>CM053619.1:46753300-46786396 GCA_028646535.1 Procyon lotor
CCCCCCGCATCGGGCTCTCTGCTCAGCGGGGAGCCTGCTTCCCCCTCGCTTTCTGCCTACTTGTGATCTCTTTCTCTCTCTGTCAAATAAATAAATAAAATCTAAAAAAAAAAAAAGTAACTTGGACACTTACTGTTACTTTTTTTTGGTCTTTTCCAGTATATAGTAGTATTTTGAGTGTGTAGGTGATGTTTTAACAATACTGCATTTTTGCCTGTGTCCTGTATTTTCTCTGCAAACATGTTTGTTACATAACTAATTGACCATAAGGCAATTTTGCTGTAAAAGATAAAATTGTGAAAAAAATAAAAGAGGGACATTTATTAAAAAGGATAAAAATGATTCAAACATGAAAAATGAGTAACAAAGTTAAAAAGACTTTATTACTGAGAAGACTGGTTGAGTGTCTCTCAGTGCCTGGTGTCCAGTAGGTGCTAGGTCAGTCTTAGGTTCCCTCTCTGTTCTGTGGAGGGCAGCTCTCTGGGGTCTTCACTTGAGAGCCACATCTCAGAGGTTACTTGTTATTTCCTCTCTTTCTCTCCACACACCTCTCTGCATAGGAAAGATTGGGGGTGAGGTAAGAATGAGTAATGTAGGCATTCATTAGTGAACGATCTCATAGCACTGCTTGGGCAGGGGAGATGAGAGCCTTCTCCCCCATGTGATCAGGCTATTTAATCTCTCAGTCTTAGGGTCCTTTTCTATGAACATGGTTATTAGTGACTTGACTTCCTGGGGTTGTGGTATGGATTGTCTTTGCCTAATGCAGGAGAATTAGCTGAGTAAACATTAGTATTGTTTTACTTATTTATTTATATTTATTTTTATTTTTTAAAAAGATTTTATTTATTTGACACAGAGAGAAATCACAAGTAAGCCGAGCGGCAGGCAGAGGTGGGGGGTGGGGGGAAGCAGGCTCCCAGCTGAGCAGAGAGCCCGATGTGGGGCTCGATCCCAGGACCCTGAGATCGTGACCTGAGCCAAAAGGCAGAGGCTTTAACCCACTGAGCCACCCAGGCGCCCTTAATATCTTGTTTCAAATATTTTGATTGGAGAGTTGAGTCCATTTATGTTTAAAGTAATTACCGTAAGGAAAGACTTCTGCTATTTTACTGTTGTGTTATAGCTTTGTTGTCCCTTGTTTTCTTCCTAACTGCCTGATTTTATGTTTAGTTGATTTCCCTCCCTCCCTCCCTCCCTCCCTCCCTCCCTCCCTTCCTTCCTTCCTTCCTTCCTTCCTTCCTTCCAATTGTCGTGATTCTCATTTCCTTTTGTGTATACTTAAAAAATTTTCTTTGTGGTTACCATGGAGATTATATTTAACATCCTAAATTTAAAGTCATCTATTTTGAAATGATATCAACCTCAAAAACTCTCCTCCTGTGTATCTCCTTCCTCCTTCCTTTTATGTTGTTGTCACAGATTATATCTTTATACGTTATGTGCCAAATAACATATTTATAATTTTTTTTATGCATTTGTATTCTGAATCCTGTAGGAAATCAAAAGTGAAATTATAAACCAAAATGACAATAATACTAACTTTTGTATTTTCTCATGTATTTACCTACACTGGAGATCTTTATTTCTTCACATGGTTTTGAGTGACTGTGTAGTGATCTTTTATTTCCACATGAAGGACTCCCTTTAGCTTTTCTGTAAGGCAGGTCTAGTGTTAATGAACTCCCTCAATTTTTGCTTATTGAGGAATATCTTAATTTCGCTCTCATTTTTGAAGGACAGGTTTGCCAGATATAATTCTCATCTTACAGTTTTAATTTTTAAATTTATTTTATTTTATGTTTTTAGCGCTTTAAATGTCATTTCACTGTCTTCTGGCCTTCACGACTTCTGATGAGAAACAGCCATTAACCTTATCGAGGGTCCTTGTATGTAACAGGTTACTTCTCTCTTGCTGCTCTCAAGATTCTCTGTCTTTTGATGGTTAATTATAATGTCTTGATATGGGTCCTTTGAGTTTATCCTACTTGAAGTTTATGGAGGTTCTTGGATTTGTAGGTTTATGTCTTTCATCAGATTTGAGATGTTTTCAGCCATTATTTTTTTCAAATATTTTCCTTCTGCCTCTATTTCTTTTCTTCTTTTGGGACTCCCATAATGTGTATGTTGGTCTACTTATTGACATACCATGAGTTCTTAAAGGCTCTTTTCAGTCTTCTTTTTCCTTTCAGCTTCTCAGACTTGATAATTTCAGTCATCTTATCTTTAAGTTTGTGGATTTTTTGTTCTTCCTGTTCAAACGTGCTGCTGGACCCTTATGTAAATTTTTCATTTCATTTATAGTACTTTTCAACTTAAAGATTGCTGTTTTGTCCTATCTTATAATTTCTACTTTTTTGTTGATATTCCTGTTTTGTTCCTTTAGAATTTTCCTAATTTCCTTTAGTTCTTTGTGTTTTTGTTTACTTGAGCACATAACATGGTTGTTTTTTTGAAACACTTTTTTTTTTTAGATTTCATTTTAAGGTAATCTCTACACCCAACGTGGGGTTTAATTTACAATGTAAATTTACAAAATTTACATCTAATTTAAATCCCTAAGATCAGGAGTCATAGGCTCTACCAACTGATTCAGCCCAGGTGCCTGGTGACATAGTTGTTTTAAAGTCTTTGTCTAGCAAGGCCTATGTCTCACCTACTTCAGAAATGGTTTCTGTTCATTTTTTTTGTTCTTTTGACCCAGTCATGATTTCCTGTTCTTTGCCTTTTGATTTTGTTGTCTTTGAAAACTGGACATTTGGCTATTATAATGTAATAACTCTGGAAATCAGATTCTCCTTTCCTAAAGGTTTGTTGTGTTTTGTTTGTTGAAGGCTGTAGGAGTTCTCTTTGCCTAGTGACTTATCCAGACTGTTATTCCAAAGACTATTTTCCTGACAATGTAGTCCCCTAAGTCCTGTTTCATTATTTTGTGTTTAGCTGGTGTTTCAAAAGAGATTTCCTGAATATGAGCAGCTCTCCTATCTCCCATTCTTTGCATATTGGCTCTGTGCCTGGGTCCTCCTTCGGCTCTTGATCAGGCTTGCACTGTGTCTAGGGATCAGCCCATGGTGAAAACCCAGGGTCTTCTCGGGTCTTATATAAGCATGCATCTTGCCCTGGACTTGTGTGTGGTATTCTGAACTTCCTGGTATGACCTGTTAATTTTGAATGTCCTAATTTCCCAGCGAAATTCTCCCCAGCTTTTGCCATAGGCAGTGTATTGTATGTTTAGACTGTAATCTTTTGCCACAGGTTCTGAGGGTTGTTATTCAACTTACAGTGTTTTCAAGCTTTTTCAGTTATGAGTTCTGAGTTGAACAAAACACCAGAAGAGTGCCTGTGTCACTCACTCCTTCAGGTAGTTTGTGACAGGTTAGAATAGACATATACCGTAGTGACCAAGGTCTGTTCTGTCCCCAGACCAGGAAAGCAGCCCCATACTGGCAACCCTGGCTGTCACCACTTTAAGACCGTGTTTACTTTAAGATCATTACTTTAAGACCTTTTATGCTTTAAGACCATTTGTGCTTCAAGACCATGGCCTGCTGCTACCCTGCCAGAGGGAGTAGGCAGGGGCAGCAGAATCTAAAACCTGCCTGCCCTTCCGTGGCACCTCTTTCCTGACTCAGCACTTGCTGGTTACAGACTTTTGACTGCCTCGCAGAGTTTTTACAAATTGGCTCTGATAGTTGCTGCATGTGTTCAGTGTTTGTATGTGCGTTTATATGTGGGGTGAGAGTGAATGAGGACTTGGGGCTTCTGGGAGAGCTGTTTTGCTGATGTCACTTCTGGTGGTCAGTTCTTTTGAGTGAAAATTTTAATTCTTTTAATTCTTGTCATTTTTGCACTCTGTGTGAAATAATGGCAGTTCTTTTTCTTGGATTTAGTGATTTGACAACATTTGAGTAAAGTCAAATTTATTATCCTATTTTTAAAAAGTGAAATAGAGTATGAAAATTTTTCTAAATTACCTTGAGTGCAAAATAACAAAGTCAGACTATTATTTTCAGTAAGTCTATCTTGGCAGGGCGCCTGGGTGGCTCAGTCAGTGAAGCATCTGCCTTTGGCTCAGGTCGTGATCTCAGGGTCTTGGGGTCGAGCCCCAAGGAACCTCAGGCTCCTTGTCTAGCAGACAGTCTGCTTCTCCCTTTCCCTCTGACTCTCCTCCCCCCTTGTATGTTCTCCCTCTCCCTCTCTGTGTCTCAATTAAAATAGACATCTTAGCTGTTAGTAAGTTGAATCAGGAAATATGAAATTCTTTAGTGGTCCTATACTGTTGATATATTGGTTTCATTTTCTTTAAAATACCCCCAAAAAACCAAGACCATAATAGTGATTTTTGTTAAAGAAATGTTTCCAGGGGCGCCTGTGTGGCTCAGTGGGTTAAGGCCTCTGCCTTCAGCTCAGGTCATGGTCTCAGGGTCCTGGGGTCGAGCCCCACATCGGGCTCTCTGCTCAGCATGGAACCTGCTCCGCCGCCCCCCCACCCCCCACCTGCCTCTCTGCCTACTTGTGATCTCTCTCTGTGTCAAATAAATAAATAAAATCTTTAAAAGAAAGAAAGAAATGTTTCCAAATACCTACAGTCCCAGGAAGAACATTTTGCTTTAACATAAAGGAAGAAATAATTTTGCATTTAAGTTATTATAATTTTTTAAATGTTACCATGTATGTAGCACACCAGTGGGGAGGATGGAAATCTTACCTGTGGTTGGTGATGAGGGTGGGATAGCAGGTGCCATTGAAGGCCCAATGGCTTTCTCAGCACCTGCTCTCAGTTGCTCTATGAATTCTGTTGATTTCATTTATTTATCTGAGAGAGAGACTGCACGCGCACACCCAAGTGTGAGGTGAGTGAGGGTTAGGGGGCGGGGAGGTGGGGAGCAGGGAAAGAGAAAATCTTAGGCAGACTATGAGGTAAGTGTGGAGCCTGACACGGGGCCGGATCCCATGACCCCGAGACCATGACCTGAGCTGAAATCAAGAGTTGGCCACTCACCTGACAGAGCCACCCAGGCACCCCTTCGTTGAATTGATTCTTGTCCCTATTTTAGGAGAAAATTGAGGCTTGGAGGGTGTTAATCCAAAGGTGCATACTTTAGGAATGCTAGATTCAAACCTACATCCAGTTTTTCTACCATTTTTTAAAATCACTAAGCTCTATTCAGAGCCAAGAACAGCCATTAATTAGAAGATTGGAAAATCTACAAGACAAGCTAAAATAGATTTTTAAATTGCGCTAATTTATCTAATCTTTTTTTTTGCATTTAGATTATGTAAACTACACTATGCTCTAGGAAATACCATATAGCCATTAAAGTGTGTTTATCCATGTAGGAAGATGTTCTCATATGTTCAGAAAAGTTCAGGAACAGTATGTATGGAGTAATTGTACTGGTAGAATTGTATGCTAAGTGTTTGTGTGTAATATACCCAATGCATACCTGGATTTAAAACACCATTAATGGGTACCTGGGTGGCTCAGTCAGTTAAAGCGTCTGCCTTCAGCTCAGGTCATGATCTTGGAGTCCCAGGATTGAGCCCCACATCAGGCTCCCTGCTTAGCGGGGAGTCTGCTTCTCCCTCTGCCCCTTCCCCCACTCATACTCATTCTCTCTCTCTCAGATAAATAAATAAAATCTTTTATTTTTAAAAAAAATTTTTAGAAGATTTTATTATTGTGCTCGCTTCAGCAGCCCATTACTAAAAAAGATTTTATTATTTATGTATTTCACAGAGAAGGTGAGAACAAGCAGGGAGAAGCAGCAGGCAGAGGGAGAGGGAGAAACAGACTCCCCGCTGAGCAGGGAGCCCAGTTGGACACTGTATCCCAGGACTGCAGGATCACAATCTGAGCCAAAGGCACATGCTTCACTGACTGAGCCACCCAGGCACCCCAATAAATAAAATCTCTCTCTCTTTTTTTTTTTTTTTTTTTTTTAGGATTTTATTTACTTACTCAGAGAGAGAGAGGCAGAGGCAGGGGGAGAAATAGGCTCCCTGCTGATGATGTGGGACTTGATCCCATGACCCCAGATCATGACCTGAGCTGAAGGCAGATGCTTAACCATCTGAGCCACCCAGGCGCCCTAAATAAAATCTTTAAAAAAAAACAAACAAACACCATTAAGATGACAAGAATGTGTCTACAAATGGGCATCTGTTTTATTTTTTTAAAAAAATTGCTGTAATGAGCATATATTTTTGTTTGATAAGGTAAGGTTACATCTAAAAGTTGACTGCTCTGATGGAGATTAATCTGTTCTTTTACACATACTAGTTACTTATATCTTATTTTAAGTAAAGCGTATTCCATTTGGCTTCTAAACCATTGCTTTGCAACTGAGAAATATCTTGTGTATGTTATATAATATTTGAAGATACTGGTGTATTGTTTTCTTATTTTGTGTTATGCTTTTGATGTGGAAGAATATTTAGTCTTGGGGCACCTGGGTGGCTCAGTCATTAAGTGTCTGCCTTCAGCTCAGGTCGGTTCTGGGATTGAGTCTTGCATTGGGCTTCCTGCTCAGTGGGGAGCCTACTTCTCCTTCTCCCACTCCCCTGCTTGTGTTCCCTCTCTCACTGTATCTGTCAAATAAATAAATAAAATCTTAAAAAAAAAAAATGAATATTTAGTCTTGCCTTGAAATGCTGTGTCTTGTTCCTAGAACAGGTTGTGCCTGTGTATTGTGGCAACTGTGCCTATCAATAGGTAATGTCACTGTTTGCCAACTCTCAGGAGTGAGTATTTTAAAATATTTTATTTATTTATTTGACAGAGAAAGAGAGCACAAGCAGGGGGATCAGCAGGCAGAGGGAAAAGCGGGCTCCCCATGCAGGACTTGAACCCAGAACCCTGGGATCATGAGCTGAAGGCAGACGCTTAACCCACTGAGCCACCCAGGTGTTCCAGGAGTGAGTATTTTAAAAATAATCGCCAATTCTTGGGGCACCTGAGTGGCTCTGTCAGTTAAGCAACTGCCTTTGGCTCAGGTTATCATCTCAGGGTCCTGGAATCGAGCCCCACGTTGGGCTCCCTGCTCAGCAGGGGAGTCGGCTTTCCCCATCCCCCTGCTCATGCTCGCTCTCTCTTTCTCACTCATTCTCTTTCTCACTCATTCAGACAAATAAATAAGTCTTTTAAAAATAAGAATAAATGGGGCACCTTGGTGGCTCAGTGGGTTATAAAGCCTCTGCCTTTGGCTCAGGTCATGATCTCAGGGTCCTGGGATCGAGCCCCGCATCAGGTTCTCTGCTCAGCAGGGAGTCTGCTTCCCCCTCTCTCTCTGCCTGCGTCTCTGCCTACTTGTGATCTTTCTCTCTCTCCCTCCCTCTCTCTCTCTCTCTCTCTCTCTCTCTCGTCAAATAAATAAATAAAATAAAAATAATTGCCAATTCTAAAAAATCAGGTTTGCCCTTCTGCTCTAAGGAATGAGAAGTAACGTGGAATTAGTTATTGGTGTAGATGCTGCGTAGCCCCTGCATGTTGGGGTTTCTGTGTTTTGAGTTGTTGTCATAGGGCAGTATAATAGGAATTTTAGTCCTCCTCTGACTTTCTGATTAGCAAAGAAAATCAGATTCATGAAAAATAAGTTGTTGAGTTACTGGGCTTGTGCTATAGGTTTTACCTATGGACACAGGCAAAGAAAGCTTTTCCTTTTCCTTTTTGAAAAAGAGGAGGGGTTACTTATCCTAAGTATGTGCTAGACCATCCTGTCTGTCGTTGGCATTTGGACAGGTCAGAGTCGCTCTTCTCCTACCCTGTAGTAATTTGTCTTTTTTTTTTTTTTTTTTTTTTTTTGGATGTGTGGACACCTGTCCTTGCTCTGGTTGAGGAGGGCCCAGGGGTCTTTAGATGGCAGTTGAGGCAGCAGCAGGGGCTGCAGGGCACCGCTCTTGTTTAGAGGTAAATACTTTAAACTATTGTACAAACATTGTTTCTCTCTGATCTTAGATCTCTTCACAATGAGCAAGAGCCCATGAGGAAACTCTGCTTCTTTTGAGTGGAGTGCATAGTGGTTGAGCTTCTTCATTCTGAGCTGTGATGTGAGGGCCAAGGAGACATGGCCCTCCCTTGGCAGAAGGCAGAAATGTTGGTGTAGTCACTGTGGGGGTTAGGGAGAGGCAGGGGCAGGGAGGCTGGGGCAACTGGCATAAGACACAGTCTAAAAAACTGTGTATGTAGACAGATGGGCCAGGGGCCTGAGGCTGGGTAGCACCTTGCCTGTTTGAGAGTTTGTCCTTCACCATCCAGGGACCTCTGGTGCTGAGCAGAAGGGTGATCCCATGATCACACAGTGGGCCTGTGCCTGAGGGGGGGGGGCTGGATATGGATGGCAGAGCCGAGCCTGAGTCTGGCTACTGGTGACCAACACAGAAGCTAGCAGGGAGGCAGGTCTGCAGAACCTTGGGCAGACCATGGGACAGAGATCTTTTGGGATTGTAGAAGGGTGAGCCGGTGCTTATAACTTAGTTCCTGGCATCCCCCGCAAAGGCTGGGCATTGCTATCCCTCCACACAGAAAGATCCTGTTTCTGCAGAGAAACACGCATATTCTTATTTTCAGATCAGGTTTTGCAACCAAGCAAGTAACACCGAAACCAGGCTTTGGGGATTCAGAATTGTAGGTGAGTGATTGTGAACCTATAGAGTGTATTTCCCTTGTTCTAAAAATGCAGACTCACTGTGGGTCTTGTGTTCATGGTTTCTGATGGCCGGCAGAGCCCTAGCCATCACCTTTGCATTCCTGGGAGCAGGATGGACACTTCCCAAAGTCCCAGGTACTTCTGTGCATTTTCTTGCCTCATGCTGAGATTTATGGCCATATCTGGCTGCCCGGGAGTAGGGAAGCAGGCACCCGTAGGTGCTCTTGCAAGGAGGGAGGAGCAGGAATGCTATGCTGGGCAGCTTGCAGAGGTGAGGGAGATGTGGGTGCAAGGCATACTTCTAGGCTCCAGTTGATGGTTCTTGTTGATGCTGCTGCTGGTGTCTGAACACAGGACGCAGAGAGCAAGTGCTAAGCCCTACTGGAGGGTATAACGTGGAGTCTCCTGGCTGGCTTCTGTGCGTTTTGGTATTAATATTCTAATCCCATGGCTCTCTCCCCCTTACCCGGGTTTTGCCCTTCATTTTTTACTGCACTTCCTTCATTCTGTGTATTTCTTGTCTTAGGCCCCTTTTGATCTGTGGAGTGCTAGAGTCCAAGCTGGGTGAAGCATGGAGATGTATGGACTGCGGTGGTCTCAGGTGCTTCCCAAGGCCTGTGATGTCTCTCTTCCCCTCTGTGGTATTTCTCGGTGGTGGTGTCCTTAGCCTCTTTCTGCAGACATGAATTCGCTCTGGCTGGAGGGAGAGGAAATGAGGGAGGGGAAGGACCTAGGCTCAGGCTCCAAGGAAGTCACCTGTTCCACAGTGAGAGGAGAGGCAGAAGCATGCCTGTGGTTCTGTGTGGGCCACGAGCCACAGCGGACAGGCTGCCGAGACCAGCAGCCTCATCAGGACCACATGGGTGTGGAGTGGCACCAGGTCCTTGTTAGAGGGCAGTGTGTGCCCCTTGAGGAGGTCCTAGGAGTAAACCCACACCTCATAGCCACCCTAACCCATGGGAAGTGGTTGGATTTCATTTAGACCCTTTAAATTGGAGGTGATGGGAAATCCCTCAGGTTATTTTAAGGCACAGATTACTTTGGCTTTTGCAGTTTTGACATGAGCTGCAAGCATAGCATTTTGTGTGGTAAAAAACCCAGTAAGGAGCAAGTAGGATGTGCTCTCAGACCTGTGGGGCCTGTCGTCAGAGTGTCCCTGCCCAAATTCAGGATTCTTATCCCTTTATGCCCCGTTCTCCCTTTGTTCCCTTCCTCTGGGAAGCATGGAAGGTAGAGGACTGTGTCTGTCTCACACTCTCATGCTGGCCCTGCTTCTTGGTGGTAGAATTAAAAAATACCCATGCTTGACCTCCCTCCCCCTTCAGAGATTGGTTAACTAGGGGTGGGGGGCCATGGGGTGTGTGTGTGTTTTGAAAAAACTCCAGCAGCTTCTGGCAGGCACTCAAGGTTAGAAAGCTCTGTTTAGGAAAAAGAATTTAAAACTTAGCATTTGGTTGCAGAAGGTTTATTTGTGCTGGAGTGCATCAAGCTAATCTGGTACTTGGTCGAAGGTCGACCACCAGCCTACTGATTGGGACTGTGGGCTAGAGTTTTGGGTACCCAGTTAAGAGAGTTAGGTCCAAGAAATTCACATACTTGTTAAATTGAATTGTTATGATGCTGGTAGTATTAAAATGTTCAGGTAAAGTTTATTTTAAAATACTAAAAAGTTTTAGGGGCACCTGGGTGGCTCAGTCATTAGGCGTCTGCCTTCGGCTTGGGTCGTAATTCCAGGGTCCTGGGATGGAGCCCCACATTGGGCTCCCTGCTTGATGGGAAGCCTGCTTCTCCCTCTCCCACCCCTCCTACTTTTGTTCCCTCTCTTGCTGTGTGTGTGTGTGTCTCTCTCTCTCTCAAATAAGTAAATAAAATCTTTAAAAAAACAAAACAAATACTAAAAAGCTTTAAGTAATATAAAATAATGCTTGTGATAGAACGTTTGGACCTATAAAAATGGATATGAAAAATCACCTATAATCCCACCATCCAGAGTAGCCGCTGTTAATACAGAATATATGCATTACTCTGAATATGTTTGAATTTTTTAGATTTTTTTTAATTTGTTTTTAAATGGTAACTTAAAACCCTATTATAGGTAGGATTTTTGTCTCTTCTTTTTACTCAACATGACTTTTTTTCTATGACGTTAACTCTTTAAACAAAATCCATTGTAATTGGCTGCAAGAGTTTCTGTCTACTTGACATGCTGTGATTTACTTTACCATCCCCCATTGTTAAGCATTTAGATTAATTATTTTTGCTATTGCAAACAATATTGCAATTGAATTTTAAAGTATTAGATTCTTAGTAATGATGTTCCTGTGTTGAATGTGTATTTCCATTTTAAATGTTCCTTGCTTTCTTTTTATTAAAAATATTAGACGTGTAGCACCATTAAGTTCATTTTGCAAAAGAAAAGATCACCCTGAGTCTGCCGTCCCCACCCTCATCTTCATTATCCCGGGATCCTTTTGTTGTCCATTCTCTGCATGTGGACGCAGTCCCCAGGATGGAGGAAAGGTAGCAAGCTGCTCTGGACTGCTGCATGGGGGCTCCTCTGTGTGTCATGTTGGAGTATAAAATGAACAAAGTGTTCTGCACCATGTTTTATATGGAATACAAACCGCATCAGATTTAGAATATTTCTTCCAGCCGGGCCCTCCTGAGCCAGGCTCTGCCATGGACACAGTGAGGATGGACTCCCAGCCCAGCTGTCAAGATGAGTCCTGGAGAGTCTTCGTGTTCTCTATTTCTTGGTTTATTTTCTGGCGGAGAGAGAAAACACTTGGGAATTTTTTAAAACTAGGAGGCAGTGAGGTTTCTTTTCAAAGTGGAAAACTTGATGTGGGGGTAGGAGGAAGAAATGGAGTATTGAGGCCTTTACAGCTATGAAGCTGACTTTTGGATCAAATATCTATATTTAAATTTGGCTTATTTGAAAGTATTGGTTTTTATTTTAACTATTGGTATTTTAAATCTGCAACTATGGCTTGAATGCTGAATTTTATTTCCTTATTTAAAAAAAGATTTTATTTTTTATTAAAAATTTTTTTTTAAATTTTTAAGTAGTTTCGATGCCCAGCATGGAGCTTGAACTCACAATCATGAGATCAAAAGTCGCGTGCTCTACTGACAGAGCCAGCCAGGTACCCCTAAGTGCTAAATTTTATTTATTTTCCTTTTTTGGGGGGGAGTGTGCTAAAGATAGCGGGAGTGTGTCCTTCGTGTGCTAGAGAGGTAGGGGGAGGAGCAGAGGGAGAGAGAATCTCAACCCCACCCAGGGGTCCACCTCACAACCTTGAGATCATGAACTGAGCCAAAATCAAGAGTTGGGACCCTAGGGGCGCCTGGGTGGCTCAGTCGTTAAGCCTTCAGCCCAGGTCAGATCCCAGGGGCCTGGGATCGAGCCCCGCATCGGGCTCTCTGCTCTGCAGGAAGCCTGCTTCTCCTGCTACCATTCCCTCTGCTTGTGTTCCCTCTCTCGCTGTGTTTCTGTCAAATAAATAAAATCTTTAAAAAAAAAAAAAAAGAGTTGGGACCCTTAACCAGCTGAGCCACTCAGGTGCCCCACATGCTAAATTTTAAGAGTTAGTTATGTTGAGATGAACTGCAAAAGAATAACGTGTTAAACATTTTTTTTTTTTGCTTATATATGGAACTGAAGAAAAGATAAATAAAATTTCAGTAAAATTAAGTTAATAATTGTGGACCTAGTGACGTTTGCTTCATTGTGTGTGTCATTTGTCATAGTAAGAAGAGGCTTAGAGGAGAAGCAGCACAGGTCTCATTGAGTACACCTAAAAATGGCTCCTTCTCTGAAGTCTCATTCCTAGCAGCATTCTTTCTTTTAATTGTACCTTCTTCTAGTCATGAAAAAAGCTAACTACCTCAGAGTGAGACATTTTAAAAGTTATTAATAGTATCAGATACAGTCCTTTCTCTTCCCTTCTCCTTCTGTCTCAGAGAAGAATTTGAAAAATCAGTGGAAAGGTGGAGACTTTCATGGTAGGACAAAGTGCTTGACAGATCCCCTTATGGCCCAAACTTCTGAAGTGGTTTATACTGTACAGTTGTAGAGTATCAGTGAAGTTTATCAGTTTCAAATGTAGAAGAAACTAATGTGTATTATAGAAAATTTAGAAGGGGCAGAAGAAAAAACCATATATGTATTTGCTAAAATGTAACATAAGTATCTCTTTTCAGTATTTTATTAAAATGTATTTTAAAATAATTTCAAACTTCTACAGAGTTTCAAGAATAATAATAGAGATTTCTTGTATACCTTTCATCCATATGGATCAGTTCTTAATATTACGTTTTTCTGAACCATTTGAGAGTAGGTAGCATACATTAGGCACTTTTACTACCCTTAATAATACTGAGTATATTTCTAAACAAAGGATATTCTCTTACGTAACTATAGTCCAATTACACAATTCAGAAAAAATGATACTGATATGACATTTGTATTTAGTTCACACTCCACGTCCGCTGCTTTCATTTGCCCTAGTACCGCCCCTCCTGGTCCCAAGTTCCCTCTGTGACAAGACACAGTGTGCCATCATACCCCTTAATCCTCAGGGCTCCTTGGACCTCTTAATCAGCTTTTATTTCTCTCTGATGACATTGGTACAGGAGTTGTTTTGTAGACTCTGCTTCCATTTGGGTTTGTGTGAGGCTTCCCTGATCTCTTGACAGCAGTGTGGCCTGTACGGGTCCTTCTCGGGGCCTCAGTTCCCAGGGGCATGCAGTCCTCAACGTGGCGCTCATTTGGCTGGTCGGGGAGTTGCCCTTCCACCGTGTGATTCCACTTACCCCTGCAGCTGCCCAGCTCTCCCTGCCCCTCCTAGCCAGGCCAGCTGCTGTCACGTGGAGACGTGCTGACATATGCTTCCCTGAGGGTCTTGGGTGCAGAGGGTTCACAGCACCCTGACGAGGCCAAAGGCACAAGGTGTTGATCTTTAACAGTGTTTTGTATGACTAGCCCCCCGTGATATTACCCATTTGGCAGGGCATGGGTCACATGCCCAGGCTCTAAGGCCAGCAATCTGAGGGACAGAGCATTTGCTTGCACCCCTTTGCTTCGGACGTGAGAGGTGGGCTCTGACACTGTTTACTCTGGGGTGTTCCCTCAAATAGGAAAGGTGTTTGGATGGTGGGTAGGCCAGCTGACAGGTGTTTACCATAAGGAAGCTTATGAGAGAAGATCCTTTAGAATCTGTTCAGGATCACTAAGGTGGCACACAGCAGGGAAGGTTGAATCTTGGACCATGACCAACGAAATAATGTTATCTAGTGAATGGTAGAATACAGAACTGAAAGCTGTTACCTTTTGGAATGGGCTGGACCATTTAAAATAGTTTGGGGAATTGAAAGTAAGAGATTTCAGTGTGCTTGTTTTAATCTCTGTGTCTTCTCTCTGTTCCTTCCTCTTGTTCATGTTGTTCTGTTGTAGGTATGTATCCCTCTGCAGCTAATTGAATCGAAGCCTTCTTGCCCTCCCCAGCTTGTCCATACCAGAAGAGTATGGTTATTCCTCTGAGTCCCATGCCTCTCCCCCAGGCTGGTGTTCTCCAGTCCCAAACCCTACCCGAGGGCCCGAGCTGAGTGCATCCTCTCCTCCCCCCTGTGCCCAGCCAGGAGTGCTGTGAGGGCTGCACCCTCTCAGTTGGCATAATCTTTCTTTTGTCTGTTTCTTCATGGCACCATGGCAGGGAAGGAGTCCACATTTTCTTTTCTTCTCTCTTTTTTTAAAGATTTTATTTATTTATTTGACAGAGATCACAAGTAGGCAGAGAGGCAGGCAGAGAGAGAGGGGGAAGCAGGCTCCCCGCTGAGCAGAGAGCCCGATGCGGGGCTCGATTTCAGGACCATGAGACCATGACCTGAGCCGAAGGCAGAGGCTTTAACCCACTGAGCCCCCCAGACGCCCCGGGAGTCCACATTTTCACAAATAATTATCAAGTTGGCACTTCATTCTGTCTTGTATTCTCTTATTGTTTGTGTTCACTAACAAGAGTGACAGCAGAAGGCACATAGGAGTAGGTAAGCAGTGAGTGGCTTTCCTGGCACTTGGCCCCTGGGCTTGCTGAGTGGAAAAGCATTTTCTTTGTTAATACTGCGTTGGCTGGAGTCCACTGGCCCCCTGGGATCATTTGAGGTGGTGGGTGCTGCTGTGCATGTGCGGCTCGGCAGCATCTCGGGCTTTGCTCTCAGTGAGGGTGTGCAGCCAGCCAGCCAGCCAGCCTCTAGTGTAGGGAGAGGGGTAGGCGTGTTCTGAAGAAATTGTCTGAGAAAGCACTCTTGAAATAAGCAACTTTATAGAGTTAGGGTTTTAAAAAGTAGTTGCAGATTCTAGATGTCTAACAATTAAACATTTTTGTTTATTAAATTAAATCTAGGGGCACCTGGGTGGCTCAGTCAGTTAAGCATTTTCCTTTGGTTTAGGTCATGACCCCAGGGTCCTGGAGTTGGGTCCTGCATCAGGCTTTCCCCCTTGGCGGGGAGTCTGCTTCTCCCTCTGCCCCAACTCCCGCTCGCTTGTGCTTGCGTGCTCTCTAAAATAAATAAATAAAATCTTAAAAAAAAAAAAATCTATGTGTTACAACTTAACAACTTGCATGACAACGAGATGCGGTACTCAAAGGAAAACCTCTGATAAATGTCTGAAAAGGGGCTAGCTTAGTTTATTGTCTGAACTGCATTGTATCTTTAAAGCTCACGTTGGCTTGCCAGAGATTAGAAGGGAGAAAAATTGAAAAGGAGCCTGCAGGCGGGGGAGGCGAAGGGGCCAAGTGTGGCCAGAGCTGCATTGGCCAGGAGGTGATCACCCATTGTGCAGGTTGAACTTACTGTGTTTGTGTTGTCTGTGGTTTTTTTTCTGTCGATTCCTTTTAAAATTGTCTTTGGCCACTTTACCTTGGGAAGGAGATGTGAGGTCAGTTGAACTTCTTGAGTGGATTTAAAGACATAATGTTGCCAGTGTGGACATACCTCACTCATAAGCCAAAGGTCCTTTCCCATATGAGGGTTCATTCAGTGTTTTCTAAATCTATTTCCCCCTTCAACTATTTGGAAATGCCAGCTAAATGAAACTGGACATGCTATTAGGATGATATTTTGAAAGGTCTTTTTTGTTGTTTTGATAATAGACTTTATTTTTATTTTTAGAGTAATTTTAAATTCATAGCAAAATTGAGCAGGAGATAACAGAGATTTTCCGTGAACCCCCACATCCATACAAACAGCCTCCCCCGCTCTCAGCATCCTCATCAGAGCAGTATATTTGTGACAGCTCATAATCACCCAGAGCCCATGGCGTACATTATGGCTTCCTCTCGCCGCTGTGTGTTCTGTGGGTTTGCACAAATGTATAATGACATGTGTCCACCTTGTGCTCTCATATGAACAGCTTCACTGTCCTAAAATTCCTCTGTGCTCCACTTATCCTTCCCCCTTTCCGGCTCTATCCTTGGTACCAACTGATCTTCTTGCTGCCTCCACAGTTCTGCTGTTTCCAGAATGTCATGGAGTTGGAATCATACACTGTTAAGCCTTTTTCAGATTGGCTCCTTTCTCTTGGTGATATGCATTTATGTTTCCTCCATGTCTTTCCATGATTTGAAAGCTCACTTCTGTTTTAGTGCTGGATAATATTTGATTGTCTGAATGTTCCATTTATTTTATTTATCCATTCACCTACTGAAGGACATCTTAGTTGCTTCCAAGTTTTGGTGGCAGTTATGAATAAAGCTGCTATAAACATCCACGTGCGGTTTTTTGTATAGACACGTTTTTCAGCTCCCTTGGGAAAGTACCAGAGAGCACCATTGCTGGATCATATGGTAAGCGTATATTTAGTTTTGTAAGAAACTGACAGACTGTCTTCCAAAGTGGTTGAAGTTTTTGCATTCCCACCAGCAGTGATAGTTTCTGTGGCTCTGCATCCTTGCCAGCATTTGGTGTTGTCAGTGTTCCAGATTTTAGTCACTCTAATAGGTGTGTAGTGGTTTCTCATTGTTTTTTTTCCCCTTAAATCCAGTTGATTAGGACATAATTTGTATACAATAAAATACACCAGTAGTGTACAATTCAGTGAGTTTTGACAAAGATATACCTGTATAACCACCACTGTGATCAAAATATAGAACAGTTCCATTACCCAAGTTTCTTTTTGTCTCCTTACAACCTCTAGCCCCAGGCAGTCACTGCTCTGCTTCTCTTACTATAGATTAATTTTGCTTGTTCTAGAATTTCACATGAGTGGAATCAGAGTACAGTGTTTGTGTCTGACTTCTTTCACTCAGCATGGTATTTTTGAGATTCATCCATTTTGTTGTGTATGTCTCATTGTTTTAATTTGCTTTTCCTTGATGACATGCTGTGAAGCATCTTTTCACATGTTTGCCATCTGTATATTTTCATTGGAGAGGTGTCTGTTCAGATCTTTCGCTCATTTTTAAATTGAGTTGTTTTCTTGTTGAGTTTTAAGAGTTCTTTGTATGTTTTAGGTAACAGCCTTTATCAGCTATGTCTTTTGCAAATATTTCTTCTAGTTTGGCTCATCTTCTCATTCTCTTGATGAAATGTCTTAAAAAAAAAAAAAAGGAAAGAAACAACACCTATGAGTTGCTTGCTATATTCTAGGCACCATTTTAAGTGCTTTTTACAAATTTTTAAAAAAATTTGTGGTAAAATACATATTAGATAAAATTTACTGTCTTAGAGGTGCCCGGGTGGCTTAGTATCAAGCTTGGCATCAAGTTGGTACCAACTTGATCTTAGCTCAGGTCTTGATCTTGGGGTCGTGAGTTCAAACCCCATGTTGGGTTCTGCCCTGAGCATGGATCCTAATTAATAAAGAAATTGCCATCATAACTACTTTTCAGATGTACAGCTCATTGGCATCAAGCACTTTCTCATTGTTGTGTAACTGTCATCACTATCCGTCTCCAAACTCCTTTCTTGTAAAACTGAAACTCTGTCCCCATTTTTTTTTTTTTTAAGATTTTATTTATTTATTTGACAGAGAGATCACAAGTAGGCAGAGAGGCAAGCACAGAGCGAGGGGGAAGCAGGCTCCTTGCTGAACAGAGAGCCCCATGTGGGGCTCAATCCCAGGACCCTGAGATCATGACCTGAGCCAAAGGCAGAGGCTCTAACCCACTGAACCAGCGAGGCGTCTCAAAAACTCTGCCCGCATTAAACAGTAATGCCCATTCCCCTTCTTCCCAGTCCCGTCAATCTACTTCTGTCTGTATGAATTTGACTATGCTAGGACCTCATATGGAATCATATGGTATTTGTCCTTTTGTATCTGGCTTATCTCACATAGTATTATGTCCTGAAGATGCATCTGTGTTGTGGCATGTGTCAGGATTTCCTGATGAAATGTTTTTTTTTTTTTTTTTTTTTTAAAGCTTTTATTTGTCAGAGAGTGTACACAAGCAGGGGGAGCTGCAGGCAGAGGGAGAAGCAGACTCCCCACTGAGCAGGCTAGATCCCAAGACCCTGGGATCATGACCTGAGCCAAAGGCAGACACTTAACTAACTGAGCCACCCGGGCATCCCAAAATGTCTATAAAAAAGAGAATGCGGGGCGCCTGGGTGGCTCAGTGGGTTAAAGCCTCTTCCTTCAACTCAGGTGATGATCTCAGGGTCCTGGGATCGAGCCCCGTATCAGGCTCTCTGCTCAGCAGGGAGCCTGCTTCCCCCTTTCTCCCTGCCTGCCTCTCTGCCTACTTGTGATCTCTCTCTCTGTCAAATAAATAAATAAAATCTTTTAAAAAAATTTTTTTTTTAAATAAATAAAAAAGAGAATGACATTGTAATTTGGTCATTCACAGAGGCCGCTCAAATTATTGAGGATCGAACGTGACCCAAAAGTAGGATTCTAGTTCTGGTGAGGCAGTAGGTGAAAAAGAGCTTGTTGCATATAGACAAACCCTTCTTAAAGAGGGCTTCGTGGGCGCCTCCTGTGGGGGTTCCACATTGGGAAGGTAACGAAATGGTTGTGAAAGGCAGGCACCATTTGTCTGCTTGGAGCCCTGGGCTTGTTTATTTACCTTTTTATGTGAATAGTTTAATAGTTCTGGGGTCTACTTTTTTTTTTTTTAAGATTTTTATTTATTTGACAGAGAGAAACACAGCGAGAGAGGGAACACAAGCAGAGGGAATGGTAGCGGGAGAAGCAGGCTTCCTGCCGAGCAAGGAGCCCGATGCGGGGCTCGATCCCAGGACTCTGGGATCATGACCTGAGCCGAAGGCAGATGCTTAACGACTGAGCCACCCAGGCGCCCCTCTGGGGTCTACTTTTGAGAGCTGTCATTAGAAACCAGAGCAGTGGCCTCAACACCCAAAGAACAAATACTATGGTCAAGAAATGAGCAGAAGACATCCAAATGGCCAACAAATACATGGAAATGTGTTCAGCATCACTCGGCATCAGGGAAATACAAATCAAAACCTCAATGACATGTCACCTCACACCAGTCAGACTGGCTAAAATTAACAAGTCAGGAAACAACGGGTGTTGGCGAGGATGTGGAGAAAGGGGAACCCTATTACATTGTTGGTGGGAATGCAAGCTAGTGCAGGCACTCTGGAAAACAGTGTGGAGGTTCCTCAAAAAGTTGAAAATAGAGCTACCCTATGACCCAGCAATCACAGCACTGGGTATTTACTCCACAGATACAAATGTAGTGATCCAGAGGGGCACGTGTACCCGAATGTTTATAGCAGCAATGTCCACAACAGCCGAACTACAGAAAAAGCTGAGATATCCATCGACAGATAAATGGAGAGAGATGTGGTGTGTATATACAATGGAATATTATGCAGCCATTAAAAAAGGAGAAATCTTTCCATTTGCAATGACATGGATGGAACTAGAGGGTATTATGCTAAGCAAAATAAGTCAATCAGAGAAATAGAATTATATGATCTCACTGATATGTGGAATTTGAGAAACAAGGCAGAGGATCACGAGGAAGAGAGGAAAAAATGAAACAAGACGAAAGGAGAGAGGGAGACAAACCATAAAAGACCCTTAATCTCAGGAAACAAACTGAGGGTTGCTGGAGTGGAGGGATTGGGAGGGATGGTGGGGCTGGGGCATGGACACTGGGAAGGGCATGTGCTATGGTGAGCACTGTGATGAATCATAGACCTGTACCCCTGAAACAAATAGTACGTTATATATTAATTAAAAAAAGAAAGAAACCAGAGCGATGGGAATGCATAAGGAAGGAGGGAATCTTGCTGTTTTTAGTTTTCACTCTTTGGTAGCTTTTAAATTTTATATATGTGAATTCATTGCCTATTAATGACAACAAAAATACTAATTGATATTCTGCTTTAGATCATAGCTTTAATAGAGTTATTCTTTTTGAAGCAAGCGATCTGATTTCCCCTTAAATCAGAATATTTCTGGAGCAATTTTTGGGGAAATGACATGATGCCTAGCCGACATGTGGTACACACATAGATTCTACCCTCAACCCACGGGGAGCCAGAGGTGTTTCAGAGGCAGAGTAGTTTGGATCTTAGAAAAGTAGTACAATGTGTGTACTGTATATTATTTCACACTCCTAGCACCCTGTAATTCAATACATTAGAATTTCTGTCATGAAATACATGAATATTCTAAGCATGATAATTAAAAGCTATAATTCGCTCCGTCTCAGTTTGGGTCAGAATTGGTTGCCAGACAATTTGAGGTCAGGGTTTTTGGAGCTGTTTGTCTCTTGGAATTTGTGAACAAGGGATTGTGGAGCTGTATAAGGCATAGGGCTACTTGATGGCAAGTCATTGGAGTAGGGTTATGAGGAGGAAGATGCTGACAGGTGGCTGTCCTCATTCAGTAGCTTTAAAGCCTCCAGCTCTAAAGTCCGCAGTCCTATTTCTGTCTGTTTCGAGTGCCCTCCTTTCCTCCTGTGAGCTAGTGTGGTCCATCCAGGGCAGTGGACTCACCTTGTCCTTGGTCTGGTAGGCTTCTCTGCATTGGTGGAATTAGGTTTCTGTCTCAGTCATTTCACTTGGTCATTTCTCACACCTGACCTTTACCCTTCCTTCTTCTACATAGCTCTTGACTTAGTGATTTCTCACCTGGACCTTGGGAGTAATTTCTTAATTACCCCCTTCCATAACTGTTGTTGTTTTAGTGCAGTGCACACACAGAAAAGTGTACAGATCCTTAGTGTAAAGCTTAGTGACAACCTGCCGCGTAATCTGCCCCCAATTAAGAAGCATTGCATGCATCATCAGCACCCCACAAGGGCCTCTCCCGGCCACAGAACCATTGTCCTGAATTTTCAACTAGATATTGTTTTGTTTGCTTTTGAACTTTGTATACATGAAATACAGGGACTTCAGAGAATGCTGTTGGCTTTTCACTGAAATAAATGATTGTGAGATTAACCCATATACTTGTACTTGGCTTTGAATCGCTCATTCTCATTGCTGTAAAGTATTTAATAATGTGAATATACCACAATTTGATGTTCTGCTATAGTTGGATGGTGAGGTAGTTTTATTTTTGGTCTATTATAATGGACAGTGCTGTCGTGAGTATTTTCTAGTTTTTTTTTTTTTTTAAGTTGGGAGACTTTTTGTAATTGAAAATTTGTGATTCCTGTGTTTCGATGAGCACACACATTTCTGTTGCGTGTGCTTCTTGGCTCCATGGCTGTGCTGGCCCATGGGATGCGCATATGTTCAGCTTTCATAGGTGCAGCCATTTTGGAAAATGCTGTGTACAGTTTACACCCCGTTGCCACTGTGTTCGGGAGCATTCAGGCTCGCAGCTTCATCAGCATTGGCATTCTCTTTTTCATATTAGGTTTTTAGTGGGTGTGTCGTGGTGTTGTTTTGTGGTTGTAATTTGCATTTCTCTTGATGATGAATGATACTGAGGATCATTTCATGTGCTTACTGGCCATTCAACATAGTATTTTCAGAGCGCCTTCCTGCGCGCTCTGAGGATGTACATCTCATGTAGCTCCCTATCGAAGCACCTCAGTGTGGAGAGTGTGGCCCCATGTCAGGGCCGCCCTTTGGAAAGCAGACCTTGCCATTATTCCCTTCTGGGTTATGCTTTTCGGTTCCTATAAAGTGGAAATTAATCTTTTAATAAAGTGCCTGAAGGATGAAATGCCTTACCCCAATGTCAAACATATGTAAAAACTCACCATTCAATAAGGAACTCAATACAGTGATCTCTCTTACTACTATTTAATTGGCAGCCTTATTAACGATCTAGAAAATACAGTCCTAGGGTGGGGAAGATGGGTGAAGGTGGTAAACAGTATGGACTTCCAGTTATGAGATAAATGAGTTCTGAAGACATAATGTACAGCATAGTGTCTGTAGTTAACAATATTCTATTATGTATTTGAGAGTTGCTAGGTGAGTTGATTTTCACACATACACAAAATTGGAACTGTGAGATTATAGATGTTAACTAACTTTATTTGTGGTGATCATTTTGTAATATATACATATCATATCATTGTACACTTTAAACTTATACCATATTATATACTGCAGTTATATTTTAGTAAAATTGGGGAAGAACCTCCCACAATCCTAGACACTGTATTCCTTGTGCATGGAGTTTGACAGGTAAAACAAAAGTGACATTGTCTCTAAGATATTAGTCGCCAAAGTTGGTGTGGGCACCCCAGAAAGAGATCGAGATGATCTTTTAGAGTTTAGGAAGAAAATATACTTATTTTTTTCATCCTGTTTGTTGTTTTTCTGTTTTACAGTGTATAATACAGTAATATAACTTCCACACATGAATATATTATTGCCAGATTATTATTTCTTTTAGATGACAGTTTTTTGATGTATATTTTACATAGGATGAGACAGGGTTATTTTAAGGGTACCTTTCAAAGAGTTTTGGCGAATGTAGTACCTGTGTAACGAAAACTCCAGTCACAATAATAGAATGGGGCACTTGGGTGGCTCATTTTGCTAAGCCACTGCCTTCAGCTGAGGTCATGATCCTGGAGTCCCGGGATTGAGTCCCACATTGGGCTCCCTGCTCAGCAGGGAGTCTGCTTCTCCCTCGGACCCTCCCCGCTCTCATGCTCTCTATCTTATTCTTCTCTCTCTCAAATAAATAAAAATCTTTAAAAAAAAGGGGGGGTTCCCCCAAGATCTTCCTCCTGCCTCTTTGCAGTCTTGCCTCATCATCCCACTGAAAGCCCCAGGCAGTCACTCATATGCCTCTGCCACTGTAGACTAGTCATGTCTCTTCTAGGATTTCTTTTTGTTTTTGTTTTGTTTGTTTGTTTGTTTGTTTAAATATTTTAAAATTTATTTGATAGAGATCACAAGCAGGCAGAGAGGCAGGCGGGGGGGGGGGGGAGAAGCAGGTTCCCCGCTGAGCAGAGAGCCCGATGCGGGGCTCGATCCCAGGACCCTGAGATCATGACCTGAGCCGAAGGCAGAGGCTTTAACCCACTGAGCCCCCCAGGCGCCCCTCTTCTAGGATTTCTTATGAATTGAATCATGCAGTGTATATTCTTCAGTTTATCTTTTTCTGATTAACCTTTCTGAAATTCATCCATATTGCTTGTTTGGACAGTTTTTCCTTTGTCATTGTTGAGTGGTATTTGAGAAGTATTTTCTTGTATGGATTTACACCATTGGTTGATCCATTCACCAGTTGCTGGTTACCTGGGAAGTTTCCAGTTTGAACTACTTTGGATCATGCTTCTGTGAACATTCATGAACAAGTCTTTGTATGGACAGATGCTCTCATTTCTCCAGGCCGAATAAACTGACAAACTTTTCCATTTTGTGTTCCACCAGCAGTGTGGGAAAGTTCTAGTCGCTCTATATCCTTGCCAATGCTTGGTTTTGTCGGTCTTTTTAGCCATTCAGTGGATGTGTAGTAGTATGTCATTGTGGTTTGAATTGCATTTCACTGATGATTAATGACGTCGAGCATCTTTTCACATACTTGTTAGCTATTCCTGTGTCATCATTATCTTTTTTTTTTTTTTTTTTAAATAAACTCTAGACCCATTGTGGGTCTGGCACATGAACTCATGACCTCAAGATCAAGAGCGGCATGCTCTGCTGACTGGGCCAGCCAGGTGCCCCTGTATCTTCTTTATTAGAAGTCTTTTTTAACCATTTTTAATGGATTGTTAGTGTTCTTATTGTTGAATTTTATATATTCTGAACACAAATCATTTGTGAGATATGTGTATTACAAATATTCTTCCTATTTTTTTCCTTGCCTTTTCATTTTGTTTTAAGAGAGGGAGAGTGGGAGGGGAGGGTCAGAGGGGGAGAGAGAGAGAGAGAGAGAGAGAGGGAATCTCAAGCAGACTTCCTCCTGAGCACAGAGCCTGATGCGGGGCTTGATCTGAGGACTCTGAGATCATGATCTAAGCCGAAATCCAGAGTCAGATGCTTCACCGACGGCCACACCAGCGTTCTGCCTTTTCATTTCTTGATGGGTTATTATTCATATCTTGTACGTATTCATCGTTGACTCCTCCTTCACCTTTCACTTGGAGATGTCCAGTCAAAGCTGTTTGGAGGCTCCTGATTTTCTGCAGGAGCAGAAGGAAGTGCCATAAACTGAGGCCAGAGAAGTAGCCCAGGCACTGCACTGGGGCTTCTCTTTCGAGTGAAATCTGGGCACCATGTGTGTGTGTTGGAGAACCTGCTCTGGTCTCAACATGAGCGTGTTTGGGCAGGTTTGGGATAGAGTAATCGCAAGAGCAGTCCCACCTCAGAGGAATATTTCTTCTCATTAAGCACCTACTGTATGCCCAGTGCACTCGTCTGCTGCTGCTGTCAGTGACACCGAGAGCCGTGGATGTGGCCTTTCAGACAAGAGAGGGTTGATGCGGTCACTGTTTCACAGCTAACGGAGGTCCTCATTAGTCTGGAGCGTGTCCTAAATGACCGAGGGTTGCATACTGAAAATTAGAGTAGAATTTGTACCATGTTGTTTAAAATAATTCTTTTTTTAAAGATTTTATTTATTTATTTGACAGAGAGAGAGATCACAAGTAGGCTGAGAGGCAGGCAGAGAGAGAAGGGGAAGCAGGCTCCCCACCGAGCAGAGAGCCCGATGTGGGGCTCGATCCCAGGACCTTGAGACCATGACCTGAGCTGAAGGCAGAGGCTTAAACCACTGAGCCACCCAGGCGCCCCTATACCATGTTTTTATAAGGCTCCTGGAAGCACAAAGCATCACAGTCGACCATGCCAGCCTCACCCACCCCCGCCTGGCATCAAGATCTTAAATGTGCTGTTGTAAATCGGCCTTTCCCCTAACAGCAAATGGGGAGTAGGGAGAATGACAAAAAACAAACACAATTCTTCTCCAAACCAAAGAAAAACTCAGAAGCACTGGGCAGCAACTTGTAAAGCTGCTGGTCACATGTGTTGCTAGAAAACCAGCAGCAGCTCCCTAAATCGAGTCATCAGTGTTTCTGGAATTGAGGCTTCCAGGTGTGTGGGTACATGAGCAGGTCTCCCAGTGGACGTGCACCATTCCCTAACCTCTAATATCTTAGGGCACAGGGCCAGCCCATCATAGTTAGGCTCCAGAACAGAGTGACAGTGCGGACTGAGAAAACAAGGCCTCTTCCTTTCTTCTGTGGTCTCTCTCAACCTGCCTTCATGTTTTCATTTGTTACTAAATATCAAGCTTTCTTAGGCAGAGGGGTACTCGAAGGGCAAGTGCAGACTCTTTCAGACACCCAGGGTGGTTGAGGTGGCCCTTTCAGTCCCCGTCTGGGACAGAGGATGGTCATGGGAGAGGGTTGCTGGTGCAGGAGGCAAGATGTGGGTGAGCTGGGGCTCCAAGCCTCAGGCCTGTGCTCCATTGTGTCATTGGGCTTCACTTACAAAACATAAATTCAAAAATGAAGTTACTGAGGATTTCAAGATGGTGGCAGTAGAGCATTAAATAAATCTCATTTGTGGGCCCTTCTGAGCACAGCACCTGTGTGACTAAACTGGCGCGGACCTCCCCAAAGCCAGCCCTCTCCACATGTAAGAGCTTTATTTCATAAGCTATGCAGTTTCTAAGTCATTTTGGAGCAAAGCATGGCAGTAAAGTGCTTCCCTCCAAGATGGGGCTCAGCCGGCGATTCCTGAGCCCAAGTTGCAGGTGCCTCGTTGAAGCAACAGGCTTTGAGGCTCTGATTAGAAGATTCATGCTGAACCTCATAAAGACTAAAACAGCCTGGCCTGCTTTAATGCACACCATCGTATGACATTTCACAGGTTTTCATAGAAAACTGGTGTTTTAGCAGTTTGCAGGGTAAGAAGTTGAAGCTGAGGTGCTGGTGTTGCTTGAGTTTCATTGCTGAGGTGTGATAAAAGTAAGACTACTTGGGGTTTCTGATTTTTTTTTCCCAGTATATTTTTCATTGTCCTTAACTGTCTCAAACTCGGTCAAGCTCTCTACTTAGAACTTGTGCCCTTTGAGTAGCCACTACTTCCTCAGAGGGGCAATGCGGCCCTTCCCCTTCCCCTTGCCCGGGCTGGCATTGCTGTTCCTTTGCAACCCCCTTCTGGGGCAGAGGAATGCTCACCGGACTCTGGGGCCATCTTGGACTGATGGTGGTGGCAGCCTTGGTCTCCTGACTCAGGGTGGCCTGTCAGCAGGTCTGATCATGGGGTGGGCGTGTTCCTCCTAGCTCCTGGCAAAGGCAGTTTGGGGTAGGGGGTGGCTGATGCGTCACTGGTGAGTTTGATCATTTAGGGACAGCAATTCAGGAAAGGTGGCACTGTAAGTTTCAGTGTTTGTTTCACACAATTGAGGAAACTAGTGGAAGAGAATGGTGAACGAAAGGGTCACTTTGGCTTCAGTCTTCCTCGGGGCTCTGGATGAGGAATTTTCTTCCATTTTTGCAGAAAAAAAAAAAAAAGAACATGGTTTGCTGTCAGGGCTGAGCTGGGACTGGAACCCATTTTGAACTCCCACGGTAATGATCCTTCTGGGAAGGCACGCTTGTTTGAGTCCCTCAGGTGCAGCCATACCTGCCGCCTGAGTTTCTCAGGCTCCTTGTCCCCTGTGACATGGCACACGTGCCCCCACTGTGCTGAGGACACTCAGATGTGTCTCCAGCTGGGCTTCGCTAAGGGCTGTGGGATGTCTCCCTGGGGTGGTGGCTAAGGGACATCGCACATGTCATGTGTCAACTTAATCTGTTCCTCATCCACCTGCAACTTAGTAATTAGTACCGATGTCCCCTGAACCGTCGTCCGTCCTGAGGTCTTCTTCCCTCCGTGGATGCACACACTTAGCGGTATATCCATTGATCACTGCTGCTCACACCGAGTCATCGATGGCCTCGGAGCACTGTCCACCCCTAACACATTTTTATTAACGCAGCCTCTTCCTGTGCCAGTCGTGAGATTACACTGTAAGATTTTCTCCCCTTCACATTGGGTCGTCCTCGTCACTTGTTAAAGGTGAGGGTTAGACCAACTGTTCTCTCGTCTCTTCGCCTGGAAAACAGGTCAGCAACTCAGCTTAGTGTTTCTGGCTTGTCGCACAGACGAAAGGATTTGAAACGATTTTCCAGATGCCCCTTTGGTATTGCTGTCTTGGGGGAGGGGATGCTTTGTAGGAGAGGTCCTTCCTGTGGGCCCCTTGTGCACAAGTGTGGCCATGGCACCCAGATCCTACCTTCTGTTTTTTTCTCTCTGCCTTGGGACCAGCAGTGTCTTAAATGGGGCCACCACCGTAGCCTGGGTCCCAGAGTGCGGGAAATGTGGAGCAGAGCAGCTGCTGTATAGTATGCACATGGTAGAGGCTAGATGCAAACCTTTGCTGGGAGCCACGGAGACCTGGGGCCATTGGTTACCACCGCAGGATTCAGCCTTGCCGCCTGGTGGATGTTGTGGTCAGGACACTCATGGTGTGCTGAAGGAACGTGGCTTGGGGGGTACTGCTCTGCGAGACTGTTGGTGCATTTAAGATGGGACAGATATTCTCTCAAGGGGAGAAGTCCAGAGTATGGAGTGTGTGTGTGTGTGTGTGTGTGTGTGTATTTGAAGGTAGGATCTGGGTGCCATGGCCACACTTGTGCACAAGGGGCCCACAGGAAGGACCTCTCCTACAAAGCATCCCCTCCCCCAAGACAGCAAAACCAAAGGGGCATCTGGAAAATCGTTTCAAATTCCATATATATATGGAATAGCTTTTTAGGTCAAATTTGAAGCCCAGTGATGGGATGGTGTGTGTATGTAACAGATGTCACCTGAGCTGGATGAATGAGAGTATGCAGGTGTCAGGGTTACTGTGTGAATGTGGCCATTGTATTGTCCTGTGTACTCCAAACTGGGGTCATAGTGCCTAGCCTGAGGCCCAGGACAAGGAAGGGTCAGGAATCACTGAGAATTACGGTGAGGTGACTTTTTTTTTTTTTTTTTTTTTTTAGAGAACAAACAGGTGGAGGGACGGAGGGAAAGGGAGAAACAGACTCACTCCTGAGCAAGGAGGCTAATGTAGGGCTCAGTCCCAGGACTCCGGGATCGTGACCTGAGCTGAAGGCAGATGCTTAACTGACTGAGCCACCCAGGTGCCCCAAAGTGACCTTTCATTAACTGTGTTAGGTTCCCACAAAATTGTGCTTGAAAATTAATGGGACTCTACGATACCATATACTCCCACAGAAGAGAGATGACAATGAGGGTTGTGTCCCAAAGCAGACCTTCAGGTTGTCAGTGGCAAAGGTGTGGACGGGTATTTGTGTGAAACACAAGCAGGTAATCATCTGGGAGAGTCAGATGGTTTCTGAATATTCTTTGTGTTGTGTGCTCACCTTGTCACGGATGCCGTGGGTGTTCTGGACATTGTGCAGAGTTCCTAGCCTGGTACAGAGGGCCTAGGTTACTGAGCTTTGCACTGGGTATTTTTAAAGTTTCCAAAATCGTTTTCTTTTTCTTTGAAATCATTTCAGACTTCCAGAAAAGCTGTCAAAAAAGAACAGAAAATTCCCATTTTCCCAGATTCCCCAAATATTAACATTTACCACACCTTTATCTCTCATTTTTTTTCCCTGAAATTTTTGAGAGTAAGTTGTTTGCATGATGAGTTTTTACTTCTAATGTATTTCCACATGTTTCCTAAAAACATTCTCTTCCATAACCACAGCACGGACACCAGTGCCAATTAGCATTGGTACAGTTCTGTGATGTCGCCCACTGACCTTGCTTAGACTTCCGCGGTCACTTGCCGATGCCGTTCATTGCAAAAGAAAATCAGACCTGTTTCCGGAATGGGGTCACAGTTGCATTGATCTCTCTCTTCATTTTTGTCACCACCCTTTAGCCTTTAACTCCTGTGGCATTGACATTTTTGAAGAGGACAGGCCAGTCCCTCGATTTGGATTTGTCTGATAGTTTTCCTCCTGGTGAGATCATATTAGTTATTTTTAGCAAGAAGCCCAAAGGTGAGGTTGTGTGCACCCCACATCAGGGATGCTGCTGCCACTTGGTGCCGTGGTGGGAGGGGAGGCCTGCAGGTCTCTCCCCAGCACCACTGCAGTTCCTCTGATTCCCTCCAGAGCAGTCTCCTCATCTGCAAGGCACCAAACCGAGTTGGTGTTGTGGGGGGATCACTGAATTAGGTAAAATAACAAATTTTGAGGAGTTTTTTAAAATTTCTGAAATACTCTTTAAAAACTTGAGTGATTTCAGAGTTAACCTAATAATTGATTTGCATCCAGATGTGTGTTTTTGAGTAGGCAGAAATGGAGCACACTGGTTAGATTTTTCCAACTCAGGGAGTATGTCTGAGTGATCCACGGCACAGCAGAGAAGGGTGTCAAGGGGCTCTCTGCAGATCTCATCATTCAGAGCTCTAGACTGCGGCCACGGGCGTGCGTATCTCATGTAAGAGTTCCCATTCCAGGCACCAAGTAAGTACAGGAGAGTGAGTAGTATGGGGAAGGAGGGGTATGTGCAAGTCTGGATCCCTGTTAAGTTGGTTAACACTTGTTCAAATTAAAGAAATTCAATTTTTTATCAGAGTCCTTTGCATGTGTTTGAAACCATCAGCTGTTGTGTTGCTGCTGTCAGTTTTGATTTGTGGTTCAAGATGTGCAGCTTCTCAGTTCTCAGAAATGCTCAGAACCCCAAGGCTGCTGTCCTGTGATTCACGCTTCTGGTTGTTTTCACTGAGGGATTTGTGACTGTGCTATCTGACTAGCTTGTCTTACTGTTAATTTCTTCATCTTTCCCTTTCCTCTGTTAATTTGTCATAATTGTCAGGGTCTTGCAAACAGATTCATATTCTTACATTGAGCTTCATTACAAATTTTTCAGGATCAATTATATATATGTAATTTTGTTTTTAAGGGAGTGTGCAAGCAAGTATGCATGCATGAGGTGGGGGAAGGGAGAGGGATAGAGGGTATTTTAAGCAGGCTACATGCCCAGCACAGAGCCTGATGTGGGGCTCAATCCCAGGACCCTGAGATTATGACCTGAGCCATAATTAAAAATCAGACACTTAACTGACTGAGCAACCCAGGCGCCCCTCAGTTAAAGTTTTTTGTTTTTTTTTTTAAGATTTTATTTATTTGACAGAGAGAAACACAGTGAGAGAGGGAACACCAGCAGAGGGAAGGTAGTGGGAGAAGCAGGCCTCCTGCCGAGCAGAGAGCCTGATGCGGGGCTCGATCCCAGGACCCTGGGATCATGACCTGGGCCAAAGGCAGATGCTTAAGGGCTGAGCCACCCAGGAGCCCCATTCACCAAGACAGTTTAAGAGGGAGATGCTGCCATCTCTGTTTTGTGGGTGAGAATACTGAGCCACAGAGAGGTAACCACTCTACCAGGTGGGAGGCCTGCACGCTGGATGATGGAGCTTGTTCTAACAGCCTGGCCTTTGCGGTGATGTGGGAGTGATGGTTTGAGGACAGGGGCTCAGGCACCATATGGGAGAGAAGGGAGGAAAACTTACCCTCCGTTGTTGCCATATATGTGGTGCTAAAAATTTAGTGGCCAGCGGGGTCTTAGTCACCTTCTTCTCTAAGCCTAGAGTTGATTCGGATCTCGTACCAGCAATAGAGGCAGTTGCAAGATGTTTAACTGTGGTTTTCTCGTTTGTTTTAGTTGTGTGATCTGCTTGTTTTAATTACCTTTTTAATAGATGAAGCTGGGCACTTTTTAATTCCACAGGTGTAGACTGAGGGGCCGCTTCATACTTCCAGGGGTTCTTCTAAGCAGTGAACCCAGCAGGAATGGGCTTTGCTGTCATGGAGCTTGCATCCTGTTGAGGATGACAGTGGGCGATTGGAGGTGTAACATAGAGTCATATGGCCATAGTGAATGGCAGTGCAGTTAGGGAAGGCTCTTGGATAGGTGGGTGAGGTGTGGGAGGGAACCTCCTGCAGCAAGCGAGGGCAGGAAGGGATGAGAGGCACAGGACGTGGGGTCTGACTCCGTTGGGTAGGAGCCTCGGGGGGTCGAAAGTGGAGGAAGGACAGGGGAGGGAAGGGGTAGTACCCAAGGGCAGGAGGGAGGAGGCTGGCTTTCCTCCCTCTGGCCTTTCTGTGTCTTTGAATACGGAGTACAGATTTTTAGAAACTCAGCTGTAGCTACTGGGTACAGACAGAGCAAGGCAGGAACCTGAGAGAAGGGCTGGGCAGGAGAGGCAGCAGGTGAGGGGCGTACCCAAGGTGTCTCTTCTCTGTGATGGGACTGTCTGTGCTCTGCTCAGTGTCCCTGGGGGCTGAGAGTCACCACACAGGAGCAGACTGGGGGTGGGGGTGGGGCACGGTGCCTAGCGGTTGGGGCTGTAGATGTGTGAGTTTTCCCACTACTGTTAGCATTGATGTTCTGATGTGTCTTTGTGATTCTGTGACATGTTGTAACCTGTATAGGTTTTTCTTAATGGTATTATGATTGAGACGCAGATGATAAGTCCAGCTCTCGGAGGACTCCCTGGGACAGCTGCTTTGGAGCTGCGTGTGCCTCCTTCCCTCAGCCCCTAGCCACCACATGTCTGTTCTCCAAGTCTGTGATTTTGTCATTTTGAAAATGTTACCTGGGGGCGCCTGGGTGGCTCCGTTGATTAAGCATCTGCCTTCGGCTTAGGTCATGATCCCCGGGTTCTGCAGTCAAGCCCCATGTCAGGCCCCCTGCTCAGTGGAGAGCCTGCTTCTCCCTTTCCCTCTGCACCTCCCCTGCCCCCCAATTATGTGCACTTGCTCTCACTCTGTCTCAAATAAATGGATAAAATCTTAAAAAAAAAAAAAAAAAAAAGACAAAGATAAAAAAGAAAGAAAATACTATCTAGATGGAATTCTGGAGGATAAAACTTCTGCGGGATGGCTTTTGTACTCAGCACGGCACCCTGAGCAAGGGTTGCTGTATCGGTAGCTCTTTCCGTGTTCTTGCCGGTGGTGCTCGTGGTGTGGATGGACCGCAGTTGGTTTAACCACTCTCCCATCGGAGGGCCTTGGAGTAGTTTCCCGTCTTTGACTGTCCAGTGGAGGCTGCTGCGAGCATTCCCTTGCAGGTGTCCGTGTGAGTGTAAATGTTCGTTTCTGCTGAACGCGTGCCCAGAAGTGCAGTTGCTTGGTCCTTGTCCTCTGGCGCACATGTGTGACTTTGGGAGAGACTGCCTGGCAGACTTCCCAGAGGTTGTACTTTTTTACCTCCCCACCGGCAACGTAGAAGTAACCTCTTCCTCCTCATCCTCGCCGTTACTTGGTGCTGTCAGTCTTGTAAGTTTTACCCGTTCCTGTAGGTATTGGGTGGTATCTCATGGCAGTTTTACTTTGCCTTGTAGTACATCTCTTCATGCTTATTTGCCACCTATGTATCTTTGGTGAACTGTCTTTTGTTTTTGTGGGTTTTGTTTGTTTGTTTGTTTTAGTTTTTTCCTTTTTTTTAAAAAAAGATTTTATTTATTTGACAGAGAGAAACACAGTGAGAGAGGGAATGAGAGAGGGAGAAGCAGGGAGAGAGGGAGAAGCACCCCCACTCCCTTCCTGCTGAGCAGGGAGCCTGACACGGAACTCAATCCAGGATCCTGGGATCATAACCTGAGCTGAAGGCAGACACTTGACTGAGCCACCCAGGCACTCCGGATTGTTTGTTTTCTTACTGTTACCTTTAGATAGACCTTTGGTCTGGATATTTGTAAAAAATTTTCTCCTAGAAGGTGAACAAGGCAAAAAGGTGGCCTGTCTTTTAGTGTCTTTTTTTTTTTTAAGATTATTTATTTATTAGAGAGAGAGACCACAAGTAGGCAAAAAAAACTTCTCTCAGGAAGAGAGAAGGGGGAAGCAGGCTCCCCACTGAGCAGAGAGCCCGATGCGGGGCTCGATCCGAGGACCCTGAGACCATGACCTTTAACCAACCTAGCCACCCAGGCGCCCATCTTTTTAGTGTCTTAACAGGGTTTCTGGTAGAGCAGATGTTTTCCGTTCTGATGATGGGTATTTTT
>CM053619.1:46786496-46834491 GCA_028646535.1 Procyon lotor
TCATGGTTCATCGCCCCCTCCGATTTCCCCCCATTCCCCCTTCCCTTCCTTCTCACAATGCCCTCCATGTTTTTCCTTATGCTCCACATGTAAGTGAGACCATAAGGTAACTGACTAGCTCTCCTTGACTTATTTCACTCAGCATAATCTCCTCCGGTCCTGTCCATGTTGATACAAAAGTTGGGTATTCATCCTTTCTGATGGAGGCATAATATTCCATTGTATGTATGGACCATATCTTCTTTGTCCATTCATCTGTTGAAGGGCATCTTGGTTCTTTCCCCAGTTTGGCCATTGATGGGTATGTTCTGAGGTGAGAGCCGATGGCTTAGCAGATAAGCTGGGGGAATCCTGTGTTTCTGGCCTGAGCAGGTCGGTGATGCCATTCACGGGCCAAGGGGAGCTCTAGGGAGGAGCTGATGTGAGGTCTTATTGGAGATGCCCAGTGGGGGTGCAGAGGGAGGCATCAGGAAGCTGGTGGGAGATTAGGTCTGGAGTATAGGAAATGTGGATTTTGGAGTCATTTGGGAGTGTGGAGAGGTGTGAAGGTCACAGGCCTGGCTGAGCTTGTCCCGGCAGTAGATGTGGACAGAGAGCACAGACGCTGGAATCTTGGTCTGGGGCATTAGCCACGCATGTAAAGGAGAGTCCAGCATGGGTTGGAAAGGAGCCCCGAGAAGTAGGAGCAGGGAAGGGTGTGGGTGCTGGGTGCCAGGAAGAGGACAGTCACTCAGGTTCTGCTCTGTCCTCTGAGGCTGCAGTACTGACTGGCGTGGCTCACAGAGGAAGGAGAGGGCAGGGGAGCTGATGTCCGTGCATTCAGGAGGAGTGCAGGGGGAGGAAACCAGGCAGCAAGTGTCAAAACCCTGCCAAGTGACAACTCTAGCCCTCAACTAGAGCGTGGGGAAGAATGACCTTGACAATGTCACCAGAAGTGGGAGGCACCTCTGCCCTCCATGCCCGTGCTGGATCTGTCCGTGGCAGGCAGAGCTGACCACCGAGACTGGTGCCCTGGGACGGGCATAGAGGCCAGCTGACTACCATCACGTGCTGTCTCGGCCATTATGTGCACACAGATCAGGCAGCGACCAGGAGTCTGCGGAGCTTTTTTTAAGTTTTGTTCTTTGAAGATGTTTGGCTTCCATTACTTTTTTTTTTTTTTTTTTTAATAAATATACTTCAGTTATGTCAAGGAAGCTCTATTAAAGGTGAGCCAGAGTATTAAACTGTAAACCTTTCCCCCGAAATTTAATATCTCTTGCTTTTGTTTGCTCAGTAAAAAAGGTGATAGGATGCTTCAAAAGGAATGATTTTTTCTTTCTTAATTAAGAAATAGTCACAAAAATAATTCTGCTTAATGACCCAGATAGACTTGTGTGTTTGTTTTAAAAGGAATAATGCAGATTAAGTCATGTTTGAGTCTTTTTTCTACTTAGAAAAGTAGGTTGGTCTAAACAACGTATTTATTTACTAGTGTTTTAAAGTCATGAAATGTCTTTTGTGGTTTCATTCATCAAGCGAATCACAGCCCAAGGGGTGAGTTTGAAGTGGGCTTCTCAAGGCTCCCCCACACAAGGTGAAGTTCTGGAGCATTTGGAGACACCTGGGCTCTGTCCTGCCGCAGGTCGGACAGCCCACCCTCCAGTGTGGCGGACCGGTGCTCACAGTGGGCTTTTCTCTTTCAGGTGCACGTTTAGGTTTCCGAGCACAAACATCAAGATCACGTTCACTGCCCTGTCCAGTGAGAAGAGGGAGAAGCAGGAGGCTCCCGAGTCGCCGGTGAAGCCTGTGCAGGCCCACATCTCGCCCCTGACCATCAACATTCCAGACACCATGGCCCACCTCATCAGTCCCCTTCCCTCCCCCACGGGAACCATCAGGTGCAGCAGCTGATGTGGGCAGGGGTCGCCGTAGGTTCGGGGTGTGGGGCGTGCCCGCTGAGGGGTCCGTGACCACCTCCCAGTTGTCATGCTTCCCCTCCTCCCTTGGGGCTTGCGGAAGCCATCGGAAGTCCCAGGAAGGGGCAGGAGCACACGGCAGCGCTGCTCCCTTCCCGGGGTGGACACAACGCGGAGAGGGAGGTGCCGGGGCGCTGCACATGCCGTTCGGTTTTCAAACACCCTTTGCTCCCAGTTTCCTGCCTGTGAAACACGGTTCCCAGAAGTTCCTTGTCTTCACTTATGGACTCTGTGTTTGAATGTCAGTTGAAGGGGCAGATGATGAGCCATTTTGGTCTAAACTCTTGAGATACGTTTTCATTTGCATTTTGAGTTTTTTTAGTTTGCTGCAATTTCATGGAAATTCTGACGACCCGTGCTTTGGATTGATGAGTTTGACCCCAGCCAAGTGACAGACTCGTATTCATCACGATGTCCTGAGAGAGACTGGGGGCCTCAGGGAGCAGAGGTCAGAGGTCAGGGCACCCTCTGGTTGCCGAGCCAGAGCCCAGAGCACAGCGTCAGGTTGTGCTGAGCTCTCGGGACAGTGGCCGAGGGCCAGGTCGCGAACAGCCATGGACCCTGCAGACGCGTGTGCTTCGAGCAGGTTAGCTTGCCGCGTGTGGTGGAAGCGGGCTCTGCCGTGAGCCCGCGGTGCTCCAATCTCCTGGGTCCTTTTGGCTCTCAGAAGAGGGGAGTAGAGATCTTCGCTGCGAGAGATGGAAAAGGAGGTGCACAGCGAACACCGTGCTGCTCTCTCGGTCAGGCTGCTGCCGTCCAGGTCTGTCTGGGCTGCCGCCGTGTGTGCAGAGCCACGGAGGGCACACGGAGACCGGGCGACTCTGGCTCACACCTCGCAGCCAGACGCTTCTGTTATCTTAAAAACCAGCATCAGCAGTAGCCTTTCTGGAAGAGTAAGTGCCGGGTGTACTCGTAAGCGGGGGGAGTGGCGAGTGGACTGGCTCTGGCTCCTGCAGCCCCACACCTGGGGTCCTGCGTGGCAGTGACTGTTGGCCACAGGTCCCGCCCTCCTCTGCCGCCTCCCGCGGCTGCTCTGCTGTGGAAGCTGCCTCTGTCTCTTCCGCTTGGTGGGATTTGTGTGCATGTGACCGTGTGGACCCAGTAGTCACTGTGTCGGTGGAGAGGCGGTGGCTAGCAGCCCCCGGGCCAGATGGTTGTTCAGCATGGGGTGAGAGTACGCAGAATCCGGAGGAGCAGGAGCAAGCCCTGTGGACCGCAGTGGGAGGCAGCCCACAGTGGGTGCAGCCGTCTTGGCGGAAACTCACTAGACAAGTGGTGTAGACATGGTGGGGGGTAGGAGCAGCTCCTGACCCAGCCTCTCCTCACCTTCTGCTCTGCCTTCCCCTTGTTTTCCTTGTGCGGCCCTCCTCCTGCCCCCGTCCCTCACGCTGTGGCCAGCGTTGACTCGGGTCGTGCCCTCCGGGCAAGACAGCAGTGCGGGAGTCTGGCTGTGGACGGCTTACGGGCGGAGTGCATTCGCCTTTTCCAAACCCAGCGTCCAGCCCCGTAGGGCCACTCACCTTCCCCACGTCGGCACTTCTTACACGTGACCTAGTCTTTACGATGGTGAAGTGTAAGCTCTGTGCAGTCCTGCTGCTCCCCTCCCCAGGACTTTGAGCGTGCTTCCTGGCCTGAGATAAAGCCCCGTCCAGTGAGTGCGTGTCTTGTTGGTGCGTGTTCGTGGTGGAGCGGCCGGGCCAAGAGCACGTCACCTCTCCCCTTCCTTCTCCTCCCCCACTTTCAGTTCAGGTTATTGGAGGTAACTCCTGTTTCTTAGGTATTTTTCCAGAAATTTTCTATATGTTTACAGTACTTGTCTCCCCCTCTCCTCCAAATAGAACTCCAGTCTGACCGCACATACTGTTGTGGAACTTGATGGATTTCTTAGACTATCTTAACTTTGGTGTTCTTCCACTTCCATGGCTCATTCTCTTTTTAAAGTCTGGTCCTGCATAGAAAAGGGAGCAGGAGCTCAAATGTGCGGTCTGGGGAATCACCACAGATGGATGTGGATGGCCTTCGGTTATCACCAAGATCAAGAAGCAGCACCCAGCCCTGCCTGGTGTAAAAAAGCACATGTGTTTAAAAATGGGTTTCTTGGGTGTCCAGCTGGCCCAGCCAATGGGACGTACAACTCTTGCCCTTGGAGTCGTATGTTCCAGCCCCATGTTGGGGGTCGAGCTTACTTTAAAAATAAATAAATAATTGGGGAAAAAATAGGTTCCTGTTTGCGTTTGGGGGTGTTGTGTCAACTGAGCTGATGCATGTGTTCCAGGGCCTGATGCCACCTGGGTCCATGTCCATGGCCTCATCCCCTCTCTGTGCTGCCTGTGCTTGTCCTGGCTGCCTTCCTCTCTCTCTGTCCCTGACCTTTCTGGTGTAGCTAGGGGCCATGTCCTTGGTGGGAAGGGAGTCAGCGGAGCATGTGCTCTGTGTCCCTCTGCCAGACCTGGAGCCCTGGGGCCATCACATGTGGTTCTGTGTCCTTGGTAGGTTCCAGAACCATCCTGAGCCTCAGTTTCCTCACTGGTGAAACAGCTGGGCCACCACCCCCTTTGAGAGTTTGTTTTCTGATTATGTAAAATAACACATGTTAAGGAGATACCTGATTTCCATGTGTTTGCTAAGAGTGATCCTAAACTTCACAGAGAACTGATGAGGCCACGTTCCCTAGGAAATGCTGATATGCTCCTACTTTGTACTTGAAATCAGAATGGGTCACGAGAGCACAGTGCGACATATGTTCTATAATAGACTAATAACAGTGACCTTTTCCCATCTACAGTGCTGCAAACTCCTGCCCATCAAGCCCCCGGGGAGCAGGGTCTTCTGGGTACAAAATGGGCCGTGTGATACCAGCTGACCTCAATTTAATGGCCGACAGCTCGCAGCCAGAAAATGAAAAGGAAGCTTCTGGTGGAGACAGCCCAAAGGTAAATGTTTTATAGCCTTGAAACAGAACCCAGGGGCCATCACGCAGCCAGCTGTCCTCACTTCATTGTCTGCAGGTCTGTGAACATCCCCACCAGGGCCTTTGAGAAGTGTACGTCGGACTGGGTGCCTGGCTGGTGGTGGGGCCCCTCCCTCTTGAGCACGTTCTTGGGGTGGGCGTCTTGAATTCTTGTGGTCATTCAGCACTGGGTGCTCCCCAGTGGCAGCTGTGGGCCCAGGTGCTGAGAGCTGAGCCGGTGGAGGACAAGAGAAGCCTGGGGTCCTCACAAGATGATGTACACTGTGTCCCAGGAACTGTTCTGCGGTTTTGTCCTGCTCTCGCAGACGCGGAAGATAGTCCGTGCACTTGTGTCTGAATGCACGTGTGCACAAAACACACATTTTTAGGATGGTCCACGCTGTGACCCTAGATATTTTTAGTCTTTGACCCAGTAATGCCCCTTCTAGGACTGTGTCTAAAGGAAATGGCAAAAATCTCAAACATAAGTTTATATAAAATAGAAAATTGAAAGCAGCCTAAATGCCCCGTAAGAGAAGAGTGATCAGGCAAGGGACTGTCATGCAACACGGCTGCTGATGTGGAAGTGTCCTTGGCGTAATGCTGGGTGGAAAACATAAAGCAACGCATAGTATGATTTTAACTACATACGTATAGAATGTCACATATTTGCGCAGTAGAACATGGCCCGGCCCTGGGATAGACGCGCCGTGGCCTGTCTGCCACAGCCAGGAGCCTGGTACACGAGGTATGCTGGGCAGGGGAGGCAGGCGCAGAGGCACCCTCTGTAGGATTCCATTTTGTCCGCTTGCCAGTTTTTAAAATAAGTCAGAACTAAATTGTATTTTTTTCCGGATGCATCTGAGATGATAAAACTTTAATCACAAGGAGATTGTGATTACTATAAAATGTCAGGAGTAATGGTAGAGACTCTGGGTTCAGGGGGCATATGGAAGCTTCTGGAATGTGGGCTGTATTCTCTTTTGACCTGGTGTTGGTTGTACTGACGTTTACCTTATAAAAATTTTGTTTTCAGCTGATAAGGATGTATTATGGGGTCTCCTATCTGTGTTACATTTTTCAGTAAAGAAAGTTCTTAGGAACATGTAGAAGAAAGGTAACAAGGAGACACACCAAATGGTATAGAGCAGTGAAGTGAAGAGGACATCGTGCTCTCTTCCTGGTCCCTGGGGTGGTCTCCAGTGGTGCCAGTCTGCCTGGCCCTTTTGTGTAACTCAGAGTGTGTCCACTCAGGATAGATGGGGCAGAGCCCAGCCTAAGTGGTCGGGAAATACTAGCTGTTTGAAAGTGGGATGCTGGGCTGATAGATGATTCCATCTTTCTGTGTGGAACAGGTGTCCACCGCTGGCTTCCAGGACGGAGCGTGGCCTGGGCAGTTGGAGCCCATGCTCCTCTCCTTGGCACGTCTGTCTTCCTGCCTTGTCTGTCAGTGCTCTGCTTGTCTCTTCTTTTACTCCGTTTGTGTTTATCCCTAAACAGTGTCTAAATTGCTCATTTTTAAATTTCCCGTAACAAGTATTGTCTTGAATATATTCTTTTGCAGCTTTCTGTTTGCATTCACTGTTATGCTTCGTGGTTCATTTAAGTTGGTTCGTACATCTTTCAGTTCATAACCAAGGGTGACCCCCCCCTTCTGCAGTCGGCTTATTATGACGCACATGGATATGGGGTTCTGAGTTGTTACAGTAACGTGGGGCCCCTCGTGGCCTGGAGCACGCCAGGGCAGGGCCGTCCGTGTTCCACAGGCGCAGCAGCCCTGCACGCTGGAATGGTGCCTGCCGGGTGCCTGAGACCCTGGGGTCGAAGCCCAGCGTCTGGCCTATGGTCCTTCCCTCTGTGGGGTTTCCTAATGTGAGGAGCTTCTCAGCCGATGGGACAGGGTGGTTCTGACTGGCTGTCACTTTGGCCCTCTTGTGCATGAGGACCCACCAGGGCCTGGGAGGGAGTGCCGGCTCCGTCCTCCCCTCGCCGTCCTGACTGGTCACTTGTTGCTGGAGCCATGCGACAGGCCTCTGGCCCTGATTTAATGTGTGTTGCCCTGGACTCTACTAAGGTTAAGTAGTTTTTTTCTTTTCCTTATATTTTTCGTTTTGCTGTGTGGAGTTTCTCCTTACGTGGTTTTCATATTCATTTTTGCACGGCTTGTACAATTTTCCATTTGCTTCTTATAAAGTTTCCAAATGCTTTTCAATCAGATTATAGTATTTTCATAGTAAGGAGAACTAAGAATTTTACAGGAATACTTAAAAACACCAAGAATCCTGAATTTTAGTAAATTTAGAAAAAATTTTGATAACTTCAATAATCTCTCTTTTTTTTTAACTTAAATACAGGATGATTCAAAACCACCTTATTCCTATGCACAATTAATCGTACAAGCAATTACGATGGCTCCTGATAAGCAACTTACTCTAAATGGAATTTATACTCACATCACTAAAAATTATCCATACTACAGGACAGCGGACAAGGGCTGGCAGGTAAATCCGTTTCGGTTTGTTATGAAATATTACTATGACATGTCACTAGATGCTGCTCGAGAACTGAGCGGACACTTGCGCTGCTTTCCACACCTTGGGCACAGGGCGGGTAACGGTGGCGTGAGGCGAGAAGGAAGTGTTGGAGGCCACTGTCCCCGTGCTCTGACCTCCATGCAGAGCAGGAGGAATAGTGGCTCTAGAAGCAGACCTCAGTCTGTAGTTTTCATGGTCACTGTCCCCACAGATGGGAAAGGTATTGAGTATTTGAAAGGTTTCCTTTTAACCACTGTAGTTAACTCCTTGTGTCTGAAGTAAAGGAAGGTTAAAAACCAGCCCATTGCTCTCTTAGGCTCTCTTCTCTCTTCCTTATCAGCATCTGCGGGCATACCTAGCCTCTTGAAGTCTCTACAGAGATGGTTGTCAGGCTGTTCATCAAGGAACCCTTTCTTCAAAAGACATTCTCTCCCATTGGCCATCCATGACACAGATAACTGTGGTGCTGCCCTGTGTGAATTGGGGAGCCCACCTGCTTGTGCACTGTGCTTTCCGATCATTCCTGGGGTGTCTGGAACCTGGGCCTTCTCAGAGCACCTTTGAAAAATCAGTGCATATTTTCTTGTTTGGCTTTTTTTTTTTTTTTTTTAAGATTTTATTTATTTGTTTGATAGAGATCACAAGTAGGCAGAGAAGACGGGAAAGAGAAGTGGGGGAAGTAGGCTCCCTGCTGAGCAGAGAGCCCGATGCGGGGTTCAAGGTCCCGGGACCCTGAGATCATGACCTGAGCCGAAGGCAGAAGCTTAACCCACTGAGCCACCCAGGCGCCCCTCCTTGTTCGGCTTTTTAATTTAGTTTAGTTTTTAAACACTGTAGTTTTTGTAGTTTGTTTTCTTTTTCCTTCTGTTTTTTTTTTTTTTCCTTCTGTGTGTCCGTGTTCTCTATATCTGCTTACTGGACATACAGTAGGACATCTTTAATTCGGAAATATGGAAAAGGCAAATCTGAAATACAGAATATTAAAAGCATAATAAGAGAAGAAACATACATTTGCAGTTCTTGAATTCAGTAGGTCACAAGGAACGGCAACAGTTTTCCTTTCGGGCTTATGGAGTAAACGATCCTTGGAGAAATGTGCCTGCTGAACCGTAACCATAACCTGGTGATAGGGTTGGGGGTGGGGCAGCCATTTTCTGTTTAATGAGGGACAAAGACTTTTTTCTTCCTCCTGTAGACATATAAACATGTCATAATAAAAATAGTCCACCAGCCAAACCCTGAACTTTTCCTTTGTCAGGCGTCTTTGGTCATGTAAGGGTCTTTGATTGTGGAAGGTACGAAGTAAGACCCAGCCTGCCCTCCTGGCCGGGGCATCTGCGCCCCGCCTGCCTCCGTGTGCCCAGCTAGGTGGCGTTTCTCCGTTGGCAGTGAGGAAAATGCTAGGTGTGGGGAACACTTTCATATCCAGCTGTCTGGCAGGTTTCTCAGCACATGGGACAAGAAATCCCGGTGGTACTGACCACATTTTAATCTAGAACAGTGAGCTTGTGCTTCAGAGAAAATGTAAAACAAAGGAAGCAGGACCAGACGGTAATCTGTGTCCGTGTCTGGTGATTGCACCTGGACCAAAGCTCCCTGCGTGTGGGCGGGAGAGGCCTCAGAACGCCTGTCAGGGGTGTGGTAGGGTTTCGTGCAGCTCATCGTGTGCGGACTTCTGGCGATTGGAAACCCCAGTTAGCGGGGCTTAAGGGGCGTGAGTGTTTCTGAAAAGCCTGCCCAGACGCTGAATGACCTCTTCCCCTGTGTTCCCTAACACCCATTTAGGTGACAAGTGCTTCCAGGCATCGTGTGGGTTTCTGGCCGAAGAACAAAGGCCAGCTCTCTGGGGTGGCCTCCTCCTGGCTTCAGTCTTGTGGGGAGTTAGTCGGGTCAGGTGCGGTCCCTACGTGCACCGATTGCTCTGGCTGCTGGAAGGGACGTCGTAGCGTACTGAGAGCAGAGAGCACAGACACAAGTGCTGCATGGCAGACACCCTCTCTGTTCAACTGTCATTAATGTTTTTGTGGTGGTTTTTTTTAAAGATTTTTATTTATTTATTCGACAGAAAGGAGAGAGATCACAAGTAGGCGGGGGGAGGGGGAGCTCAGTGCTCCCCACTGAGCAGAGAGCCCCATGCAGGGCTCAATCCCAGGACCCTGAGATCATGACCTGAGCCGAAGGCAGAGGCTTTAACCCACTGAGCTACTCAGGTGCCCCATAAAGATTTTTATTTATTTATTCGACAGAAAGGAGAGAGATCACAAGTAGGCGGGGGGAGGGGGAGCTCAGTGCTCCCCACTGAGCAGAGAGCCCGATCTCAGAACCCTGAGATCATGACCTGAGCTGAAGGCTTTAACCCACTGAGCCCCCCAGGTGCCCCGTCATTAATTTTTTCAAATGTTTCCAAAATAAAATGTGGATTTCCAGACACCCTCCTGCAATGTTTTCATTGCAGCATCTCTTCTGTCAAGATCAGGGTCCGTAGGGTGACTCTGCGCCTCTTGCCTGTGTCAGGCCACTTCTAGGACATGTCGCATCTCCTGGTTCCAGCATTTTAGCAGAGAAGGGATTTCCTGCTGCACTCCTTTAATTTATGGACATGCACTCAATTTCTTTCTGTCCTCAAAGGTCCTTAGCTGTCCCCAGCACTGACCCACATGTGTCCTTTTTCTGTCATGAGAATTCTCTGAGGCGCCCTTCCCAAAGGGACCATGCTTAAAGTCTCTGTGTGTATGAGACCTTATTCCCATTTCCTCATTCCTGGCTTAAAACGAAAAAGAAGCGTTTCCATTTTGCAACTTTGTTTCATAAAAGAGCCAGATCTGGAGTGTTTTTTTGTTTGTTTGTTTGTTTTTAAGATTTTATTTATTTATTTGAAGAGAGAGAGAGATCACAGTCGGGCAGAGAGGCAATCAGAGAGGTTGGGGGGGAAGGAGGCTCCCTGCCAAGCAGAGAGCCTGATGCGGGGCTTGATCCCAAGACCCCAAGATCATGACCTGAGCCAGAGGCAGAGGCTTTAACCCACTGAGCCACTGAGGTGCCCCCAGATCTTTTTTCTTTGCTGGATTTTCTTTGCATAGAGAGTGGGGGCAAGACTGTCACCTAAAACAGCCTATTTTTAAAATGTGGGTTTCTAGGGGCTCCTGGATGGCTCAGCTCAATTGATTAAGTGTCCAACTCTTGATTGGTTTTGGCTCAGGTCACGATCTCAGGGTTGTGCGATCAGGCCCTGTGTTGGACTCTGTGCTTTGCAGGGCATCAGCTTGGGGTTCTTTCTCCCTCTGCTTCTCCCCCCAGCTCGTGCTTGCTTGCTTTCTCTAAAATAAATAAATGAATATTTATTTATTTTTTTGTTTATTTATTTTAAAGATTTTATTTATTTATTTGACAGAGAAAGAGATCACAGGTATGCAGAGAGTCAGGCAGAGAGAGGGGGAAGCAGGCTCCCTGCTGAGCAGAGAGCCCGGTGTGGGGCTCGATCCCAGGACCCTGAGACCATGACCTGAGCTAAAGGCAGAGGCTTAATCCACTGAGCCACCCAGGCGCCCCTAAAATAAATATTTTTAAAAATGAAAAAATAAAATGCGGATTTCCAGACATCCTCCTGCCCTCCCCTGCGGGGTGAGGGGGCGGTGGCTGTGCAGGGAGCCCCACACTCTGCACCAGTTCCTAAGAGACGTGTGTTGACACTCCCATCATGCCTGTTCTGAGCACCTAATGAAAATCCACAGCTACCTTTCAGGCTTACTTTTGGTATTTTGCATTGTCTACTATGGCGAAGCTTTCTTATTGGTCTAGTGGAAACTCTAGGATAAGACAAGGTCTGACTGTGTCTGGAAAGATGGCATATTTCTTTCCTTTGGTTGCATATTTATGCCAGAATGTATTCTTATGATTTATAATTATACCCCGCCCAGAGTTGAGGTATTTGTTTTGACTAGAAGATTTGAATTTTGGACCTCTGGGCCTCTGAAAGGACTGGAGCTAATTTCTTAAAATAGAGGGAGTGCTCTGGGCTCAGCTCATTCTGCACATTGAACTCTCCTCCTGGAAGGTACTTCACATGTTTCCTTCTTCTCATCTTTATAAGTTTCTTTACAAGTCCTTAGTGGAGCACTCAGTGTGATTGGGACAAACAGAGGCAGGAGTGCCGGAGGTGCTCATGGAGGACAGTGACCCGCTCTGCATCTTTCCCCTGGGTCTGGGTCAGCTGAGGGGACAGGAGGGAGGAGGGGCTGGCACTTAGGGCGGGCAGGTTCTGGGAAGCAGCCTCGAATAGGGGATGATTTGGGGGGAAGAGAATGTGCTCAGTATTGCAGATCCTTTTCTTTGTGGTTCATTTTAAAGAATAATAAGCTGCCTTTTCTCTGCATATAATAATTCCTGAATCATTAGAATCTGAGTCAGTGTGATTTTAGTGCATGTAGCTTGACTTGATTAAATGACAGAGGCCTTAAATTACCTTAGAAATAGTTACTCTATTCTATGTCTGCATTAAATATCTCTTACTACTTATGCATATTTTCTAATCTTGTTGGTTAGAAGATCACAGTCTCTTTGTTTTGTAGTTTCATTGGGAGTAGAGAGGAGGTGAGACCCTGTTGTGATGGTGTCTTGTAGGTTCTGTCCCATTTTCAGGACAGAAAATACCAGCTCCTTCCAGGAACTTGGGTACAGCTTGTCGGTGGCATGAGGGTCATGGAACTGCAGCCCCTGGTCCTGTTCTCCTTTACCAGGGGGAAGAAATACTAGTGCCCAGTCCCCTGGCAGGGCACTTCCTGCCTCCAGACTCCCCCTGTGCTCACTTCCCTTTTTCCTCCTAGCGACACGCACATTACAGTATTAACAGCCTTCATTGGGGACTCCTCACCTCCCACATTCTTTATTGCGGCTTGGCGGTCACTTCTGAGGACCTCTTGACCCTCACTGGGCAGTCGTAAGGATTCTTGTTCACAGGGAGAGGGCCCTGTGGTGTTACGGTCTGGGTCTGCTTTTCTCAACCCACAGTGTTGGGAGTCTGCTTTCTTTCTCCTCCAGACACAGAAATGTCTGCATGTATCTGGGGAGGGTTGTCTTTCTCTGGTGGAGGCACCAGTAAAATTTGGTTTTCCAGAGGAGTTAATAGTAAGGTAAAAGCGACCTAAAACAAGGCAGCTTAATGAGTAAGTAAAACCCTAGGATTAGGGTTTACCTAATAAGGTTTACCTAAAATTAGGTAAAGCATAATAGTAAGGATCTGTGGTTTTAAAATATTCTATATCTCACAGAATGCATTTATTTATAAACAATTTCACGAAACACAGACACAGTCTCGCCTGCACCTGCATGTCACCAGCGAGGTGATCGGCTTCTGCTGGCTTGCATGGTATTCGTCGCAGCCCGTGACCGGTGAGGCATCAGACGGTCCCCGAGATGGGCTTTAAAGTAGAAGATGCGCTTTGATTTCTGGGCCACTGTGGCAGTTCAGTAGTCCAGGCCGTGGCTAACAGTTCTGTCAGAAGGTTAACTGGGGGAAAGTAGAAGTGACTTTTGAATAGCCCAGAATTTTATTGTGAGTTACCACTGTTTTGAAACTTTAGTAGTTTGATTTTTTATTTTTGAATTTAAACATTAATGTAAACACATGAAAGGGCGTGGCTACACGACCTCCCTCCCACCGTCCGGGACTTTCTGGGGGCTCAGGGTCAGGGCGCTGCCGGGGGTTGCTCAGGTTGCAGTGGGGAGCTTTTCTGAAACCGTCTGTAAGCTGTGAGCCAAGGTTTTTGTAATAGAAAGACTAGAGTGGGTGTTGGGAGAGAAATTTTTCTCTATGTACCTCACAAGATTATTTTGTGGATCAAATTTTAAAAACATACATGGAAGCGTTTTGGAAAGTGCTCTTGTTACCAGAAGATGGTGTTCATAATACTTCCCAACCTTTAGCTCATTTTTCCCTTCTGCTGGTTTGCTGAATGCTTGATACTGGATTAATTCATTTTAGATGGTTATGACAGATTCCTATAAGCTAATTTTGTGCTCAAAGTGTATTTTAAAGGATTGGTTTATTCAGGCTCTGTTCGTCTCTAAGCAGAGGCCCGCAGGAAAGGTCAGATGACAATAGTATAATCCTTGGTTTCCTACCTGGAAAAAAGGTGGAAGTTGACATTTTTCATGTTGGAAATTGCCTCCTTCCCTGTGGTGTTGGTTTCCCACCCTTCCTTGTTCCCCACGTCCCCTCCTTGCCCCTCGTGCCCACCCTGCCACTCTGTTCCCAGAGCCGTGTGTCCGCCTCCGGCCCCTTCTTCACTCGGGAGAAGGGCTGCTTCCTTCCAGCACAGTGCTGCCTTTAGAGTTGTGTGCCCTCTGCAAGGGTTGAGTGCTAGGTTTCTGCTTCGCAGGGCACTAAAACTGGGGCACATTTTGATTTCTCAGCAAAGAAATATATGAATTCTACGTATTTTTTTATGTTTCATAGAATTCAATTCGCCACAATCTCTCTCTGAATCGTTATTTCATCAAAGTACCACGTTCCCAGGAAGAACCAGGCAAAGGCTCATTCTGGAGGATAGATCCTGCTTCTGAAAGCAAATTAATAGAGCAGGCTTTTAGGAAAAGACGGCCTAGGGGCGTGCCTTGCTTTAGAACCCCTCTGGGACCGCTCTCCTCTAGGTAAGGAAAAAAGACAAACAAAAAAAGACCTCACTTACTGCTCAGTGAATTTACCTTCCATGTATTGGTCAATTTTCCTTTTGCAAGTGAAGGAACTGCCAAATGCATTATGATTAAATGTTTGGGGTGGGGATTTGAAAAGACGTGTTGGATGCTACCCGTGGACTTTTTCTTAATAGTGGTCTGAAACAGTTCAGCTCGTTGATGACGTTTTCTTTAAACTCTGTTCCCATGTTGCCATTGTGGCTTCATCGGACTCATTACGTACTGCGTTTGATGAGCAGCGTGTGTTCCTTTGCCTTGGCTTGTGAACAGCTCTTTAAAGCCGCATTTTAGCTGCTTATACTCAAGATTGACTTATACAATGTTCATTGCCTGATTTTCAGATTATACATTTTTAGCTTATACTCTGTTTTTAAACAAAAAAGAAAGAAGGAAATGACCGTGACATAAGTCTTAGGCCCCTGCCTGCTCGCACACCGCTGGCTCCTGCTGCCGGTGGACAGGAGCTGCTTCGAGAGGGTGGCCAGTCCAGCTCCGTGGCGGCGCGGCCTGTGCTGGGCATGGAGCTGTGGTGGCCCGGCACCGGCACGCTGGCTGCCACAACTGAGTGAGTCTCGCTGGGGATCCATCTTGGGTCACGGGCATTCACAGAAAGTAGGACATACAGAGCTGTAGTCGGTTGGCAGAAGACAGATGACACCCATTTTTTCAGAATGCACTTTATTGAAACAAGGCCGCTTAATGAGTGCTTTACCTGTAAAAACCCCACTGTCTTCTTTTTGGTAATCCAGAAGTGCCCCAGCCTCTCCCAATCACGCTGGAGTGCTGTCTGCCCACTCCAGTGGTGCCCAGACCCCCGAGAGCCTGTCGAGGGAAGGTTCACCAGCCCCCCTGGAGCCTGAGCCCAGCGCCTCACAGCCCAAACTGGCCGTCATCCAGGAGGCACGGTTTGCCCAGAGTGCACCAGGTGAGATGTGCAGAGACAGGGCAGGTGTGTGGGGCGGGGGTCAGAAAGGCAGGGGCACCAGGCTCCTCAGGGGACGCAGCAGAGGCCTTGGCTCCTTTGTACCTGGTACTTTCTGCATAGGACCTGCATGTTGTAAGCTCTGAGAAGCTAATAGCGCTGTATTTAAAACTCAGTGAACATTGTTTTATGTAAGTAGTTGTGTAGATGCCTGAAATAGTTTAGAATTAATCTGTTTCTTAGTTGCTTCATCATTCAAAAATTATGAAAAAAAATCCCCCACCCCAAAAAATAACACAAATTAGACAAACTAGACACTGATTCGCAGCAGAAACTGTTCACTTAATGAATAGCTGAGTAATTCATTACAAAGTCACAATGTGGAATAAAAATGTGTGCTCTGGAGAATTAAAAAAACATACACACACACAAAAATATAGCATGAAAATGTGTCCAAACTGATTCTGTTACGGTTCCCGTGTGGTTGGCAAGATGTGCATTTTGATACGATGGGATTCCTGACCACGCCTGGCAACATGTCACCCGTGTGTAGCTCCCATCACCCAAGTGTCTTTTCCTTTATTCTGTGCCCAAACCAGAAGGAGCAGAGCTTGGTTGGTGGAGCTTGTAACTGTGTTGGGACTTTGCGGTGCCCTCGCACCCACTGTAGGATAAAGACTTTGATCCTGGGGGAGTGTGGCCCCTTGTTTGGGCCTCAGTAGGCAGCTTCTTCCCATATACTGTGCTGACATTTTCTTTCTCATGAGGGAAGAACTGTGGGAAGAGGTGTTGGAAGAGATGTGAAGACAGCAAGAATTGCATGTGTGCAGTTAGCTCCCCAAAGTAGATTTCTCCATAAAATACTCCACTTCTCCCACCGTGTGTGACTTCAGTGTTACAGGGTGAAAGGCGCACGTCCTGTCTCCTTAGTCAGTGTATGGCGAGTGGGCGCTGTGCTCGGTCGGCTCTGGGATACGGCCGGAGGGGCACGGGCGACAGCTCCTCACCCCTGTCCCCTCGTCCCCCACAGGCTCACCTCTGTCTAGTCAGCCTGTTTTGATTGCCGTGCAGCGGCAGCTGCCGCCGACGATCAAGCCCGTCACCTACGCGGTTGCCGCTCCCGTGACCACATCGACCTCCCAGCAGCCTGTCGTGCAGACCGTGCACGTCGTACACCAGATTCCTGCGGTGTCCGTCACCAGCGTGGCTGGCCTGGCCCCGGCGAGCACGTACACTGTCGCCGGCCAGGCCGTGGTCGCTCAGGCGGCCGTGCTGGCCCCTCCTAAGGCAGAGCCACAAGAGAATGGAGATCACAAAGAAGTCAAAGGTGAGCCACGGAAGCAGCGGCTGCAGGTGGTTTCTCAGGCCCTGCGATGCCCCTCGGACTTGTTCGCCCAGACCCCTTCCCTAAGCACGTGATGTCTTACGCGGGTTTGCTGGCCACCTGGTGAGATTTCTGGAAGCTCTCTAGTAATATCAGTTGGTGTCATTTCTTTGCCTTTTTTTTTTTTTTTTTAATTTCAGTGAAAGTGGAACCTATTCCTGCGATTAGCCATGCCACGCTGGGTGCTGCTGGCCGGATCATTCAGACGCCACAGACCGCCCCAGTCCAGACGGTCACCATAGTGCAGCAGGCGTCTCTGGGTCAGCACCAGCTGCCAATAAAAACTGTAACGCAAAACGGGACTCACATGGTGCCAGTCCCTGCCGCTGTCCACGGCCAGGTGAACAATGGTAAGCAGTGTCCCCTGAAGGCAGTGGAGTCCAGATATCAAGAGCGAAGATCCTTTGCTCTCCTTTTTATGAATGGCACTGTTCTTTGTTTTGGTTCTATTACAATTTTAATTTTTTGTCTGAGGACATGTGTGTATTTCTAAACCATAGGAAACCTTTTTGTTTAAGATTTTATTGGTCAGAGAGAGCACAAGCAGAGGAAGCGGCAGAGGGAGAAGCAGGCTCCGCATTGAGCGGGGAGCCTGATGCAGGGTTCGATCCTAGGACCCTGAGATCATGACCTGAGCCAAAGGCACATGTTTAACTGACTGAGCCACTGAGGCGCCCCTAAACCATAGGAAACCTGCCTGTGCTGTAGGTACCTGGTGAGTGGTTGTGGGTACCAGCTCTCACGGAGCTCCCTGGGGGAGCCCTTGAGCAGAGATTGGTGTTCCTGTAAATACCTAGAGGGCAGTCCTCCTGCCTTGCCGTGTGTAGACCCCGGGGTGTGGTCTAGAGGTAGCAAGAGGCTGGGTGCTAGCACCCACCTGCCGAAGTGCCCCTGAGGGGTGTCTCAGCAGGTATGTCCAGGGGCAGTAGCCTCCCCTTGGGCGTTGCGTACGGTGTGCCAGCCAAGAGTCCTGCTCCTCTGCACGTAGCTCTCCATGAGTGTTCTGACATCGTGAGTAGAGAAGACAGGACAGACCAGGGGAGCTTGGACCCTAAATAAGGGCACAGAGAACTTCCTCTCACCTGGGCTTACGGAACCGAGTGAGGGGCGGGAGTCTCGTGTCCTTTCTGCTGCTGCAGTCTCGGCCTCGGGTCCTGGCCGGGCTCGCGGAGTGCCCGCTGTCCGTCAGGCCGCTGCCAGAAGCAGCCCTCTGTGCCCGCAGACAGCTCCTTTGGGGGAGGGGAGGGAACAGAGGTCTTAGTTGTGCAACCTCCCAACCCTTACTGAGCTGGTGAGGAACAGAGGACACCTGCATTTACCTCGTGGGACTCGGATCCCCACTCTGCATCACCCCAGTTGCAGTGGGGGAACAAGATCTGAGCCTTTTCTGAGAGTTCCTGGTTTTCAAGTAATAACTGACACATGCCAGCCTGTGGACAAATGGAGAAATTTGCAATGTTACCCATTTAAAATGCTTTGTTCTCGGGCTCTGTGTCTCTTAAGTTTTTGTTTTTTTGTTTTTTTTAAAGATTTTATTTATTTGACAGAAACACAGTGAGAGAGGGAACACAAGCAGAGGGAATGGTAGCGGGAGAAGCAGGCTTCCTGCAGAGCAGAGAGCCCGATGCGGGGCTCGATCCCAGGACCCTGGGATCTGACCTGAGCTGAAGGCAGAGGCTTTAACCCACTGAGCCACCCAGGTGCCCCTGTGTCTCCTAAGTATTAAGAGTTGTTTGGGTCTTGCTCTTTTCTCTCTGAATAAGTTTGTCTTGTGACTGGTCTCGATGCAGCAGACCTGTCGGGCCCTGGGCACGGCTGGAAGCAGGCAGCACGGGGGGCGGGCGGGTCGGTCCTCTTCTGGTTGGAGTCCTCCCTGTGAAGCCACAGGTGCAGGCCGATGCTTCCCAGGCACCGTGTGCCTGAGAGGCCCTGACTGAGCAGGTGTGGCCTTGGGGCCCAAGAATGTGCATTTCCGACACATCCCAGGTTGTTAGAGAACCACTGGTGTGGGTCAGGGGCCTTTTATGTCCACCTCTCTGTTGGAAGAACTCTCCCTTTCACATGTGTAAGTTGGTATCTAAAATTTTTCTTCACAAATTTAATAAGCAAAGGAATAAGTTGTCTCCTATTGAAAATATTGATGTTAGAGAATAAAAATTTTACACTGTTCTCTTAAATGTGCTGCTGGCCCTGAACACGGCCCTGATGGGATGCCCGCTCGAGAACATCCTGACACCCAGACGGCCGCCCTGCCCTCGTCACTGTGCCCCACGGCCTCCACACCTTATACGAGTGCCAGATATTTTATGCTTGAATGTGGTTCATTGAGCACATTTTTTACCCTGCGACAAGAGAATGCAGAAATGTTAAGGATTTGATTGTGATTGTAAGGGTTGATTTATCAATTGTTACTACTGCAGTCGATCCAAACCAAAAATAGGGGGTCGCCTGGGGGGTGCAGCCAGGTAAGTGTCCAACTCTTGGTTTCAGCTCAGGTCGTAACCTCAGGCCCGTGAGCCCGTGGCAGGCTCTTCGCGCAGTGTTGGGGTCTGTTTGCGATCCTCTCTGTCTGCCCTTCCTGCTCCTGCACGCTCTTTCTCTAAAATAAATAAATCTTGGGGGAAAAAAACCAAAAATACAATTCTTATAAAACAAACTAAAATTATATTAAAGATGAATTTCTCAGTCTCGGGGCTTTAAAGGAAGCCGCACAATTATCATTGACAATCACCGCAGGGTTGGCCCTGAGACCTTGTTCCCTCTCAGAGGAAGGAAGGGTGGAAAAAATACTGAAACTCTTTCCAGCTTTAGTCATCTTTTGGCAAAAGCCATTTTCAATTTTCTGTTTATTGGTTCTTTAATTTGGTTGCAATCTTTTCTTCGAAATCACTGGCTTGGAGAAGAGTTTTTATCAGGTCGGTAATGATGCTGCGTCACAGCGTCTGTGTCTCCCGTCCAGCCCGCCGTGCTCCCCCCGGGGGCCATGCCCCGCTGAGAGTGAGGGGGAGGTGCTGTGGAGAAAGGGGGAGATGTGGCAGATGAGCTTTAAGACTCCACGGACAAGGAGGGTGGCCTGGGGGTGGCTCTCCTTACAGTGTCAGGTGTCACTCGGGTGCTGCGTGGCCTGTGATTTCCTTTACATGTGCAAGTCACTCTTGAGAAAGGAAAGCAGTACCTGTTATTAATCAATTGTGAAAGTCAGCAGCTTTGATATTTTTCTTTTAAGCTTGTTATGGAAAATGTTAAACATTCCAGAAATTAACTCATAGCCGATCTTGTTCCTTTCTCCCCCATCTGTTCCCCGCCCAGATCCAGACGTAGTGTCATTTCATCTGTTTTAGCATCTCTAAAGGAATTTCTTTGTACTGTGTAAGCACTATGCCATTATTGTCATTTTTAGAATTAGCAATAATTCTTTTATACCTAGTATCTCTTTAGGATTCAAACTGTTTTTTTTAAGTAATAGTAAAATATAACACAGTATGACCATCTTGAAGTGTACAAGTCAGTGGCATTAAGTACATTCACAGTGTTTTGAAACCATCTCTGACGAGTTCAGAAGAAACCGTGTACCCAGTGAGCTGTTCCTCCTGTCCCCCTGGTGGCTGCCAGTCTGCTGTCTCCATGGGTTTACCTACACTGGACAGTTCCCATAAATACAGGGCCTTTTATATCTGGTCTCAGCATCACGTTTTGAGGTTCACTGATGTTGTAGCCTAGGTCAGCTCTTCTTTATGGCTGAATGAATATGTTTCCATTTTTATTGATTCATTCATCAGCGGATGGACATCTGGGTTGTTTCCACCTTCTGGCTGCTGTGAACATTCGTGTCTGTGCATCGAGTTTGGGGTCTATAAACCTGGGAGAACTGCTCGTTGATAACAGCAGGGCCGTGTTTAATTTACTGAGGACCTGCCGAACTATTTGCCACAGCAGCCACAACATTTTGCATTCCTACCAATGATGTATGAGGATCTGATTTGTCCACATGCTGACCATCACTTGGTATTTTCTGGGGTTTTCGCCCTCGTGGCCATCTCAGTGGGTGTAGTGCTATCAGTGTGGGGGTGTCGTGGTTGTTGCTGAAGAGATGGGAAAGCGGGGGAGGGGCAGAGGCAGAGGGAGGATCTCCAGTAGATTGCCCAGCTGAGCGTGGAGCCCGGGGTAGGGCTCGATCCCATGACCCTGAGATCATGACCTGAGCTGAAATCAAGAGTCAGAGGCTCAACCAGCTGAGCCACCCAGGCGCCCCAGGTATCAGTGGTTTTGATTTGCATTTCCCTCATGACTGATGGTGTTGAGCATCTTTTCATTGCTTGGTTATTTGTATGTCTTCTTCAGACAGATGCCTGTGTAAGTCCTCTGCCCATTTTTTGTTGAGTTATAGGAGCTCTTTATATATTCTGGATATTAGGTCCTAATCAGATATGTGATTTGCAAATATTTTCTCCCATTCAGTGGTTTTGTCTTCACTTTCTTGATACTGTCTCTGATGCACCAGTTTCAGTTGTGGGGTCTCATGTATCTCTTTCCCCTTTTGTGTCTTGTGTTTTGGGGTGTTCTCACTAAGAATCCATTGCCACATCTGAGGTCATGACAATTTACCCTTATGTTTTCTTCTACTAAGAGCTATGTAGTTCCAGCTCTTATGTTTAGGTCTTTGATCCATTTTGAGTTAACTTTTGTATATAATGTGAGGTAAAGGCCTGACTTCATTCTTTGGCATGTGGATGCCCAGTTGGCCCAGCACCATTTGAAGAGACTGTGCTTTCCCTACTGAATGGTTTTGTCAAACTTGTTGAAAATCACTTGAGAGCCTGGGTGGCTTGGTTAAGCATCTGCCTTTGACTCGGGTTGGCATCCTGGGATCTTGGGTTTGGGCCCTCTGTCGGGCTCTCTGCTCATCAGGGAGCCTGCTTCACTCTCTCCCTCTGCCCTTCCCCATCCTTGTGCGGGCACGCACTCCCCCCCTTCCCATCCCCCTACCCTGTCAAATAAATAAGGGAAATCTTAAAAAAGAAAGAAAGAAAGAAAAATCACTCAACCTCAGATATGTGGGTTTGTTTCTCTCAGTTCTATTTTATTGATCTTCGTGTCTGCCCTTATGCCAAAGCCACAGTTTGGATGTTTATAGTTTTATAGGAAGTTTTAAAATTGGAAAGTATGAGTTCTCCAACTTTGTTCCTTTTTTTTTAATCAAGATTGTTTTGACTATTCTGGATACCTAGCAGTTCTATGCAAATTTTAGGATCAGCTTTTCCATTTCTGCAAAGAAAGCATTTGGGATTTTGATGGGGCCCGCACAGCCCGTAGGGCACTCCAGACAGTAGTGTGGTGCGAATATCACATCTTTCAGTCTGTGAACATGGATGTTTTTCCATCTGTTTAGGTCTTCTTTAATTTCTTTCAGCAACATTCTGTAGCTTTTTTCTAATTTTTAAAAAATTTTATTTATTTGACAGAGATCACAAGTAGGCAGAGGCAGGCGGGGAGGGGGGAAGCAGGCTCCCCACTGAGCAGAGAGCCCTATGCGGGGCTCTATCCCAGGAGATCATGAGCCAAAGGCAGAGGTTTTAACCCACTGGGCCACCCCGTTGCCCCTGGCTTAATTTCCTTCTGAAGTTGTTCACTGTTACTGTGTAGAAATCCAGCCAGTTTCTGCCTTTTTCTTGTTCCCTGCAACTTTGCTGAATTCATTTATTAGTTGTACTAGTTTTTGGTTTAGGGAGTTTTCCTGTGTGGATGTATTAGGATTTTCTACGTACAAAGATTATGTCATCTCCAATGGAAATAGTCTTAATTCTTTTCTTTTTTAAAGATTTTATTTATTTATTTGACGGAGATCACAAGTAGACAGAGGGAGAGGGGGAAGCAGGCTCCCCACTGAGCAGAGAGCCCGATGTGGGGCTTGATCCCAGAACCCTGAGATCATGACCTGAGCCGAAGGCAGAGGCTGTAACCCGCTGAGCCACCCAGGTGCCCCAGTCTTACTTCTTTTCTATTTGGATTTCCTTTACTTCCTTCTGCTGCCTAATTGCTGGGGCTAGAACTCCAGTGAGGTTCTGAATCTCCGTGGCAAAAGCAAACATCTTTGTCCTGCTCTTGACCTTCGGGGGGGAGGGAAGGGGAGCTTTGTCTTTCACCATCGAGGCTGATGTTAGCCATGGATTGTCATCTACAGGCTCTGTGTTGTTTTTCTTCTTTCTGGTTTGCTGAGAAGTTTTATCATGAAAGGGGGTTGGATTCTTTCACATGCTTGCTTTTTTTTTTTTTTTTTTTTTTTAAGATTTTATTTATTTGACAGAGAGAAACACAGCGAGAGAGGGAACACAAGCAGAAGGAATGGTAGCGGGAGAAGCAGGCTTCCTGCCGAGCAGGGAGCCTGATGCGGGGCTCAATCCCAGGACCCCGGGATCATGACCTGAGCCAAAGGCAGACGCTTAACGACTGAGCCACCCAGGCGCCCCTCTATTTTTTAAAGAGAGAGCCTTCTTGGGGGTGGGAAGATGGGCAGAGGGAGGAGGAGAATTTCAAGGCGACTCCTCACTGAGCAGGGAGCCCTACACAGGGCTCAGTCCCACGACCCTGAGATTACAGCCTGAGCCGAAAGTTGGACCCTAACCAACTGAGCCCCACAGGCGCCCATCACATGCTTATTCTGTGTTGAGATGGTCGTGTTAACTTTATTAATGCAGTGTGCTGCATTGGGTGGGTTTTTTTTAATGTTTAATCTCCCTTGCATCCCTGGGGTAAATTCCACTTGGTCATGGTATATAACCCTTTTAATATGCTGTTGAATTTGGTTTGCTCATGTCTTCTTGAGGATATTTGTGTCAATATTTGTCAGGGATGTTGTTTGCAGTTTACTTGTATTTTTGTCTGATTTAATGTCAGGATAATGCTGGCCTCAAAGAGTGAATATGGAAGTCAAACCGGGGCCAGTGCATGATGGAGCCTCTTCCTGGCAGCTTCTGGGCCTACTTGACCTGCTTTCCAGAAACTGTGCTCCTTTTTTTTTTTTTTTTTTTTTTTTAATTTTATTTATGGGGCGCCTGAGTGGCTCATCTGTTAAGCAGCTGCCTTCAGCTCAGGTCCTGATCCTGTGGTCCTGGGATCGAGCCCTACATCGGGCTCCCTGCTCTTTCCCTCTCTTGCTGTCTCTGTCAAATAAATAAACAAAATCTTTTTTAAAAAGATTTAAAAGATTTATTTATTTATTTGAGAGAGAGAGAGCGTGAGAAGGGAGAAGCGGACTCCCCACGGAGCAGGCAGCCCAATGTGGGGCTCGATCCTGGGACTCCAAGATCATGACCTGAGCTGAAACCAGTCGCTTAACCAACTGAGCCACCGAGGTGCCCCCCGAAAAAAGATTTTATTTACTTGTCAGAGAGTGAGAGTATAAGCAGGGGGAGCAGCAGGCAGAGGGAGAGGGAGAAGCAGGCTTCCCCGCCAAGCAGAGAGCCTGACGACACTGGCTTGTCCCAGGACCCTGAGATCGTGGCCTGAGCTGAAAGCAGGCGCTTCACCGACTGAGCCCCCCAGGTGCCCCCAGAAAATGTGCGTCTGACCATTCCTCAGCCTTCTTCCCTGCTGGGCTCTGATTCTCACCACAGGTACTGCGCTGGTCTCTGCTGGGACTGCTTCGCCTCGGCCTCTGTCGGGGGCAGAGGGTGTCAAGAGGAAAGGTCGCCCCACTCTGCTGACTCTGTGCTCCTGTGACCCTAACGAAGTCCCAGGCCGACCCTTCACTCGTCCTGAAGAGTCTCCTTCTCACTCGCAGCCCTCCTCCCTTCTCCTTGCAGAAAGTGGCCTCCAGTCCTCCAGCTTTGAGGCCCGGGTGCAAGGGGTCTGGCCCTGCCGGGTTTTAAGGAGGTGGAAGGGTTTTGTGGGGATGCAGTGCCGGTGTCCTGGTGCCGCACGCTGTGCTCGGTTGACAGTCCGGGGCCCCTGTTCTTCCCTGCCTCCCCCAGGGGCCCCTTGAGGACTGCCTCCGAAGCCGGCAGAGTACCCGCGTGGCCCTGCATCGGGGCAGTGTCAGCCCCAAGGGGGCTGTGTCGCTCCCTCACCCCTGCTGCTCTGCGGGCTCCGGAGATGACCTCCCGCACTTGACCCTCCGCGTTCGCCCACGCACACTGGCCTGTAATCCCCGGCCCGTCCTCGCAGGGCCCGTGCGTTCGGGGCAGCTCCCCCGAGGGCGAACACGACAGTGTCCCTCCTCCGGGGCTCAGCTCTCACCGTAAATAGGTGTCTTTTCACAGCCGATTCGTGCCTCGTTTTTCACGGTGTGTGTTTTTTGTTGATTTTCCTGTTTAAAATGAAGGCGAAGCAGCGTCTGGGAAGGTCTGGTGCTGCGTTCGGGCGCACACTCGGTGTCGGCGCGCGGCCCCTGCAGGCTAAGAGAGTCGTCTTTCCCCAGAGACACTCAGAAAACAGTGTGTGTGCGTCAGCCGACAGACGGCAGGCAGCAAGTGCCCAGCGGGCTGCGTGGCTCAGTTCACTCACGTGTGTGTCAGGCACGCTTGTGCTGCGTGGGCTGTGTGTGTCCCACTAGGGAACTCGGGCCGCCTGTCAGCGCTGCCCCAGCAGCCGCACGGGCCCTTGTTCCCGCGAGGGGCAGGGCACTTACTCCTGATGAAGGCACGCTCGGTGCGGAGGAATCAGAGGCTTCCCGTTAGCCAGGGTCTAGTTGGTCCTTTTGTTCCCCGAGGGCACGGCTACGAGCACAGGTCGGGGGTGTGTTCTCACGGGGCCAAGGGCTGACAGCTCTCCGGGTCGCCAGTCTCTAAAGCCCCCCCGGGCAGGCCCATCTGCCCAGGAGGATGCTCTCTCTCCAGCCCCGTGTGTCCACACGGTGGGCCTTCCTGAGCACCAAGCCGGCAGGCAAGCCCGGCAGAGGAAGCGTGTGAGGTCAAGACGGCTTGTGTGTGGCCGCCCGCGTGGCTGAGATCTGGAAGACCTTGGTTGGCTGGAGCTCGTCTGGCAAAAATCAAGCAGGACAGGCACTGTCTCATGAGCGGGCTACGCGGCAATGATGCCTGAGCCCCTGTGCGAGGAGGAGGGGTGGGGACTGTCCAGAGATAGGAGCTGGGCGTTTCCTGGGTCAAGTACAAGAAAGGTTGCTCTCAACTGCAGAATTGCTTCCCATGCCTGTGGCTCACCCTGGTGGCCCCGGGCCTGGTCAGGACGAGTCTGTGCGGCAGCCGGTGTGCGTCCCCAGGGCCCAGGCCTGCACCTCCTTGGACGGATCCGTGGCCAGGCACCCGGGTTTGGGGCTGGTCTCCTGGGCCTCGCAGTTGAGCTCCTGATTTGCCTTTCTGTAGCCTGAGTCCGTCCTTCCTCCCGAGTTGTGAGGGCCACCTCGTGCTCATCGGATACTCCTACTCTAGGACACAGTCCCCCGTCTGTCTTCTTACCCTCCCGTCTCTGCTTCCCCAGGCTGTCTCCAGGGTTTGGTCTGAGGAGGGGCCTGAAGGTAGCTTCAGGACTTGGGGACCTCACTTTGGGACACTGGTAAGGATGCTGGCAGAGAGCATCCTCTCTAGGGAAGGGGCGGTCCCGGCCTTCCTCTTGAACCCAGCCCTGTCTAGGTAGGGAGCAACCTTCCTTTTTTCATCTGGCGGTGACCTGCTCGTGCACGGTGTGGGGCAGGTGAGGGCCACAGACGTCGCACGTTGGCCCGCGATGAAGACCTGTGAGAGGACGCCCTTGGCGGGGGATGTGGGGAGCTGGGAAGCCAGCCCGGGGGCTTGTGGGCACAGGTCTGCCTGCGGGCTCTCCTTGTTGCAGCTCCCTGGTAGCCTGGGCCGCATGCCCGCTCCCCAACTCCTGTGTGAAGTGATGGGGAGCACCCAGTGCGGCGGGGGACACAAGGGGCCTCAGCACAGGGGAGAATTCTCAGCTGGCAGCAGCCCCTGTGCCAGACCCTGAGCCTCAGCCTCCACCCCTGGTTCCAGAGAGATGCACACTGTTTCAGGGATGAAGGTGCCAGCTGTCACTGAGAAAACCCACTGATGAGTTAACTTGCTCTAGGGTTTCTGGTCCCCGCGAATCCAGTGCAGACCCTGTGCCCCTGGCCCCGGTGGGCCCACACAGGAGCCAGTGCTCTGGGCCGAGGGCCTGCACCAGCGGGGTCCGGGTGTCCCCCGGGGCCGAGGACGCGCCCCAGAGCACGGGGTCTGACTCATTGTCTCTTTGCAGCGGTGGCGAGTCCCCTGCACATGTTGGCCACACACGCGTCGGCGTCCGCGTCCCTGCCCACCAAGCGCCAGAATGGCGACCAGACGGAGCAGCCGGAGCTGAAGCGGGTCAAGACGGAAGACGGCGAGAGCATCGTCATCGCCCTGAGTGTGGACACGCCGCCGGCAGCCGGCAGGGAGAAAGGTGTCCAAAACTAGCGGCGGGACAGCTTTTCTTACTTTAATACCAACTCTGTGGTGCCAAAAGGAGACACTGCCTCTCACCGACGCTCGGAGCGCGCTGTCCCGGTGGGTGGAGGGCCGTGCGGTTGGACTTCACCTCAGCACTGAAAACACAGAACCCAGGCGGCCTTAGAACCCTAAAGACAGAAGTCACACCTGAGCAAAACCGCGTGCAGCAAACCCGGTTCCGGCGGCGTCTCCCCACCCCGAGCTCGGCTTGTCCCCCCCAAGGCAGAGCTGCCGGCACAGGGCAGGGACCGTCCCCGCCGCCCTCCCAGGACCCGCGGGGCCGGCACTGGTAGACGAGACAGTATTTTTGTTGTTCACATGTGGAATTAGAATATTTTGAGGTGTCCTTTCTTTACACAATAACGGGGTCTTTGACATTTCCAATCGCTCCATTTCTACTCTGGAAACTTTGGAATCACACAGGACCTGCCGTGTCGATTTCGTTTGGGGAAAAGAAACAATGTAGTTTTGTTTTCGTTGTTTGTTTTCAGCCTATGGAATGATTTCCTTTTGTCTGTCTTGTTCCGGTTCAGCCGGAGCCCCAGGAGGACATCTGCAGGTTTTCCGCATTAGAGCAGGTGTCGCTGCCTCTAGGACGGACGGACGGACGGACTGGACAGACGAACGCCCGCACTGGGCCGCATGTTAACCATGACTGAAAGAATGGCTGGGCTCGCAGAGCTGCACTTAACTGGGTCTCTCTCCTGCTACTTTTTGTTGTTTGTTCCTTGTGTTGACTTTGTCCCTGGCATAATTTTCCACTCTAAGTAAAACAAGCCTCCTAAGTGTTGTGTGTGTTTAAAACGACAGAACTGTTCCTGCTTCATTTGGAAAAAAGATTCAGTCTCATACCACACACCCTTTTCAGACAAGTGTCCCAGGTCTGTCGGCGCGCTCGCTAGTCACTGTCACCGGTTCTGGGCCCAGAGCCGTCGTCCGACCAGCCGCCCGCCGGACGACGCTGCAGTTTGCCCGGCGCGCGGGGAGCAGGTGCGGGGGCGGAGCAGAAGCCGCGCGTGCGGACGCGAGGGTCTCGGAAGCCTCCGAGGGTCCTCCTCGAGGGTCCTCCTCTGGTTTGTAACAGGAAGTCCCCCTCAGCCTCTCAGAACTGAAGCAGTCCTAACGCTGACTTCTCTCCTACAGAAAACAAAAGTGAGACGAGAGGAAACAAAGGTGAGACAGTGAGCGGTAAGGGCCCCAGCCGGCCTCAGTCACACTGCCCCGGAAGGAAACCGCTGGCCTTTCCAGAGTATTCCAGGGGTCAGGGCTGAGCAGCCATGCAAAGAGAAGAGGGCTTAGGCCTTATTGTGAACTTTTAAATGTCATCATCATCATGTTATTTATTTAAATGTAGTTATTTTGGTATTTAATTTTTTTTAAAAGAGAGGAAAAAAACCCTGTATTTTCCTGGTGGAATGAAACGGCTCAGAATGGTATATTTAGGCAATTTTAAAACATTTATTATTTACCTACAGACCAAATATGATAAATCTGTTCTAAGTATTGTGTGTCAACCCACAGTATGGAGCTGTCACAATGTTATTGCAGATAATGCATATTAAAAATTATGAAATTACTGCACACTAGCTGGATTTCTAACTCAGCCATTTAAAAAATAAAAACGAAACCATCCTGTGAGTGGTACCACGTGTGTGACAGTAGCCAGATCTGAGTTGCAAGCTGCAGCACCCCCCGGACGGACCGGAGCGCCTCAGGGCAGCAGTCTGCCCCTGCCGGGCACCTCGCAGATGCCGTGGAATGTATGTTTTTGTCTTTCTACTCAGAAGGGCTGCACTGTGTCTTGTGGAGGGTCAGGTCGCTCCGCCGGTGGTCCGGACCTGCCAGTCGGGCTCCTGTCGGCCCTGGGCGGGTGAGTGGTCGGGACCGCCCCCAGCGGGAGCACTGCGTTAGGCAGATGCCTCGGACGGCCTCCTGGAGATGCGTCTACACGGCTGCGCACCTGTCACCATCCGGAAAGATGGGTGGATTCTCCCTAGGAAGCCCACTCCACCAGTTGGTTACTTCTGAGCCTAAAACACAGCCACTTTGTGGGTCTGGAGGGATTTCTTCTGGGATTGTAGATTTAAAAAGAAAAAAGCATCCAGTTCTCAAATTTTGAAAAAGAGAGGAGGCTAGTTTTTTTGTAAGGGAGCTGGTGTGTGGCTCTCAGAGGGCTTGGGGGGGCCTCTCCATTCTCGTCGCCTCGTTCGGTTGGCGGATTGGCACACGGAAATGTAAAGTATCGAGGAGACGGTAGAAAAAAACCGTGGATTGACAAAGAGCCGTATCCCGGCGGCTCTTAAAAATGTTGAGCTGAGCTGTGAATTTCCAAGAGCCCTCATGACACCCAGGGTCACCGAGCTGGCGTCCCTCCCGCCCTGCTGGCTGCCCTGTGCCCTGCAGCACCCACATAGCACTGAACTCTAGCTGCTCCTAAATGTTTTATTTCAAGAGGTTTCCGCTTTGATCTTTGCCAAACTTCTGAGTCCCCACCCCCACCCCCGTGACTAGAAACTTCGTTTCAACAGTTTTGCCCTGAACCAAAAACACAAGAGAAAACTCACGTGTGAGCCACATGACAGGTGTGTCCTGAGGAGTCTGGGCATGATTTTGGATCCATCTTAACTCTGGTGTCAGTCTCCACGCGAAGAGCTGAGCTCCGTAAAGATGCCACCCCATTGGCCGTCCTCCCTGGAGCAGCACAGACCGAGTCTCGGTCAGGGGGGCGGGGCGGGGCCAGGACTCGGGATGTCTGTGCTATGTGACACAAGGAGATCAGTGACAGTTCTCAAGTCCTAACCTCCACAGCCCTAGAAAGTATAGTGGTGATTTGTGTGCAAAGATTTGAAATTTTAAAATTACCAAGTTCCTGAAATTCAATAAAATATTTTTACTAATTTTAATTGAATACAGAGTATCATTGTCATTTTGGTAAACTGAGGGAAGCTCTTTTTTTTTTGACTTGTGCTCTGAGCATGCGGAAGGAAGGCCTAGAGCACTGGGACATGTTATGAAGCAGCTGCTCGGGTGACCGGGACGAGCGCTCTGCCACCAAGAGGCGTGTGCACCGAGGGTGCACGAGGAGGCCGCGCGGGGTCGCAGGCAGTGGTCACGGAGCCTTACTGATCTTGATCTGTGATATCACAGCTTTGCAACCTGTTTGAGGTCGTGGTTGGTGCTAACATTTCTTCCACAGACTTGCCTTCGATCTGAGAATCAAGATCGCCACAAACCACGGAGATTTATCCTGCCACGGGATGAATTCTCACCTCAAGAGGCACGTGGCTCTGCGAGCTCCACGTTCTAACGCGTGACCATCCAGCCACCAGAGCGCCCGGGGCCGTGGGCTGCCGGGGTCCCGGAGCTTGCTGACCCTGGCAGCGGGGGAAGGGGTGACCGAGAAGGACGGCGCAAGGCCCCGTGGGAGCTCAGAGAAGCGGCACCTTGGGGCCCAAGGACAGAGCTCACGGGCGCTTCGTCCCTAGAGACTCGCCCAAGGAAGCAGCGCGGCCGGCTACCAGGTCTGTCCGCGCCGTCCTCACTGACGCTTGGAAGTGCGCACAGCCGTAGCCCCCTTCTCTCGGGCAGTGGTCCTCTGCTGATTCATTAGGTTCACCTTGAGGTTGAACTATGTCAAAAGAAGTGACAGCTATCCTAGAGGATAAGCCACTTTTGTCCAGGAGAAAGACGTTGAGAGAAGAGCCTTCAGAGAAAGGACACAATTCGCTAATAGGAGGTCTTCCCTTGTAGGAAAAGCACTGCTAATTAGAGGTAGGCCCCCACTTAGGGCCGCGTTTCATCTGCAGTGAAGACCCCAGGGCTCACTGCGACCCCACCTGCAGTCACCGTGTGATAAGTTCCGGCATAAACGGAGGCGTCGGGACCGCGGTGCACAGTGACACCGTGGGCCACGGGCCAGCGCTCAGGCTTCCGTGAAATGCTGCGCTAGACGTACTCACCACTGCCGCTCGCTCCACGTCTACGTCCCCGGCGACACCAGACGTCAGGAGCTCTGAGGACAGGTGAACCTGTGGGCACAAATTCCCTGAGTCTGGAAATGCCCGTCAGAGGTCCCCATGGAGTAAGCACGCTCTGCCCTGTGTCTTCCCAGTGGTCACGGCTAACAACGGAATAAAGCAGTCATCCCAGTTCTCTGAAAAACAGGAGCAGGCACGTTGGGGCTGGGGGATTAAAACTGCAGGAACAGCCGCCGTGGTGAGGATTTTCCCGTGTCTTCCCCTCCTGTTTCTCCGGGGAGCCTGCAAACCGGAGCTGCACATTAGCAGCAGACAGCAGAGTACCGAGCGACACCCCCTCTGCACGTGGCAGAGCGCCGGGAAGGGCCCACGGACCCGGGAAGTCACGAAGCCACACACCTGTGTGCAGGGAGCAGCCCTGGACGCGCGGCACTCAGACAAGAGAAACTGGCAAAGGGGACACCCCTACACTCCAAAGAGGGTGTGTGTGGAGGGGAGAGTCCCTGTCAGCCTTTTCCTTCCTTGGGGCCTCAGCTTTGGCCCCAGGCTGGACCCAGTCATAGTGTGCAGTACCACGGGGAGGCAAAACCTGAGCTCCGTTAGCCAAAGGGCCAGGAAAAGCGAGTGGTATCTGGAAGATGGAGATACGGGAAGACCCCCCCCCCCCCCAAGGCCCACGTGATACCTGGGTTCACCCTGAACTGCGTGTGCCTGGAACTGACCTGAGGAAGTAGAGACTCTACCAGGTGAGCTGCCGGACGGTTGGCCCCTGGGGGCGCGCACAGGCACAGACCCACCTAGCATTGCGTGGGCCAGGGAAGCAATGACTACCAAGCCGGAGCCTGCCCGGGCTTAGAGGGGCACGTGCAGTCTGAACATAGATTACTTGGCTGCTTCCAACATTCTCTAAAGGATTTTAATAAGACTCAGTGTCTCATAATATTAAAGATGTAAAGAATACAATCCAAAGTTACTCACCATTCATCGAGCCAGGAACGTCTTTATAGGGGAAAGAAAGTTAACATATGTCAACTTAAATGTGCTTGAATACTCAGAAAAAGATAATTAGAACTTATATATAAGAAAGAAGGGCAGATGCTCTTCAAATAAACCAAAAGTTATGAACTTTAAAGTGAAAAATACAGTGGATAAACAGAAAAACATTTGGAAACAGAAACAGAGCCTTGAGGACTTGTGGGACAATATAAAAAGACAATGTACATGTTAATTGAAACAGAGAAAGACATTGGTGTAAAAAAAAATTTTTTTTAACAAAATGGTCGAAAATGTCCCAAATTTAACAAAAGACAAATGTAAAGATTCACAAAGCTCACTAAACCCCAAAAAGTTAAACTCAAAACCATGTCAAAACACCATGGACCAATGAAACTGAAGACTTTTAATCCTGAAAGCAGCCAAAGAAAAGTGACTCATTTTATACAGAGTAACAACAACATGAATAACTACAGACTTCTCATCAGAAACCACAGAGGCCAGCGGGGCCTGGGTGGCTCAGTTGTTAAGTGTCGGCCTTCAGCCCAGGTCATGATCCCAGGGTCCTGGGATCGAGCCCCACATCGGGCTCCCTGCTCCTCGGGAAGCCTGCTTCTCCCGCTACCATTCCCTCTGCTTGTGTTCCCTCTCTCGCTGTGTTTCTCTCTGTCAAATAAATAAAATCTTTAAAAAAAAAAAAAAAACCACAGAGGTCATATGATTGGATAGTTGTTTTTTTTTTTTTAATTACTTATTTATTTGTCAGAGAGAGGGAGAGAGAGAACACAAGCAGGCAGAGAGGCAGGCAGAGGCAGAGGGTGAAGCAGGCTCCCTGCTGAGCAAGGAGCCCGATGTGGGACTCGATTCCAGGACCCTGGGATCATGACCCGAGCTGAAGGCAGCTGCCCAACCAACTGAGCCACCCAGATGTCCCATGATTGGATAGTTTTTAAAAGCTGAAAGTAACCATCCATCTAGAATACTATATCCACAGAAAATACCAGGAATACCAATGAAATAAGATATTTCTAGATGAAAGAAAACTAAGAGTCCTGAACCAGCGGAGCTCTCAGAAGGCAATGCTAAAGGAAGTTCTTCAGGCAAAAACTAAATGGCAGAGAGAAACTTGCAACTTCAGGAATGAAGAAAGAGCTCAGCAGAAATGGAAAGATCTGGGCAAATACACTAATGTTTTCTCTTGAGTTCTTTAAAAGATGTCTGACTTTGCAATATAACAATTATTGTCTTTCAGCATTTTCAGTGTATGCAAATGTTACATTGACAAAATGACAATATAAAGGAGGAAGACAAAAGTTTACTTATTTTTAAGGTTTCCACATTTCACTTCAAGTGGTGAAATACTAATTCTGAGGTAGACTGAAAAGCTACTTTGAATATTGTGACAAAAAGCTAAAAGGTAAATGGAATGCCAAAAATGTTTCAAATAATACAAAAAGAGGCAGAGAACCTAAAACCAAAGAAAAAAATGAACCAAGCAAAAAATATGACAGAATTATTAATAATTAAATGTAAACAGCCTAAACATGCCAATTAAAAGAGATTGTCAGAAATTTTAAAATGTTGCATTTTCATATGCATCAAAAAGAACAAAATACCCGGGTGCCTGGGTGGCTCAGTAGGTTAAAGCCTCTGCCTTCGGCTTGGGTCATGATCTCAAGGTCCTGGGATCGAGCCCCACATCGGGCTCTCTGCTCAGCAGGGAGCCTGCTTCCCCCTCTCTCTCTGCCTGCCTGTCTGCCTGCTTGTGATCTCTCTCTCTGTCAAATAAATAAGTAAAATCTTAAAAAAAGGAACAAAATAACAGGGCACCTACGTGGCTCACTCGGTTTAAGTGTCTGACCTCGGCTCAAGTCATGATCTCAGGGGGTCCTAAGATCAAGACCTATGTAGGGTTCCCCACTCGGCAGGAAGTCTGCTTCTCCCTCTCTGCCTGCCACTCCCCCTGCTTGTGCTCACTCTCTTAAGTAAATAAAAATATTTTTAAAAATAAAAAAAAAACTAGGAATATTAAATTTAACCAAGGAGGTGAAAGATGCGTACTCTGAAAACTATAAAACACTGATGAAGGAAAGTGAAGATGACACACAGATAAGTGGAAAGATATTTCATGCTCCTGGATTGGAAGAACCAATATTGTTAAAATATCTATACTACTGCCCAAAGCAATCTCCTGATTTAGTGCAATCCCTATCAAAACACAAATAGCATTTTTCACAGAACTAGAACAAAGTCCTAAAAGTTGTACTACAAGAGATCACAAATAGCCAAAGCAATCTTGAGAAAGAACCACAAAGCTGGAGGTATCACAACTGCAGATTTCAAGACCATCTACAAAGCTGTAATAAGAGTGTGGTCCTGGCGCAAAAATAGGCACACAGATCAATGGAGGAGAACAGAGAGCCTAGAAATAAACCCAGTTAGAAGGGGCAAAAACACACAATGGGGAAAAGACAATAAATGGTGTTGGGAAAGCTGGACCACTTGTACTACACACAAAAAATAAAATGGATTTAAGACCTAAATGTGAAATCTGAAACCATAAAACTCCTAGAAAACAGGCAATGACTCCTTGGACATCAGCCACAGCAACATATTTATGAATATGTCTCCTCAGGCAAGAAAAACAAAAATAAACTTTTGGGAGTCACACCAAAATAAAAGTCTGGAAAGCAAAGTAAACCACCAACAAACAAAGGCAACCTACTGAATGAGAGAGGTCATTTGCAAATGATACCTCTGATAAAGAGCATCCAAAACACAAAAAGAACTTACACAATCTAACACCAAAAAATATGATTAAAATGTGGGCGGAGAACCTGAATAGACATTTCTCCAAAGAAGACACAGATGGCCAACAGACACATGAAAACGTTACAGGATTTCTTTTCCTTTAGTGCATGTGGTTCCTGGTCACGCTGCTTCAAAGAATGAACAGCTGGGCCGGGCGAAGAGTGGAGGGTAGCAAAGCAAAGTTTATTGGGTGACAGTACAAAGCTCCCAAAGAGGGAGGGGACCCAAGAGGGTTGCCATCGGAGTTTTGAAGTCTAAGGGTTGTTGTGTTGACAGGGCTGTTTTATTTATTTTTAAAGATTTTACTTCTTTATTTGAGAGAGAGAGAGATCCCAAGTAGGCAGAGAGGCAGGCAGAGAGAGAGGGGGAAGCAGGCCCCTCGCTGAGCAGAGAGCCCGATGCAGGGCTCGATCCCAGGACCCTGAGATCATGACCTGAGCCGAGGGCAGAGGCCTTAACCGACTGAGCCCCCCAGGTGCCCTGACAGTGCTGTTTTAATCTGATTAACCCTCCCCAAGCCTGTCACCCCATCAGGTTTTTGTCCAAGTGGGAAAGGGTGGACGGCTCCTTCCAGGGGGTGCAAAATCCTTTTAACAGTGGTATCCTCTGTAGGGCGGGGCCCCTTGTCCAGGCCTGCATTTCTTCCAACTACCTTCCCCCATAAGATGCTCATCACCAATCATCAGGGAAATGCAAATCAAAACTACGATGAGAGGTCGGCTCACACCTGTCAGAACAGCGTTTATCCAAAGGACAAGGAAGAACAGGTGTTGGTGAGGATGAGGAGAAAAGGGAGCTGTCCCGCACTGTGGGTGCGATGTGAGGTGCCACCACTGCGGTCCTCAGAAAATTAAAAATAGAGACATTACCATATGACCCAGTTATTCCACTACTGGTCGTTTACCCCAAGAAAACAAAAACAGTAATTTGAAAAGGTGTGTATGCGCCAATGTTCGCTGCAGCCCCATCCGAGCGGCCGAGCTGCGGGAGCAGCCCGAGTGGCCATCGACAGATGGCCGGATACGGACGGCGGCGCAGCTGCCACGGAACACCGCTCGGCCCGAACCAAGGGTGAGCTCTGGCCACTTGCGGCAACACGGAATGCCCTAGGGGATTAGGTTAAATGAAATAAGACAGAGAGAAATACCATATGGTTTCACTCATATATGGAATCTAAAAAAGGAAACAAATGAACAAAGCAGAAACCAACCCAGAAATAGAACAAACTGGTGGTTGCCAGTGGGGCTTCGTGAAACGTGAAGGTCGGGGACTCAGAGTCACAAACTTCCAGTTACAAACTAAGTCACGCGCATGAAAAGCAGAGCACGGGGCACACAGTCGATGACACCGTAACAATGGAGAGACGGCAACTACGCCTCACGAGGTGGGCGCGCGGTGCACAGAACTGCCGAGCCGCCGTGTCGTACCCCTGCAACATTCAACGTTGTGTGTCCACTGGACTCCACAGTAAATTTGTTAATTAAGACAGATTGTCCGACTGGATCAAAAATAAGACCCCACTTACTTTAAATGATACGGATAAGTTAAAAGGATGGGAAAGCTGTATTATGCAAACATGGCCTGCATTTCTTCCAACAACTTCCCCATAAGATGATCATCAAGACAACACTGGAGCGGCTGTTAATGTCAAACAGAGCCGACCTTGGAATGAGGGAAATTACCAGGAATCAGCAAGAATGTCACATAATGCTAGAAGGTCAACTCACTGAGACACATTTAACATCCCTAAGGGTCTGAGCACCGAGCAAGAGCCTCAAAATAAAGGAAGCAAGGACTTTGGTTCTACTTTCCACACGTCAGGAGCCTGGAAGTGGCCACTGTGTCCTAACAAGTCAACAGCTGAGCACTCTGGAAAAGCAAGAGCCTTTCCTGGATTCGCAGGAGCCGGGAGGCCCGGGGCCAAATGCTTCCCGCAGACCGGCGGCCGGGGCAGGGAGCGGCGGCTGCCCCAGGCACGGACCCGTGCAGAGGCCGGCACAGGGGGCCCGTGCTGCGCTAGGCAAGCCTCACCCGGGCAGACAAGCTGCGGGAGGCCGGGTGCGGACAGGGGAGGGGCAGCCTCCCTGCAGGAGCTCAGCCGGCTGCTCAGAGGAAAGAGTGAAGCAGCAGGGGGAGCGAGGAAAGCCGTCCAGAGATCCAGCGAAGCGGCTTCGGAACAGGCCCTCAGGGGAAACCCGCGACAGGGCCTCAGCTGCGAGAGGGTCGGGGCTCCACGGCCCCGGGGGCAGGGAAGCACCAGGTCCGGCCCGGCCGAGCCTGCAGAGCCGTGCAGAGAGCCGAGAAGCCCGGGCCGGCCCAGGGCGCAGAGCCGCGGGCTCACCGAAGCCCGGGCCGGGCCGCCAGGACAGGCTGTGCTCCCCCGGCTGCCTCCCGAAAGGCCTCCCGCAGCAGCTCCTCTCCACGGCACGGCAGCGCCGGTGTCAAGAAAAGAACAAGTCATGACTGAAAGGGAAGACGAAGTTCGGAGAGAGCTGCCCCGGAGCCCACAGGGCAGGGGACAGAGCAGCCGTGGTGGTGACCGCGCCAGGGGCTCTGCTGGAGAGGACACAGCACGCAGGGGTGGACGGGCGCCGCATGGAGAGACGGAATCCTAACCAAGAACTAAAAAGAGAGGTCGGTGATCAGGGACGCAACACCTCGACACAGATCAATGTCTGATGGGCTTCTCAGTAGACTGGACACAGCTCAGGGAAGAGTCTCCGCATTTCAGGAATCATCAGCTTCCAAAACCGGAAAGAGAACAAAGACGGAAAAACAAAGCAGAGGAGAATATCCAAGGTCTGCGGGACGAGTATGTAACGGGTGTGTGCTTGGGGGGCGGGGGGTGCGCCGGAAGGGGTTCTGCAGCTCAAGGGACACAGGGAATATTTGAAACTATGATGATGGAGAATTTCCCCCAAATTAATGTCAGACATGAAACCACAGGTCCAGAGGCTCAGGGAACAAACAGGATAAATGCCAAAAACCAACCAACCAACCCTAACCCGAGGCACAGCATTTTCAAAGCAGGAGGGCAACACAGAGAACAGTAACAAGGGTATCAGTAATCACTTCGAACATCATTGGTTTAAATGTAAAGTAAAAGACAGATTGTCAAAGTGGATCAAAAAACAAGACCCTACTGTATGTTCTCTGTAAGAAATCCACTTTAAACACAATGACACACACAGATTAAAAGAAATGGTTGGAGAAAAGGATACCAGGCTAACACTGATCAAAAGAAAGTAAGAGGGGCACCAGGTCAGTGGGTTAAAGCCTCTGCCTTCAGCTCAGGTCATGATCTCAGGGTCCTGGGATCGAGCCCCACATTGGGCTCTCTGCTCAGCGGGGAGCCTGCTTCCCCCCCTCTCTGCCTGCCTCTCTGCCTACTTGTGATCTCTCTCTGTCAAACAGATAAATAAAATCTTTAAAATAAATAAGTAAATAAATAAATAAAATCTTAAAAAAAAAAAAAAAAGGAAACAGACCAGGAAGTTAGCACAGATAAAGAAGGGTGTTGAGTAGTGATAAAGGGGTCAGCTCCTTAAGACAACATAAAATAAATGAAGCAAAATCCAAAAGAACCAAAAAAAGAAAAAGGTAAGTCCATATCACATTTAGATACACCAACACTGGGGGCCCTACCTGGCTCCACCCGTAGGGCGTGCAGCTCTGTCTCAGGGTTGTGGATTCAGGCCCATGCCAACTGTGGGGATTGCTTAAAAATAGAACCAAAAAGGGGAGCCTGGGTGACTCAGTTGGTTAAGCATCTGACTCTTGATTTCAGCTCACGTCACGTCAGGGTCATGAGACTGAATCTCAAGTGGGCTTCTGCGATGAACATGGAACCTACTTAAGATTCTCTCTCTCCCTCTCCCTCTGCCCAGCCCCCCATGCTGCTCATGCACTCTCTCTCGAAAAAAAAAAAAAGACACATCAACACTTATCTCTAGGCAATCGCTAAAACAAGCAGAAAGTCAGCAAGGATGCAGAATCTTTGAGCAGCAGCCACCATGGTCTTGGGGTGGCCGAAGGTGCCCCACCCAGCGGCTTCCTCCCAAGTGTGCCTGGGTCAGCCACCAGTATAGAACAAACACTGTGAGCCCGAAAGAATCAAAATCATGTACGATATGTTCTCTGACAGATAAATTAACTAGAAATCAATAGCAAATACAAGTTTTAAAACCGTAAATGTTTGGAAATTAGAAAAATATTTTAGAATAACCCATGATGCAAAGAGGAAGTCTCAAGAGGAACTACAAATTTAAAAATTTAAAAAGAATTTGTAATAATGAAAATGAAAATACATCAAATTTATGAAATGGAGCTGAAACAGTGTTTTGTTTTTTAAGTAGGCTCATGCCCAGTGTGGAGCCCAATGCAGGGCTTGGACTCACGACCCTGAGACCAAGACTTGAGCTGAGATCAAGAGTCCAACACTTAACCGACTAAGCCACCCAGGCACCTCCGGAATAGTATGAGATCGTGATCTCAGGCTCATGAGATCAAACCCCACATCAGGCTCCATGCTCAGCGTGGATTCTGCTTGGAATTCTTTCTCCCTCTGCCCTTCCCACTGTGCACATTCTTTCACTCTCTAAAATTCATTTAAAAATCTCATTGGATCCAGAAATTTAAGGAAATCTCTGGAAACATCAGCTGAATACAAGCTAAAGGAACAGACTTCAGTGACCACATAAGACGAGAAATACAGTCTTTGCAAAAAGTTTGTAAAAGTCATCAAGCAAATGGATGACTCCAGCCTTCATCTAGCAGCAGCAGTCCTGGGGAGCGGAGGGAGCCCGATTTCCAGGGTTACCGTGCTGCAGCCTTCACCGTGGGTGGCTGTCAACCAAAAATTACAAAGCACAGAAAGCGATAGGTAAGTTGTGGGCCATTCACAGGGGAAAAAATTGACGGACCATCTGTGAGGCAGCCCAGAAATTGGGCTTACTAGACAGAAGACTTTACTTTTTTCTAAAGATATTATTTATTTATTTGGCAGAGAAAGCGAGAGAACACAAGCAGGGGGAGCAGGCCGAGGGAAAGGGTGACGCAGGCTCCCCGCCAACCCCCCAGGACCCTGGGATCATGACCCGAGCCAAAGGCAGACGCCCAACCAACTGAGCGACCCAGGCGCCATGAAAGAAAAGACTTTAAATTCATTGTCTTAAGTATACTCAAAGAGCTGATGGAAATCATGGACAAAGAACTAAAAGAAATCAGAACAGTGTATGAACAAGTAGGGAAACCAAAAAAGGAAGTATAAAAAGGAACCAAACAGAAACTCTGGAGTGGGGAGTCTGCTTCTCCCTCTCCTTCCTGCCCCCCACTTGTGCTCTCTCTCTCCTTCTCAAATAAAAAAATAAATAAAATCTTAAAAATATATATATATTATCAAGAATGTGAAAAACCTACAGAATGGGAGAAGGTATTTTCAAATCATGTATCTGATAAAGGTCTAGAATTCAGAATATTATCTAAGCACTCTTAAAATGCCACAAAAAGTCAACCCAATTTAAAAATGCATGGATGCAGTCCTGCCACCTGCTATGACAGGGACCAGCTTGGGGATGCACTGAGCAAGTGGACACGGAAGGACAAACACTGTGTGACTCTCCTCACGGGAGGTCCTGGGAGCAGGCGGCCCCCAGGCAGCAGGCGAGGCTACCGGAGGCTGGGGAGGGGGAATGGGGGCTTTTTGCTTAACGGGCACAGCTGTCGTTTGTGACAGTGCAGAATCCTGGAGGCCGGTGGCGGCGGTAGTGACCGCAGCGTGTGCTGTGCATGTACTTAACGTCCCCGAACGGTACACAAAAATGGTTAAAATGGTAAATTGTTATGTAAATTTTACCACAGTAAAGAAAACCGTACAGAGGACTGGGACAGACAGTTCTTCAAGGGTCTCAGACCACAAGCGCGTGGAAAGATGCTCCACGTCGCTGGTCATTAGGGAACGCGAACCTCTTCACAGGCGCAAGGACGGCTTTCAGGTAAGAATGGAAAACAAGCGTCAGCGAGTCTGTGGAGAAACGGGGACCCCAGGGCCCGCTGGCGGGGGCGTGAGGTGCTGCGGCTGCCGTAGAAAAGTCTGGCAGCTCCTCACAGGTGCGCGCAGAACCACCCCGTGCCCACCTGGGGCCGGGGCCCAGGAGAGCGTGCGCACGAGCGCCGTTGGGGCGTCTTCGGGGAGCGACTCAGACGGCGGCCAGAGACGGGCAGCGAGCAAACGAGAAAGCCCAGCACCCGCGCGCGGTCTGAGGTCTCCCTGGAAGGGCAGACGGGCGGTGCCGCGGATGCGGGAGAGGGGGTGGCAGTGAGCTCTGGGCACCTGTGAGGCATCTGGGGGACGAAGCGACCCCGAAAGCAGAGACAGTTAGTGGCCGCCGACCTGTCCACCCTGTGGTGGGGCTTTTGCCTCGGTCACGACATAGACGACGTGAGGACCACGTGATGTCACTGACGAGTCCCACCAAACGTGGCAGCAGAAAGCCTCTCCGCGTGGGCACCGCGCCCCAGGAACAGCGACGCTGTAGGGGGACCCTCGTGGCCCCACCGTCTCCGCCCGATGACTGACCCTAAGGAAACAGAAACCACTCTCCCCCAGAACCTCTGCCCGAACCTTCGCAGCAGCATCACTGATGATCTGGAAACAGATTCCTGACCGGGTGGAGGCGCGAGCGACTGACACTCTCACGGCCAAGGGAACAAACTGCCAGACACACAGCACAGGCACGAGCTGGACAAGGCTGCCTCGGATGGCTGAGCCCCGTGTCCCCCGACACACCGGGGCCCTGCCACCCCCCTGCAGGCAGGGGTTCTGCTGAGACGCGGGCCCCCTCCTGACAGGAGGGCAGCCGGCGCGCAGGGGACACAGCTGTATGACCGCAGCAGCCCCGGCCCCTCCAGGCCGATGACCACCGGCCCCACTGACACCAGTCCAGACGTCCAGACCCCAAGACTGTACGAGGTTCACTCTGAAGTCCCTCTGGTTGGCCATGTGTCACAGCAGCCACGAGAGGCTCCCGTCCTGTAAGATTTCCAAACGAGTCCGGAGTCCGGAGTCAGCCTGGGGGTGCCCGGCCGCCGGGGGCGCAGGGGCATCTGTGAGGACTCACCCAACGGTGAGCCCGAGCGTGCAGGTGGCCGGCCGCAGGTGTGACCGGCTGAACGGCGAGCCCATGAGGTGCTGGCCAGTGAGCAGGCGTGTGTCCTGGTGTTTACATGGTGCATGAACTTGGAAACCCCTCGCTGAGAGAAAGCCCTGGACCCAAGGTCACACGTGGCAATCCCCGCTCGGAAATATCCCCAACAGGCAGGTGCACGGGGCCGGGCAGGGAGCGCTGGGCACGGCTCGCGGGCGAGGCTCGCAGGCACGGGGCCTCTGTTCTTGCGGGAGAAACACCCTCTAGGTGGAGGTGTATTTTGCCTAGTTTATCAAAATTAGAAGAAGCTGGGGTAGAATGCGATTTCCACACTAAGCCAGAGGCCGGCAGGGACCAGTGCCAGCGGGCGCTGCTGCTCGGGCTTCCCCTGCGGACGGCAGTGCTCCGTCCGGGGCCCCTGGAGACGCCAGCCTCTGGCTTCTGGTGCGGACACGGGCCCGGGGGAGCCCCCTCCCTGCCAGGCACCAGTGGCCGAGGCTGTGGGACTCGGACACACCCAGGCTGCCGCCATCGCGGAGGGGGGCCCTCGGTGGGGCAGCTGCGTCTCCGGAGGAACCTTGTTCTGCAGACGCCGGCATGGCTGCGATTCCGCCAGAGCCTTCCCCGCCTCGGCCCGCCCCCCAGAGCACACTGGGGGCTGCCTGGTGTCCTCCTGAGTCACGGCGCGACTGTCTAGGGTGTGATGAAGTGTCTCTGTGCGGCTGCGGGGCCTCCGGGTGCCCAGCACCTTGAGGGCTGTCCTCTGGGATACAGGCACTGACCTTCAAAAGACAGCATGTTTAACAGGAACAGTAAGTTTTTAAAAAGACCTGATTTATTCATTTGGCGGGGAGGGTGAGAGCACGAGCAGGGGGAGCAGCAGACCCCACCAAGCAGGGAGCCCGACATGGAGCTCTGGATCGTGACCTGAGCCCAAGGCACGCCGACTGAGCCCCCCAGAAACTGATTTTAACATGGAGTAAGAACAGACAATTCTATTCTTAGACAAGTAATTCATTTTCGGTCTCAGTTTTGAGAACAGATATCTTACACATTCTTCAAATAAATGCGTCTGTCTACTTGGCGGCTCTTCGTCCTGCTCACAGGGTCAGGTGGCCTAGACCCTCCCGGCTCCGAGTGGCAGCGAGCTCCCGCCCGCAGGGACCGACGTCTCAGGGGCACACCCAGCGGGTCCTGAAAGGACGGCAAGGTCGGCACCAAAGCTGACAGCTGGACACGCCAGCAGGTAGGAAATACCACGACCTTCCGGAGTCACACGTCCGTGAGGGTCCCCGAGACACCGCCTTCCGTGGCATCAGCCAAACGCTGGGCCATCGCTGCCTCCACCTGCCACGAGAGGCTCTGAGATCGTTCATCTCATCGGCGCACACACCCCTCGCTGGACGGAGGCTCGCTGCCACGGGACATGCGACACTGGTGTGGCAGGTGCGTGTGGCCCGGTCAGAGCCACGTGGGGCTGAGGCGGCGGGTCTTGTCCCGGGCCGAGCGCTAGGAGCCCCCGGCAGCAGCTTTGCCCGTACCCCTCGGGCGCACGCGGGGTTGGAATCCCGTGTGCGCCTAGGGTTGTAGAGGCCGCTGCGTAAGGCAAATGGTTTTAAAATTAATGCCCAAACCACAAAATCCTGAAATCCACAACAGCAAAATGTGGCAAGGACAATGTAATAAAAATTAAGTTACTGCGTGTATGTTGCGCGCACAATAAATCTCTAAACACGATCAAGCTGAATCCAGCAGTAACTACATAGTAACTGAACAGAAAAATACCGGGGACAACACACCGTGACCACGGCGAGTGGGGTTTGTCTCAGGGTTGCAAACTTGGTTTGGAAATCTACGGGATTCACATAACCAGAGTAAAAGGTAAACGTGATCACTTGAATAGATGCAGAAAGACCACTGGACAGACTGCACACCCACTCCCTGCGGTGTGGATCCCAGTGTGTGGCTCGGGGCTCCCTGCCCCCTCAGCCCTGCCGGCGGGGCGCAGATCATGCAGTGCGGCTTCAGCATGATCACATGCTTCAAACAAGAACAAAAACCTGTATTCCTCAGAGAAACGTCCGGTCTTTACGGTGTACCATTTGCGATGCCTAGAACACAAGCAGAAATTGCTGGACACACAAAACATGAGCGGGACTCCTGCTCAGAATAAAAGGAAAACATGGTCGAATCACAAGGGATGTCAGCACGTGCACTATAAATACGGACAAGGATGTTAAGGACAAAGATGCTCAAGTGAGCAAATGAAGTTTGCTAAGAATCAGAAACTAGTTTTAGAACAAGTACTTCTGAAATAAAGACACAGTCACAGGCTTTAAAGAAGAATGGGCAGCGATAGGTCATTAGTAGTGATAGTCAATGACATTAAAATTGCCCCATTAGGAAAAACAAGAAAACCTAAAAAATATGCGAACAGGCCTAATGACCACTGAGTGGGACCAAGAAAAGCTGTAATAGATATGTACCTGATTCCCAAAAGGACACAAGAACAGAATTATTTGAGGAAACAGTGGCTGAAATTCTCACAAATTTGATGAAAGCCATAAATTTACCAATTCAAGAAATCCACAGGCCCCATGCATGATAAATATAAAAACCACATTGTAGAGAGACTGTTTCCCAAAGACGAAATCCGAGGGGGAGACAAACCATTGCTTGGCCGTAGGAAACGAACCGAGGGTTGCTGGGGGCGGGGGTCAGGGGCCGGGGTCACCGGGTGACGGGGACCAAGGAGGGCACGCGGGGTAGTGAGCCCTGGGTGTCGTATACGACTGAGGAATCGCTGGCCTCTGTCTCTCAAACTAATAATACATCCTATGTTAATGTAAAAAATACTGTTTGCCAAGTTACACTTTTGCAGTTACCATTTTGAAACCAAACGGAACACAGCAAGGACACAGGAAAATCTGAGCTTCTTCCCATACGAGCCACAGTTTACCGCCATTTACAAATCATCCAGAATGAACAAGCGCACTCATGGGGCGGCGGGCACACTGGGTTGGAGAGAAGATACTGATTAAACCCTGACACGTTCTGTCCCTCAGCACTCGAGAATCACTGCAATGCCACCGAAATGCTTTTGTTTTAGGCTATCATTCCAGATGCTTTAAAGTCCATTTGGGGGAAAAATGCTTCGGATCAGCGGAACCACAGACCCAGAACTCGGGTCTCACGGAGCAGTGACCCCAGCACCGGACCCACTGAGACGCGGCACAACAGGGCAACTGCGTCATTTTTCTTCCAGATGCTTTTACGAGTGCTCGAATGCGACGAGGGCGCTGAGAGGCCCGCCGGGGCAGGGTCGCCCGAGGGGTGAGCAGCGGGAGCGCCGCAGAGACGAGACCCTCCCTCAGGGGTGAGCGGTGAAAACAGAGCCCACGTCCGGTGCCCAGCGAGCAGTGCTGCTCTTTGGAATCATGGCCAATACCAGAAACCATAAATATTCAAGATACAGACACGGCCAAGCAGCAGCCCGCAAACGGAAACAAACACCAAGTAGAAAAAAAGGACGCGGGTAGTTAGGGAAAAAGTCCCTCCAAACAAAACAGAAAAAACACACCAATAGAGAAACAGGGAAAGACCTGAATAAGCCGTTGACAGGCTAAACGCACGTGGCCAGCGAAGGTCTTCCAAATTGTTCCCCCTGCCCAGACCGGAGACCTTTCTCTCCATCGAAGATGACTGCCTGAGCCCGGTCCCGGTGGGGCGGCGGCAGGAGCACGTGACAGGTGTGCCAACGCGTGCACGGGGACTGTTCTCGGTAACAGCACAGAATACGAATCAGCACCTGGGAGCAACCGAGGCACACCCGACTTGTCCGAGCTTTAAAGCTGGGGAGCAGCCGCTGGGAGCCCCCCGTCCCGGACGCAGCGGCTTCCGGGGCCGCAGCTCCGCGCCGACCAGACTCCCCCAGCAGGTCGTTCCTAGTTGACGACTTTGTGAACTTCGACTGGAAGCGTCCTCTGATCCATTTCGAGGATCAAAATTTTGGTCCAGGTTCCCAGAGTGTCGCTGTCGATCCGACACCCGTTACAGAAAACGGAAGGGCGGTCAGGGGCCCACCTCACGAACCCACGTCTGGCATCTGGAAGTCTCGGGAGGGCGGAGGGCCGGGGCGGCCGGCGGCAGCGGGCTCCTGGTGCCCGCCATCACCTGCAGGCCGAGCGCAGCCACGGGCTTCTGAGGACGCGCCCTGACGGGGGGGGGGGGGGGGACACAGCCCGACCTGGAGGGTGACGAGGCTGCAGGGTGCTCGGGCCATGTGCCCGCCTCCGGGGCGTGGAAGAGAGGGCAGGCGCGAAGGGCCGACCTCCAGGGAAGCCACAGGACAGCCTCGTGGGCCACTCGGGCAGCGACACTGCGGCTCAGCCCCGCCCCAGGTGGGGGCCCCTGGAGGGAGAACTCGTACGTCTGTGTCCCTCTGAGGCTCGTGCCCGGGGCCAGCAGGACTCCGCCACGCGAGGCGACGACGGAAAGCGGCGGCCCCGGCTTCCAGCAACCCCCTCTACACAGAGCTTCGAATCGATGGTGATTGGTCTGGAGAACAGAGTTTGGCTCTGCCCTACGTGAGCCCTCAGGTTCGCTGGACAGCGCCGTGTGCTGGGGACGCTGCTCCTCCCCACCTCTCCCCAGAGGGGTGACTCACGGTCTCAAGCACGGGCCCGCGTGGGTGCCCGCTGTCTGACCGCCTCAGCCTCCAGGCCCTGGACTGGCTGCGTGGGGCTCGCCCCATCCCAAGGGGACTCCAGGGCACACACCAGGGCCCCTCGCAGGCGGCCTGGGAAGTCCTGATTTGTGGTTTGGGGAAGGAGGCAAGGTCATGCCCGGCGTGGCGCACCCAGGACGACGCTCCCCCACTGGGCTCTCCCAGGGCATGCTGGAATGTTCCGCGTGCTCCTACCTTCGCGTGCAGCTGGACACCGCGGAGGGACGCTACCGGGGACGACAGGAACTAGCAACGGTACGAATGCAAAGGACCCTCCGAGGCCTCTGCGCACGGTCGGGGCGGGCCTGTTAGCAGAGTCACCCCAACACAGACCAGGTGCCTCCCCCAGAGCGAGTCCCGTTTGCCACCGCGACAGCGGGCACAGCTGGCCCCCCGGACCGTACACACTGCTACCGACCACGATGCTTTCCCCTCAGCCCCGCTCGCAGGCGGGAAGGCCCACGCCGGGCCGCCACCCCCACGGCAGGCCGGCCTGCGGTCCAGAGGCTGGCGGATTCGGAAACTAGGGTTTGGTTCCGTAACACACAATTCTCTTCCCTTGACGGATACAGAGTACAACAAAATTAGTCACTTTTATTTAAAAGAAACATTACAAATAAGTGCAAAATTAAACTTCATGATTAAATACACACGAAAGGAACATGCATACTTTACACTGAAACCCACATACAGTTAGTTGATTACACGACGGGAAGCGAGCCGGCAGAACGGGAAGCTGCCGCAGACTTTCAATGTTTGCAAAACCTGAAATCAAAACCGTACAATTAGGGTTCTTGAGAGGAAACTGAAGAAAATGAAACACACACCTCTGGGAGTACTGACGATTAGAGCCCACAACCTGTTTTAGTCACCAAATGCTAGACAACGGTACCGTGCCCTCCCTTCTCAGAACGCTAGCGGAAACCCCTCCGACCAGGGCCCCTCGCTCCTGCCCACCGGCGTCAGGCCGCGCGGCCGCGACCCGAGCGCTCCCTCCACATCCTCGAAATTAAGTGACGCTTCCCTCGGGGGCCGATCCTGACGGCCTACGTTGGTCCTCTGCTCCCTGCACACACGGGGAAACTGAGGAGGCCCGCGGGGCCCACAAAGCGCTCTGCTCGCCGCAGGCACCCGGCCTGGGCCTCGACGCCAACAGCTCCGACACACAGACAGGGACGGCCGCGTGACGCCAGGCTCACGCCAGGCACGGCCGAGACCAGGACGCCAGCTCGCGGGGAGACGCCCACCCTGTGCTAACACGGCTGCCTCTCTCGGCTTCATCTTCAGAGGAGAGAAGAATCCCTTTCTCCTTTTCTAAGGCAAAGCTGCTGGTATTATTGTTCTATTTAAACATCTGGTGGCAACGTAAGAACTTACAGGGACACACGTGTTCATTTCCCCATCACAGACTGAGTGAAAAGGATGGGATCTGTTGCCAAAACCAATTTGCATCTGTCCGCCCTTTTGCCAACCAG
>CM053619.1:46834991-46858120 GCA_028646535.1 Procyon lotor
TTCATCTTCAGAGGAGAGAAGAATCCCTTTCTCCTTTTCTAAGGCAAAGCTGCTGGTATTATTGTTCTATTTAAACATCTGGTGGCAACGTAAGAACTTACAGGGACACACGTGTTCATTTCCCCATCACAGACTGAGTGAAAAGGATGGGATCTGTTGCCAAAACCAATTTGCATCTGTCCGCCCTTTTGCCAACCAGTCCCTACGTGTGCACGGAGCCCCAGGCGCACGGGGCGCGGGCAGGAGAAGCACGGAAGCTGGCGTCTCGGCTCAGCGACAGGTCGCGGGCCGGCAGTCGGGCCCAGGCGGCTCGGAGCCACTGAGTGTCTACACTGCCTCGATGACGATTCGTTCTTTAATACTGGAAACGGGAAGCCCTGCTCAGGAAAAGAGACGACCACAGAATGGCTTCAGGACCAAGGGCCCTGGGCAGTCCTCCGGCCGCTGACCCACGAGGCCCAAGGGCACCAGCATCAGCCCCGGAGTCTGAAGGGCACACTCGGCGCTTCGGGGGCGGCGGCCGTGGGTGCTGGTTGTGCTCCCGGTGGGGTCACAGCTTGTCATCGGTCATTTCTAGAAACTGCGCGTACACGTCCCGGATGCACTCCCCCTTGGGGTTGAAGAGGAACTTGTAGTAGCTGCCGTCTGCACAAATCGCTGAGACAGAAGGAGACCGTTTTACTCATGCAGTTTCTCCCCTCAACGTTAACCACCAGCAGACCCCCCTGAGCCCAACTCTAAAGGGCCTTGCTCTGGGCGGCGACCCAGAGCGAGTGTGGGGGACGAGGGACCCCCCATTCCTGACCGAGCACACGCGCGGCCAGAACCCCGACTGCGTCTGACTGGGCTGTGGAGGTATCTGGTCATCAGACACCACCTGCCCCGCCCCCCCCCGACTTCCCAGGAAACCCCGCGGGCGGGCAGGGGCTGCCGTCGACCCACACGGCTGTGCCACCCGCACGGCGAGCACGGGGCGGCCGGCGCCAGGACCACTTACCGATGACGGCGTTTGGCTCTGTTCCAAAGGCACAGATGCACGGAGAGCCCGAGGGAACCTGGAACTTGGAAAAACTCCACTTGGAGCTGAAGTACTTTGGGAGGAAACCGGCTGAGGCCAGACTGGGGGGGGGGGGGGGGGGAGAGAAAAGGCAGTTATGGCTCCGTAATCAAGGTGCGAGGGGTTCCTCGGGCGAGGAACGGCCCGAGTCAGAGACTTTACACTCTATCTTTCCTTTCAATTTTACTTACAAATGGCTTTACGGTGACCCCATAAACCACCAGCACCAGAAGGGACACAGGTTTCACTGTGGCTAAATTAATTTTGCTAATAGACACGGCAAACGTGCGGACAGGCGCTGGGGCTCAGGTGCGAGTCCTAAATCCCAGGAAAGCCGACTGGACCCTAATCGGACTCTGGGTAAGGAGGTAAAGATGAGGCCCGGAACGATGCCCGTGTTCGCATCAGATACTGTGGACCCTGAACGAAGGGGGGGTGAGGAACACCAACCCCTGCAGCTGAGATGCCATGTCCAACTACTGACCCCCAAACAAATGGTCCACCCACACCTACCCTGTACGGTCTATGTACCGCACAACCCGCATTCTTACAAGAGATCTAGAGAAAAAACCCTAAGGAAGAGAAAAACCCATCCACAGCCCTACGCTGTACCACGTGGAGAAGGGCCCGTGGACGCCACTGCTCTGCTATGCAGGGGTCCGCTGGGCCCGGACTGTCCCACAAGTGACCAAATGAGTGACCGCACTTCCCACCCAATGTGCCTGAAGGAGGGGCTCGTCCTCTTAAATCTGGGAAACCTACCTGGACTGTTTATTCCTTTTTGGATCTTCGGCAGCAAAAATGTGCACTGTGCCGTGGTCACTGGACACGCAGATGAGGGAAGCGTCCGGATTAAAGTTAATGCTGCAGAGAAATCAGAGGAAGCTGCGGTCTCGTGTGGACGCAGAGTGGCCGCCCCCGACAGTAGCGCTGCGCCACCAAGGCCGCGGGCGCCTCGAGCCTCGGCCTCCTCGAACCCCACACGGCAACTGTAAGCCCCACCAGCCTCTGTTAACCAGCCCGCGGCACTCCCCACGGAGCCAGGGGGTCCACACCGGGGAACAGGCTTCCTGTGGCCACCCCTCCATGCCGCTCGGGTGATACCCTGGGCCCCTGGAGGTGGACATCACTGGGGCTGGGCAGTGGCTGGGAGGGGCCCTGAGAGCAGACGCGGAGGAGAGCCCCCGCAGGGCTCCACGGGCACGGTCACGACGTGCACGTTAATCACGTGTCTACCACACGGACCCAGATGCTGCCCAGCGCCTGCAAAGGCCACAGACACAAAGCAGGAAAGCCCGCCCCAGCAGGGCTCCCCCCACAGGGCTACAGACCCCGACTGATCACAGATGAGCTAACAAGGCCTCTGGTGTCTTCTTAAAACACCACAGAAAAAATGGAGGCTGGAGGAACAGTGGCGAAGAAGGAAAACTGCCAAGTACTGACAGGCACAGAGGCAGGTCAACACGGTTAGTTACATTCTCTTTAACTTCCGTGCACGGTCCCGTGGTAACGATTTCAAGTTCGTCCTACTTAAACAAGCGGACACTGACGCCCTGACGGCAGGCAGGGGCCCCGCTTCGATACCGTCAACCCAAAGCCACAGTCTCTCGGGGCAGACGGAGGCTTTCTTACCAATAAATATTGGCTGCTTGAGATCCTCTTCGTAGCTCCTGGATTAAATGCCCTGATGAAGTATCAAATATTCTTATAAGGGTCCCCTTTGAAAAACAGTGAAGTGTTTTATTATCATTCACAACCTTTTAGTTTTTTGAAATGATTATCATGCTCACAAACCCACTGGCCCACACAACCCTTCCCAACTCACCGTCATCTAAAACTCCCCCCTTCCCTCCGCTGTACCCGAGAATAAAGGGGTGGCTCTTCAACCCCACAGCACTGGGGGCGGGGGGGCCAGAGCCCTGGGCGCCCGCCCTCTACTAACCCTGCCCCAGCCGATGCCTAGGAGGACCCACAGCCCGGGGACGTGTTTCTGGAGGGCTGCTGGGCTCGGTCTAGAGAAATGACAGCCTCACTGTGACCCCCGCGGCCGGTTAGCAAAAAGAAGGGACTCCGCTGCCGAGAAGACAAGGCTTCACCGAGTAAAATGACCCTTCAACAGTCTATGTCAACTACGCCTTGATTCCCAAGAGAAGGCAGCCAAGAACCCAAGAGGAGTCGGGAGCCCCAGTTTCCGGGGAGGCCGCGGGCAGGTGCTGGGGTGGGGCGGGGCCAGTGGGGCAGGGGTGGGGGCGGGGCGGGGGCGGGGCGCGCAGCTGTCCAGGGAGGGACACGCACTTACTTTCTCGGATGCGGTCGCAATTCTTGTTCCCTGCAGGTTGAGAGCAATGCAGCTCAGGACGCCCTCGTGGGCTGGAATGTCCACGGGCGGCTTCTCGGTGCTGGCCAGGTCCACGAGCTGCACGTGGCCCGTGTGCGTGCCCGGGAAGGCCAGGAGGGAGTTGTTACTGTTGGGGCACAGGACGCAGAGGCCTGATCGGAGATGGAGAGAACCCATCAGGCACTCACGATCGTCTAAAAGCCTCTGCCTTCCCCAAACAAGACCGTTCTCTGTCCTCTAGCTCACAAGGAAAAAAAAAACACATAAGACTTACTTGTGTGTTTTCATGTTTTTCAAAAATATTTTATCTTAGAGAGACAGAGATCGTGCAGGGTAGGCGGGGGGCAGGGGGAGACCAGGGCAGAGAGCGAGCGGTAATCTCAAGCAGGCTCCCTACTGAGCCTAGAGCCCACGACCCTGAGACCATGACCTGAGCTGAAACCAAGAGTCAGATACTTAACTGAGCCACCCAGGCGCCCCCAAGAGTTTTCACTTATATCAGAATCACAAAATCTTTCATTAGCTATTAGAGGGCCAAACAAAGCTAACTGCTGAGATGGCTCTGAGTATGTTCTTAAATAAACTGTCAAACACCCGTCTTCCGCGGTGCTAGCCACCGAGAACACAGGATCGTGAAGTATAAAAACTCCATTAACAACTGCATGAAAACCCCAAATACTTAGGAATAAATCTAACAGTGCCTGTGTAAGACACTGTAACACAATGCAGAAGAAAGCCAAGTTTCTGATAGACAGCAAGGGGATCTGGTCCGACTGCGGCCACGGCCACGGCCACAGCCGACTCCACCTGCAGGGTCAGCCCCGCCAGTCACGGCCTCCGCAGGCTTTTCTCAAACAACAAACTGTCACTAGACCTTATAAGGAAAGGCAAGGTCCTAGAATAGCCAAAACCTTTTTTGTAAGAACATCAGAGAACCGACACTACCTAATTTTAAGATTTTAAGAATTATTTTAAAGCGCTGGATACCAATTATGGTATCGATACAAGGATATATCACTGAAATAGGATAGAGTCCAGAAAAATCTTACACTTACCTGATCCAAAAAAAAAAAAAAAAAAAAAAACCCAAAACAAACAACAAAAAACAAGATAACAAGATAATTCAAAGCAGAAAAAAATAGTCTTCTTAACAAATGGTACTAGAAACTGGATATTCATAAAGAAAAATACAAATCTGGGCCTTTGTCTCATGCCATATGCAAAAAAATGGATTAATTACCTAACTTAAGATCTAAAGCTTCTAGGAGAACACATAAAAGAAAATCTTTGTTTTGCAAAAGCACCACAAACTGAAAATATCTGCAAAAGTGACAAAGGGCCTTGTCTAGAACATACAAAGAATTCTTACAACTCAGTGAGGAGGTGAACAATGCTAACACAGGAAAAGACGTGAAGACATCGAAGATGTCTCACTGGCTACAAGTGCATGACCAAAGGCCCAGCACTGCCAGTCCTCAGGGATGCTAAGGGAACCCCAGGGACATACTATCCCCATGGTCACGGTCACGGCAATGCCCCACGTTCACAAGAGTGACAGAACCAAGTGCTGGGGCACAGTCTGCGGGCATCCAGCTCTCCTGGGTCACTGGCGGGGGTGCGAGACGACACCGCACTCCGGAAACACCTGGGACTAGTTTATAAATGTGGACACAGCGTCACAGTATGATCCTCAGTATTCACCCGAGAGAAATAAAACAATTCCTCCAGGTGAAGATGTGTCTGTGAGCATCCGCACTGACTTCTGTTCGTAACGGTCCAAACGCCGGAGCAGACCAACACTTGGTATATCCACACTACGCAATGTTACTTGGCAGTAAAAACGAGAGAAAGAATAATACATATGTAATACCTGGAGGAACCTGAGAAAGAGGAAGCTAAGAGACAGACCCAAACACAACTGAAAAGGTAAAACCTGAAGGCCAGGTGGGGAAGGGGGCCTCCTGGAACTCCGCTCCACTGCAGTGGTAGTTGCACCGCTGCTCCAAATGACTACACGTTAGCCAACCACATAGTTAAAATAAGTGAGCTGTATGTATATTATAGCTCGATAAAGCTAGAAGAAAAACACTAAAAATTTTAAAAAGAGATTAAGGTGCTACAATGAGGAACAAAGTCACATGCAATTCTTGCTCCAGAAGAAAAAAGGAAGGAAACCCCTCAGAACTCAATGAAAACACACAATTCCAAGGTCATTCAAGGAGCTCCTGAACGGCGGACAATGACATCCTGCCCCGACGGTGGTGGGAGCGGAGGTGTGAGCCACTGCCGGCAGGCCAGGTGCTGGCATGAGATCGCGGCCCGAGAGCTCGCCGGGAAGGAGGTGGCGGGCACCAAGTGAAAAGAGGGGCACCTGGGTGGCTCAGTCGTTAAGCGTCTGCCTTCAGCCGAGGTCAGATCCCAGGGGCCTGGGATCGAGCCCCGCATCGGGCTCTCTGCTCTGCGGGAAGCCTGCTTCTCCCGCTACCATTCCCTCTGCTTGTGTTCCCTCTCTCTCTGTGTTTCTCTCTGTCAAATAAATAAAATCTTTAAAAAAAAAAAAAAGAAAAGAGCGTAGGAGGGAGAGAGAGAGAAGCCTGTCTCAGTCAGAACGCCCAGGGAGTCTCAGGACCTGTGCCACCACGGCGTGCCACTCAGAGACCTGCCGCAGGAGAGGGCAGCCGGCACGGGTCCCCACCTGGACAGAACGTGACTTCCATCATTACACCTCTGCATTTCTCACCTTTAGGGTTATAGCAGGTTTCAAAGACATGCAATTGATGGGGATTATGTGTGAATGTAAACACCTTAATCATTGAGTCCAAAACAACAACAATTCTGGAAAGAAAAAAAAAAACACAATCAGAATTCCTATTCCCAAAAGCGAAACTCAAGCATTTTTTTATTTTTGTTATCACTTTGAAACTTAGAAATGGTCCAAAGAGCACAGACAGAAGGATCATTCTTGAATGAGAGCCCTGTGCAGGTGAGGTCTCTGGAGGTCACCCGTGAGCCCCTGGGGGGGTGGTGGGCACTGACGGACAGATGCCTCTCCCCTGGGCACCTGTGCACAGGCTGACTAATGGACCTTCCTGAGGTTCAAGGACATTTTCATCAAATATTTCATCTACAGTAAGAACCAAGTGGAGTACATGGAGCAGACATTATTTATTTACACATTTTTTAGATACGTCTGGATAATTTAGAAATGCTAGAAACTGGAAGGTCCTTGGATTTGGCTTCGGGATTTGCATTATTAGGGGGCCCTAACCATCATCATTACTGAAGTCACAAACCTACCTAAGAATGCAGGTATGACGGTCCCCTATTCACATTCTCCTTGTTCAACATCTCTGCCCCTCCCACAGCTGAGTATAAGATGTAAATAACACCAAGTGAAGATCCAAATTGATGAAACTCTCTCTCTCTGAACTTAACAGTAAGAACTTCTATGTTCTCCTAAACACCACAATGGCAACGGCTGAGATAAGCCTGCCACTTTCAACAGGTGACAGCGATGCCACCTTCTCACTAATAAGGAGCCTCCAGATCTTGCTTTACCCCCCACTGGTAGCGTTTACGGAGGCAGCGCGTGGCAGAGCCGGACTGGGCGCAGGGCGGCTCCAGGCTCACCCCTCGCGTCCTCAGCGGGAAGCCGCAGGGCAGGGACCGTCCTCTGAAGGACCGGGGACCACCGGGGGCCGCTTCCGGGGTTAGCCGCTGACAAATGGCTTCTCAGCAATCCCTGGGAGCCCACAAACACACACCTTCTTTGCAGCAGTACAGAGAATCCCATGACCGTGGGTCGGAAACTACAATCACCACATTGGAAGGCGTGATTTTCCCCAACGTGTTTCTTCCTCCAACATGAAAGTATTTCAGCTGTCTTCAGAGAAAACGACTATTCCGCTTTTAAAACTAAGACAGCGAACCTACCGATCTCGCCGCAGCTTCACTGCTTTGACTTCTGTAGAAAATTCTATTTCAATAACAGTCTTCTTTTTCAGGTCATCCCAGATCATCACTGAAACGTCAGAGAGAACTTGTGGGCACACCAGTACACGGGCTGTGGGGCCACGCGGAAGCGCCCTAGCCTCACGGGCCTCTGGCCACGTGGGGTGCTGCTCTCCCGCTGCCCCGTCTCAGCCCGAGGGGCACGTGCAGCCCACCTCCCGCCACGCTGTCCCTGAGAGCCGAGAGCTCCCTGGCCCCGCTCCGCCCGTCCAGGGCCCAGCCCGGGCTCCCCTCCGCCGCACACGCACTCCTCCTTTCTGCCAACCTCGCCGGCGAACTTCCCCACCCCTCTTCCCTCGGCTCCTCCCGCCTGAGCCAAAAGCAGGCCCGGCCGCAGTTCCTGCTGGGGTGCTAGAGACACACCTGGATCAAGAAAAGAGGCCTCGGTTTTCATGGATCAAAACCCAGGGCTGGGGATTTCTCTCGGCCCCGGCCCAACTCTTCTTGCTCTTTGGTCTCATTTGCTGCTCGCGCTGCAGTAACTGTGAAGGAGCAGTGTCTGCACCCCAAGGGCTGGGAAAATTTACAGACCACCTTTGAGGATGAGGACGGCGAGCAGCACCGAGCTGGGGCAGAGGTGTGGGGGGTGGGGGTGCGGACATGTTCTACCTTCTGCACCTTTCTCCTACGACGCTGTGCAGGAAGGAGTGAGGCCAGGGAAAATGAGCTTCCTCGGCAGGCCGCGGGCTAGGTGACCAAGGGTAGAAGGCAATGAATGTCTCCCCCAAAGGCCCTGACACCGTGACCACCACGAGTCCTGGAGGTGGGATTCTGGGGACGTTTCGCCAGAGTGGACTCAGTGACCTCAATCTCAAGTCAAGAGAGAACAACACCTAAGAGAACTACCAAACTTTTATGAAATTATTAACTTTTGAAGACATTAAAATTTATAACCGTTCAAAAATGAAGCAGAGACTTCTGTTGTTACCCCTTTACAATGCCCTCTTTGAGAAATCTCTTCACTCCCACAGCGGGCTCCCCCCCGAGGGCACGGGGCGCTAGTATGTCAAGTAGGCTACAGCAAGTAGGCTGAGTCCACAGTCACCTCACTGAAATAACCACCTTCCTGGCAGAGGACACCTTCCTCCTGAACCTGTACAGCAGTTCACACACACACCTTCTCTGGCTCTGCAACCTAACACCAAAAAGTCTGCAATTCCAAACAAATGTGAACTGGCCCAATCCCGACAGAATCCCAAAGAGAAGCCATATCAAGGGTGTCACAAATCCGAGTGAACTCGATTTTCAGAAGTTTCTGGAAACAGCATGACAGAAGCCCAGAGCCAGCAGCTCAAATTCTCACTCACAAAAGGCAAGTGACCCGACGCGATGCCCCGCACAGGGGGAACACGCCACGGACCCAGGGTGACCCTCAGCTCCCCGTGGGCTGCACGGGCTTCATGCCGCTGCCCAGTGTGCTGGAAACCCGACATGTAACCCGGGTTTAGCGTGTCTGTCCTTTAATACAGTTCCTGATAACAAAAGGTAGATCCAGTCCTCCTGGAATCCTCCTCCTTTCGTCCTCTCAGCTCCTGACCACGTAAGAAGAGGCCTTTCGGCTCTGCCTGAACAGCACCGTGCGGGCCCGGCCGGAGCCGGCCTTGTCGCTGTGGCCACCTGTCTCCTCTCGTCTCATTGTACTGTTTTCCAAAACCCAAGACACGAGCTTCTTCACATATCAACACCGTGTCTAATTTGTAACTATTAAAATAGTAAGAGTAAATTCAAGCAGTAATGTTGACGTTCCTGGAAAACCACAGAGCCACCAGAGGGGCGGGGCCCCCGGCGCCCTCATCAGTGATCAGTGACACGCAGCCTGGTGGCAGGGCCTGTGCCCGCCCCCCTGCGGCCCAGGGAAATGAGTTCCACGTAGGCTCCATACCCAGCATGGAGTCCACTGTGGGGCTCGAACCCACAACTCTGAGATCGAGCGTCAGATGCCTAACCAACTGAGCCTCCCTCACGCCATCCCTGCACTCCGAGCGCGGGGGCCTCTTTCGGAACTCCCAACTCACAGGCTCTGCTCACCCGGGCTGTGCTGCCCCTCGGCTCTGGTCGTGTCGAGCTGGAGGCGTCCACGCACACCACCGTGGGCGGTCCTGCTCCCCACGCCCACTCACACTGTCCGCAGGCTCCTGTGAGAGCTGAGGGCCCGGCCAGGAGCCTGCCAGACATCACCCCGGACTCCACACCTTTCCGTGCTCACCTGACTCCCCCCTGCCACAGGGTCTCCAGCAGACCTCCAGCTCATCCTCACACCCAAAGGCACCTCCTGGAACCTTCCCTTCCTGCCCAACCTGGAAAGAGAGCTATCCACCTGCTCCCTACCCACTCAGGAACCTGTCACCAGTGGGTTCCAGCCCCACAGTCCTCAAGGGCTGCCAGGCTCACCAGCACTTGACCTGGACAATCCCACTTCTCTCTCCCTGTCCCTCCTTGTGAGTGAGGGCTCCCGTCTCTGCCATTCCCCGTGTCACACGCTGCTTCCAGACTAGAACATCCCGAAGCCAGGACAGGATTGTTTTCCTGATCACACCATCAGCCGGTATGCAAGGCCCCCTGGATCTGTCCTCACCCATCTCCGCGAACCTCCTGCCCCCTCTCTGGTTCCATCCTTTCCTTCTCTTCCCCCAGCAAATGCTGGCTTTGCAGGTACAAAGTACACAGCCGTGGTTAGTACAGTTTTTGTTTCTCCTTTACTTTAAAAGCCAGACCTTTTATATCACTGTCTCTCTGAACACACGCAGACTTAAACACACATACCGAAAACAATACTCTTAACCCTAGAACCGGCGTGGTTTTTGTTCCATGTGACAACCAAATTGATGTTTCTGTGGGTCAACGGCTCTGCAGGAAAAACCACCTTCCCATACCTCACTTTAAAACGAACGTGTAACACGTATGATACCAACCCACAGCTGAATACTCAGAACAAAACGGGGTCCAGAGGCATGGCACGCCCCCCGTTTGGCCAACATTAATTGAAAAGCATGTAATTTGAAATGCTAAAAAAAAAAAAAGAAAGCAAAGCAAAGCATGTAATTTATGTCAACGGGAACAGGTGACCCGTTGCTGCACACTTTATCTCCTGGGAACAACTGAGACAAGACCCTCTGGAAGCCTCTTGTTAGTGACTTCATAACCCACGGGGCCACCAGGGAAGAGCAAATGTAGCCGCAAATGCCAAGATTCTCTGGAAAGTCCCAGACATTACAACACGGGAGGCATGATCGTTAAGCCCACCATCACTTTACCTTTGTTGGGGGGGTATTTCGGCTTTTTCCCACCACCGACTAAAGCTAAATAGTTGCAGCGAAATAACATTTCAACATGGCCAACTCCTCCTTCCAGAAATTCTGAAATGATATTGAAAAAAAATTAGTACATTTATCTTGCAATTTAAATATCGAAAAAAGGGGAAAGATAACACTCAGCATTTGACTTTAATCAGCAATCTATACCTGACTACCATTAGCAATGAGACTGCCGGCCGACTAGGAAAGAGAAAGAGCCGTGGGCTTTGGACTTCCCTCAGCAGCCCGTCCTCACGAGCTGTGTTTCCAGGTATAAACGCTGAACACCCAGCCCTAAGAAGCCAATGTCCCAAAATGTATGAAATACCTAAACTCATATTCTAAGGGGTAGCAAAATCTCTAAGCTCTAAGAAAACATGCTAAATGCTTTAACGTAAAAGGAGAGTTTATCAATTTATTTATATTTTTTTAGTTTATCACTTTAAACACCTCTTCCAAGCACGTGGGTGGCTCAAGTCATGGTCCCAGGGTCCTGGGATTGAGCCCCATGTAGGGCTCTGTGCTCGGCGGGAAGCCTGCTTCTCCCTCTCCCACTCCCCTGCTTGTGTTCCCTCTCTCACTCTCTCTCTCTCTCAAATAAAAATCTTAAACACCTCTTCCACTGGCTTGAAATGCTCAGAAATGTTGGTGAATTATGTTAAAAGGAAAACCTTAGCTGATTTTCAGACGTCCTCCATGACCAAGGAAGACCAACAATGCTCACTCGGGGAAGGCAACAGGAACCGGTGAGAAGTTTGGGGCTCAGAGAAGCGAACCCCAGTCTGGATGGTTTCTGCTGCAGGGCAGGACCGGTGTGTCCTGTTCTCACCAGCTCCACAACCCTGGTCAGCAACACCCGGAGCTCCTGGCCCAGAGGGCACAGCAAAGGCAAGTGAGCAAAACCTCGGAAAGTCAGAAGTTAACACAAGACCAGTCACAGCCCTTCGAGGTGGTTTCAAAGTTCATCGGCTGGCTCCGTGAGAAATGTAAAATTCAAGGCCTCACAGAAACCCCAGAAAGGACTGACTATCCACTTGACCCCTGAGCAGCATAGGATTGAACTGCACGGGTCCACTTACATGGAGACTTTCTCTCAATAAATACAGCCCGATACTGTAAATGTATTTTCTCAATAGTATTTTCTTGAGCTTACTTTATTGTATGAAGACAGTATGATACACAGAACATACAAAATGTTTATCAATAAAGCTTCTACTAACACTATGCTATTGCAGTTAAGTTGTTGGGGAGTCAACAGTCATACACGGGACACTTGGGGGCTCAGCTGGTGAAGCGTCCGCCTTCGGCTCAGGTCATGATCCCAGGGTCCTGGGACCGAGTTGTGCTCCCTCTCCCCTTCCCCTGCTTGTGTGCGCTCGCTCGCTCTCTCTTTCTCTCTCTCTCTCTCAAATAAATGAATAACATCTTTAAGAAAAGTCACATGTAGGTTTTTGACTGCAGGGTGAGAGGAGTGGGGTAAGTGTGTGATTGCCCCTAATTCCTGGCTGTTCAGGGTCAGGAGCAGTTTTATTTATATAAGCATCTGGGGTCTTTCTTCCAATTTTTTCTTTCAGATAAAATCCTTTAGCTATAATTAATGAATCAAACAGTACGTGTATCTGTATAAAATGAACACGTTTTGCCAAATTACCCTACAAAAAAAAGATTCTAGGGGCGCCTGGGTGGCTCCCTCGTTGGGCATCTGCCTTCGGCCCAGGTCATGATCCCAGGGGCCTGGGATCGAGCCCCGCATCGGGCTCTCTGCTCTGCAGGAAGCCTGCTTCTCCCGCTGCCATTCCCTCTGCTTGTGTTCCCTCTCTCGCTGTGTTTCTCTCTGTCAAATAAATAAAATCTTAAAAAAAAAAAAAGATTCTACCAACTTGAACTGTACCACTGAGGTCATGAAATGGCCACGAGACAGTCTGCTTCCCCACAGCCGAGCCAGGGCTATGACGGTAACACCGTCCCCCCCCCCCAATCCGCTCACTCCCCTCCACCTCACATGCTTCCCCTTTCTCTCTAGTCTCTATTTCTAGTCCCTATTTGTTATGTTCCTATAATCACTGGGTATCCGACTTTATCCAAATGCATCGTTCTTGAATCTTCTTCCCAGCATACGCTCAAATGTGAATCCGAGTCCTACACCCGGAGCCCACAGCATCACCGTGAACTCCAGGCAGGCTTCCCTGGGCCGCATGGCTTTCTTGGGAGTGGAGGAGAGTTGTAAACCCTCTTCAGGTGGGATTAAGATGCAGGACCCTCAAGACCTGGGAGGGAGTTGGGAGAAAGCTGCCTCCAACAGCTCCCAGTCCCTGCCGACGGCGGGCACACCTGCAATAGGCAGTCATGGCCGTCCCCACCTACTCAGTGCCGCAGCCACACTGGAGAGAACAGGGTGACAGCTCAGACCTGGGGGCGACCACGGAAGAAATGCAGGCACACTTCCTTCCTCCTCATTTAGGAAAGCAAACCGCCAAGATAAAACAGGAACAAGATCCAGTCTGTTTTCTATCAAGTTTTCAGTTGCCAAAAATGTAACAGCAGACCAACCTACAAGTGCACAGGGGCGGACTGCTTAAAATACACCCTCAAAAAGCACAACACGGCCCCACCATGATCCTTTTCAAATTCCCTCCAAGCTAAGCTTAGGGACAGACTGCCCTAGACACCATTCAGCTGAGCAGCAATAGGAAACAATGCTTGCCCTCAGCCTGAGAATGACAAAACCTTCTGGAACTTAGACGTTTAAATGCTTCTTATCGGGCACCTGGGTGGCTCGGTGGGTTAAAACCTCTGCCTTTGGCTCAGGTCATGATCTCAGGGTCCTGGGATCGAGCCCCGCATCGGGCTCTCTGCTCAGCGGGGAGTCTGCTTCCCCCTCTCTCTGCTTGCCTCTCTGCCTACTTGTGATCTCTCTGTCAAATAAATAAATAAAATCTTAAAAAAAAATAACACTTCTTATCTAACATATTTTTTTAGGTTATTTATTTATGAGAGAGAGAGAGAGAATGCAGGCGTGTGCGTGCTAGCAAGGAGGAAGGGGGACAGGGAAAGGAAGCAGCAGACCCCCACCAAGCAGGGAGCCCGATGCAGGACTCAATCCCAGGACTCTGAGATCATGACCTGAGCCACACACTCAACCGACTGAGCCATCCAGGCACCCTAACGTATTTTTAGAAGAAATTCTCGGTTCGTTATAAACATTTCATTAATTAGGAAACAGTTGTCAATATATTGCTAATGAATCAACTTCAAAGTAAGCCTGTAACTCCTAAATTTCTAGGTCACTTTAAATAAAAAATATTTGCAAGTCAAATTGTTTCAAAGTATTTTGTCACTATTTATCCATATAAAGCAGAATTGTCCTAGTTCACTAAGCAACCAGAAAAGAAATACAAGTCAGCCGCCTGCTAGGAGACCCCCATCACGGCCCGTACTGCTCCCTGGCCAGCAGACTACCAAGGCACAGGCTTCCGCAGCGCTCAGTACGCGGGCCCAGCTCTGATCCAGGTGTTTTAAGCAAATTCAGAGCTTCGCCAAAGTGAAGCCAAGAAAGTGAGGCCAAGGGGCGCCTGGGTGGCGCAGTCGTTAAGCGTCTGCCTTCGGCCCAGGTCAGATCCCAGGGTCCTGGGATCGAGCCCCGCATCGGGCTCTCTGCTCTGCAGGAAGCCTGCTTCTCCCACTACCAGTCCCTCTGCTTGTGTTCCCTCTCTCGCTGTGTTTCTCTCTGTCAAATAAATAAAATCTTTAAAAAAAAAAAAAAAAAAAGAAAGTGAGGCCAAGAGCAGGTGAGGAACTTGCCCACAGTCGCACAGCAGCCTGGGAAGGGGCAGAGTTAGATTCCACCCAAACAATGTGGGCCAAGAACCTGAGCCCGTAACTACCGGCCACACTGTGTGCCTCTCATAAATCCAGGTTATACACCTCAGTCTACAAAGCCGACCCCTGTGTGTAAAGCACCACTTCCTGCTGCACCAGGGCTGTTGTACAAAGATTGCACTTGATGCAGGGGCTCCATCGCCCAGAAGACCCCTGCCAGTGCCTGATGCTGCCTTATTACTCGTGACGACGGAAGGGGCTCTTTAGTGGGAACTGGGGTGCAGTGACTCCCTCTCACAGATAAGAAGCAGTTCCAGCATCAGAAAACGAAACTTGTGCACTGAATGAAACCCAAAACCACAACTGCAGTAAGACAAAGGATGTTTCCCATTTTCTATGATTTATCTGAGATTTGTTCATCTGTTGGCAGTGCTTGATTCTCCCAGCAAGTAAAGAGAGCAGGAGACACCAAAAGTATAAGAAGAAAACCTCGGGGGGAAAAATAAATCAAAAAAATTCTACCTGTAAAATTTACCAGTTTTTCCTGTCAAATGGCAAAAGGATCATCATTATTTTAGTAGGATCATCATTATTTTAGTATTACCAAGAGAAGTCCCGATCCCACTTAAGAAGCTCCTGAAAACTTATATTCCCTGAAGACATAACTTAAAACACGGAAATATGTAAACAGAAGAAACTACCACTTACTGCTACAGACAGAATTTTCGAAGTCGAGAGTCCCATACACCGCCTCACACCCATCCCGAGTCCTCTACAACCTCACCTTCGGCAGGAAGAGAGACTGGCCCGCACCAACCACCCCACGCTCTCCCGCCGCCGCGGAACGGAGGGCACGGCAAAGACACAGATCGCTTCCAAGCTCACACGCCCCGCGAAACCGGAGCCGGGCCACGCTCCGTGGATCACCCCGCGCCCCATCCGGGTCGGCTCGGGGACGAGAACCTACCTACTTCTTGAAACCAGCACCCCGCCCCCCCAACTGTGAGATAAAATGCAGGTTCTCTGAAGTCTGGGAAAAGGGAAAAACTATGAAATGTCAACTCCTCTTACCTTGTTTCTCTTTTTCTTTTAGCGGATCGGTGTTATAGACCCGGAATCCGTTTTCCATCCCACAGGCAAAGCACCCTAAAGTGAGAGAGAGGGAAAGACATTAATCATTGCAAAGGGCTCTCAGCTAAAGGGCCCCAGGGTCCGAAACAGCAAAAACAAGGGGTCTGGAGAAAACGTCCTTTCCTAAGAACTCTTGCAGGTGCCCGAGCACGCGGGCACACGGGTGTGGGCGGCTCGTGCCTCAGCCCCCCTCAGGGCTGCTCCTCGACGCCGCGCACAGCCTGGCACAACTGTCGGTCACCGGTCGCGAGAGCGAGCGCTTGGAGTCGCCCCAACCTCCCCCTGCAGGGCCAACTGTGCCTGAGCACCCAACTCCCCGGGGGGGCTTCACCAGCCACCTCGGCGAGCCATTCTGCCACCGCGCCCTGCCCTCAGCACCTGCCTCTTGCTCACACTCGCCACCGGCCTCCCCACTCCCAACACACCTCACCCAGCCCTGCAGCGGCAGTGACGGAGCAAGGAAGCCAGGACGGCCTCGAGTGACCGAGCGCAGCGAGGGTGGACACGGCAGATGGGGGCCGGGGAGGAAAGGGCTGCTGCCGTGCGGCCTTCCAGAAAGTGGCCTGACCTCTCCCGCGACCTCCTCCCACCTGTACACTAGGTGAGGCCTCAGTCACAGTCACACACCAGGTTGTTAACGGTCCAACTAACACCCACCAGAACAGCCAAAATGGCGGGAAACGCCAAGGATGACGCGGGTTTGGGGGCACGGGCACTCTGACCCCGCTGGAGGGTGGCAAGCTGGGGCCACCAGCCCGGAGCGTGTCTGCGAGATGGAGCACAGCGCGCGTGCTTGCTTCACAAGCCGTGCTCAGGATGTCCACGGCGCCCGACTGCACCCTAGCAGCCAAAAATCGGGAACCCACCCAAATGCCCCCCCAACAGCAGACTGACTTAACTGCGACACAGTCACACAAAAAACCGCTATGCCTCAAGGAGAATGATCTGCAATACTCGGCAACACGGACAATGTCTCACAAACGTGATGGAGAATAAAAAAACCAAGAACAAAATACGGCAGAGAGACAGGCGAAGCGACCGTCCAGCACTGGGAGCCAGACCGGACGGGGCAGTGACCGGAAGGGGCACAGGACGGCCAGGTGGCTCAGGCTGGAAAACCCACCGAGCCGAACACCTAGGGCGTGCACACTTTTCTGGAAGCGCGGCCTCCTTCACTAAGGAGGGAAGGTACTACGAACACCACAGGTTGGCAACCACCTCTTACAAGTCTAGGCATCGTCCTCACTGTGTTCACACAACTCTGTCCAACAGCTGGGGACCCCAAAGGTCCTGGGTCGGCTGGTGGGGGGCAAAGGGCACTGGCCTCCCGGGGGGCTCTCCCCTAGACACAGGCGCTCCGCGCCCCTTCCCCACCCTGTGCTTCGTCCAGCCCAAGGCCTGTGGCAGCCCGGCCTCCAGCAAGCCCACGAGCAACACCCCTCACGGCATTTCCTCGCTCGGGTCGCTGTGGCACATTCTGGTAACTCTAGCGAGATTTCAGACTTTCCATGAGTATACTTGTTGCGGTGATCTGTGATTAGTGATTATGACTCACTGAAAACTCAGAAGGTAGCTAACATTTTTTAGCAATGACTTTTTTTTTTTTTTTTAAAGATTTTATTTATTTGACAGAGAGGAGAGAGATCCCAAGTAGGCAGAGAGGCAGGCAGAGAGAGAGGGGGAAGCAGGCTCCCTGCTGAGCAGAGAGCCCGATGTGGGGCTCGATCCCAGGACCCCGAGATCATGACCTGAGCTGAAGGCAGAGGCTTTAACCCACTGAGCCACCCAGGCGCCCCAGCAATGAAGTGTTTTTAAATTAAAATATGTACAGGGGTGCCTGGGTGGCTCAGCTGGTTGGGGATCTGCCTTCGGCTCACGTCATGACCTCAGGGTCCTGGGATCAAGTCCTGTGTCGGGGTCCCCACTTAACAGGGAGCCTGCTTCTCCCTCTCCCTCTGCCTACCACTCTCTGCTTGTGCTCTCTCTTGGGAATAAATAAAATCTTTAAAAAAAATTAAAGTACGTACATTTTTTCATAATGTCATTGCACACTTAACAGACCGCAGTATAGCGTAAACAGAACTTTTATTTTTATTTTTTTTGCGTAAACAGAACTTTTAAATGCACTGAGAAATAAAAATATTCAGACTCACTTTATTGTGATAGTCTCCCTAATACAGGGGTCTGGAACCAAACTGGCAGTATCTCTGAGGTGTGTGTGTGCACACAGGTCCCTCACAGCCCACACACAAATAACACCTCCCCCCCCTCCCCCCGGTAGCTACAGAGAAGTGAGCCAAGGACAGCAGTCTGTGGCCTCAGGGCTTGGTCCAGACAGGATAAACAAGTGTATAAAGGGTACATACTCAAAAATGTGAATTTCCCAAGGGAAGAGAAAGAAAAATCATAGAAACGTACATCTCAACAACACTCAAGAGTCTCAAAGACCATTGTGCAAATTACTTTTAGAAGCTAAAAGTTTGAACATTCAAAATTATGGTCAAATGTCCTTTTAAAAATGATTTTTTATACCTCTGAAACAAACGTAACATTGTGCGTCAACTACATTTCAACCAAAATTTTTTAAAAATAAACGATTCCTAGGGAACCCTTCCTCGGGTGGCTCGGTCAAGTGTCTGCCTCCGGCTTGGGTCACGACCTGGGCCCTGGGCTGCAGCCCCATGCTGGGCTCCCTGCTCAGAGGGAAGTCTGCTTCTCTCTTCCCTCTGCCTGCTGCTCCCCCTGCTCATGCTCTCTTTCTCAAATAAATAAACTATTAAAACCAAACAATGATTTCTAAGCAAAAGTTGCAATGAGTGCTAAAACTGCTGAAGAGGGGCGACTGGGTGGCTCAGTCAGTTGAGTGTCCAACTCTCGGTTTTAGTTCAGGTCATGGTCTCAGGGTCATGAGATCGAGCCCTATGTTGGGCTCCACACTCAGCAGGGAGTCGCTCTGGGTTCTCCCTTTCCCTCTGCACCACCACCCCTGGCCTGTGTGCCTGTGCGTGCTCTCTAAATTTAAAAAATGCTGAGAAGTTAAAAATCAGTATAATTAAAACCAAAATGTAATAAATTCAACTATCTAGCATAAATGTATAGAGAATTAACCTAAGGGTAACCAGAAGCTTAGGTATAAAGGCATATTTTTTTCCTTCAAAAACTAACTTGGGGCGCCTGGGTGGCTCCCAGCGTCCTGGAAATCGAGCCCTGATCAGGCTCCCTGCTCAACGGGGAGTCTGCTTCTCCCTCTGCTCCCCCTCGCCCCCCCACCCCAGGGTTTATGCTGTCTCAAATGGATGAATAAAATCTTAAAAAAAACTAAAACAAACAAAAAACCCAACAAAACCCACTAACTTTACTTATAATTTGTTGAAATGAAACGAGCTGGGCTTACAGAAGGGTATTTTTCAGACAACTGAAATGTGGCCTTTTTAAGAACCGCAGCTGTATTTTATTTATTTCCTTTTTTAAAAAATATATTTATTTATTAGAGAGAGAGAGAGAGAGGGAGGGAGAGAGAGAGAGATCACAAGCAGGCAGAGAGGCAGGCAGAGGCAGAGGGAGAAGTGGTCTCCCTGCTGAGCAAGGAGCCCAATGTGGGACTCGCTCCCAGGACCCTGGGATCATGACCTGAGCTGAAGGCAGCTGCTTAACCAACCGAGCCACCCAGGAGTCCCTATTTTATTTATTTCTTGAGAGAGGGAGAGGATCCCAAGCCGGCTCTGCTGATCTCATGACCGTGGGACCACCACCTAAGCTGAAACCAAGAGTTTCGTGCCCAACTGACTGAGCCACACAGGCGCCCCACACAGCTCTATTTTAAAAATAATCTTTGACAAAACCTTCATAAAAATGTTATAATCTTCACTGGTTTCTTAAATAATCCAGCATCATTTTGAGCCTGGAATACTATACTGAAGCTTAATTCAAAGACTCCTCATTCAGCATCAAGGCAGGTATCATAGGAGTGATTTTCTTGCATTAAATGACTTAAAGTCATTCAAGTTTGCTTTTGTAGACACAAAAGGTATCACGAGTTTTTATAGTTACCTTTTCCCTCCCTTACTACCAGCTAGCCATCTCTTTCCACTGAAAACATTACTTTTTTTTTTAACGATTTTATTTATTTATTCTTGGAGAGGGGAACAGAGGCAGAAGCAGGCTCCCCACCGAGCAGAGAGCTGGACGCGCGGCCGGACCCCAGGACCCTGAGACCATGACCCGAGCCAAAGGCAGACACTTAAATGACTGAGCCACCCAGGCGTCCCTGAAAACATATTTCTCAAGGATTTGTTCTATCACTGGTAATTCCTTGAAGAGCTCTCAATTATTACCAAACCCATTAAAAAACCTACTGGCCCTCCTCTAGTAACCAAGCCCCAGAACGTTCAGCTACGTAACTGCCCAGTGTCCAACTCATACCTCAACCCTAAGTATGCTCTCCCAGCACCGAAACCCCCTTCCGAGGCTGGGCGCCCACACCCTCCCCAAACCCTCCGCAGGGCTAAGGGCCGCCTGCTCCGAGACCCTCCCGTGACCGCAGAGCGGGACGGACGCTCGCCCTCCGCCGACTGCAGGAAAGCCTCGGACCCTGTCCCGGCCCCCCGCCCGCCGGGCTGGCGCCCCAGCGTGGCAGCTCCCCTATGACAGCACAGCCAGCCCGGGGGCAGGCCCAGCACCGCCGGGCAGCCGCTGCGCCGTCCGCCCCAAATTGCTTCCCCGAAGGCGGACCTCGAGCACTGCCGGCCTTCTCTCCAAACACAAACGTCCCGAAGCGGCCCAACCCGCCCCCGAACGGCAGCCGTCACGCCCCTCCCCCGGCGGGCAAGCGGGCGGCCGGGCAGGGGCGAGGCCGCCCCGCCGCCCCGCCGCCCCGCCCCGCGGCCGCCCGCCTCCCGGACGCGGCTCCGAGGGCTCCCATCACGCAGGGACCCAGCTGGGTTCCCAAACGTGAAAATAAAACGCCATTTCCCCCAATGGCGCACTCAACGGTCAAGCCCTTCGAGGTGCTCTGATCTCACTGAACAAGAAGGAAAAACGCTAGGGGGTCCGGGGACCCCTCCTCGTTAGCGGGGCCCTCCGCCCAACTAGGTCACCCGGCCTGCACGCCTCGTCCGCACAAGTCTGGGTGCGCGGCTGGAAAGAGACTCAAGCGTTTCAGCTCAGCCACTTGGCCGCCGAAGACCCTAAAGGAGCCCCCGAGAAAAAGCGAGGTTTCGAAGCAGACCCCAGGCTAGGCCGTGGGGAAAAACCCCACGGCCGTCGAACCCGGCGGGAGCCCGCGGAGGGGGGCTGGCCGAGTGGGTGCGGCCGTGTCCCCGGAGCTCGGGAACGTCCGGCGGCGAGGGACCCGCCCGAGTGGGAGCGGCGCCGGGCCGAACCGCGGGCCGCACGGTCCAGGGCCGCCTCGGGGGAGGGGACCGACGGCGCGGGGGGCGTCGGGGTCGGCAGCGTCGGGGGAGGGGCCGGGTCGGGTCGGGTCGGGGGGCTCCGGAAGAGGCCGACCGAGGCCCGGGCGCGCGCAGCGGCTCCCTCACCGTGGTCCTGGTTGAAGCCGGCATAGAGCAGCCCGTTGCCGTGGGGGTTACACGGCAGGAGGTTCATGGCGCCGCCGCACAGGGTCCGCAGCTCCTCAACGCCGCATGCCCTCGGGGAGGCCGGGCGCTGGGGTCCCCTCTGTCCGGCCGAGGCCGCCGCGCCGGAAGCGAGGGGCGGACGTGCGTGCGCGCGCAGCCAGGAAGCCGCGGAGCGCCGAGCGCTTCCACCTGGGCCGGGAGCGCCGGGAACGTCACGTGCGCAGGGGCGGGGCCGCGTCGGGGGCGGGGCCTGTGCGAAAGGAGGCGGGCTTGGAGGGGAGGGGCCTGAGGGCAGGAGGCGGGGCGGGGCGGGTCTAGGGGCGGAGAAGCACCTACCGGGTCCCGAGGTGACTGGAGGACGACCCACGTGGGACGGGGTGCGATGGACCGGGACACGGCGCCCAAAAACGCGCCCCTCGCGGGCAGGCAGGCCCCACAGCTCCGTACAATACTGGAGATACACCTAGAGCCCCCCAAGGAATCATGGGAGTGGAGAGAGACTTTGCTTATTTTTAATCAATTGAAAAAATGAGTACTTAAAATAGTAACAAGACATTACAGGGTTTTTGAGCGCAGCCCAGGGACGCTGACAAAGGACCGGGGGAGCAGTCGCAGCTGCTTTCCGAGGAGCCGGTGTTGCCGAGATCGCCAAAATGCTTTGCAGTTTAACTGACTTAACTGACTTCAGGAGAGTCCCAACTAGATCTGAGACTATAAAAACAGAAGCCGCAGCAAGGGGACTCAGTGCCGATGCGTCAACAAAAATGACAGCCAGAGTTAGGGGAAGGAAAGCTTCCCGTTTTTGTGTTTCCCACGGAGCTAATATTTTATGCAGATGACCAGTCAACACACAAGCAAGTGTTGACTCTCTATAATCCCTGTGAGTTTGCCTTAAAGTTCAAAGTTTTGTGAACTACTCCAAATAAGTATGTTGTCGCTGCTGCTGCGGGTGCAGTAAAGCCTGTGTTGTGTGGATATTGAGATTCGTCATAGAGATGTTCAATCCTGTCGCTATGGCGTAAAAGACAAGTTCTGCCTCCAAGTTTCCGAGCAAAGCCAGAGGAAGGCTTTAGGAAGGACAGAGGTGGTGGCCATTCGTCTCCCATCTGCAAAAGAACAACAAAAAGAAGAAGAGGAAAAAAGGATAAAGGAACATTTAACCGAAAGTTTAGTTTTTGAGCAGTCCTTTCAACGAGAGAACAGCTGTCTCCTCAGGCCCCAGCTTGCTGACCGTCTTCCTGGGAGCGGTGTGCATCGCTGCTCTGATGCTTCCCACGCTGGGGGATGTGCAGCCACTGGTGCCTCTCTACCTCCACGTGAGTGTGAATCACAAATTAGTGGCTGCTTATATCTTAGGTCTTATCACAATGGCGATACTTAGAACACGAGCAAGGAGTTCCGTTGACTTCTGAAGTAAAGCCTATCTTGCAAATGTGAGTGTGGACTGCCTTTTATCTCTTTCACTCCATTAACATGCGACAAACCATTGAGTGATTTACAATAATTGCGAAAGTATAATATATAAATTACTCTCTAGTTTTATTGGAAGGACTCCAGCTCCTTATGTCACAGATAGTGAGGATGCTTTTGAGTGACCCCCTAGGAAATTATTTGAAGAAACTCTTTTTATATCTAAAGCTATTGTGCAAAAGACTTTAATTAAAACATCTCCTATTTTCTCAAAAAAAAAAAAAAAGACTTTACAGGCTTTTTATAATATACCCAAGTAGAATACACAAAAATAGAAAAAAATGGGTGGAAGGGAGGAAGTGGAAGTATACAGAAGTGTTGACCTCCCACACAGGACACAGACCCCTCCTGGGACACACAGCCCCCTCCTGGGACACACAGTCCCCCCACCTGGGACACACAGAACACGCAGACCCCTGGACACACAGACCCCC
>CM053619.1:46858620-46873906 GCA_028646535.1 Procyon lotor
GGGGCCTGGGGGCGCGCGGCGGGCCCGGGAGTGCGGGGTTACCAAGGGAGCACGCAGCGGGCGAGGGAGGTGACGGGGCACCCGGGGAGCGCGTGGCGGGCCAGGGAGCTCTCGGAGGCCTGGGGGAGCGCACGGGGGAGCGCGCGGCGGGCTGGGAGGAGAGGGGCCGAGGAAGCGGGAGTGCAAGGGGGGACAAGGGGAGCGCGCCGTGGGCCAGGGAGCCCACCCGGGACCAGAGAAGGGCACAGCGGGCCAGGGAGCGCACGGGAGGCCGGGGGAGCGCACGGCGGGCGGGTGGAGCCGGACCCAGGCGCCTGAGAAGCCCGCAGAGGAGCTGGGGGTGCAGGGACTGGGAGCGAGCCCGAGGGGGCGCAGAGAGGAGAAGGCGTGGAGTCCGCCGAGGGCTGCGGATCCAGGAGCGCGGGGTTCACCTCTGCTTCTCTGCATGACTCGGGTGCGCGCTTGGAGGGAATACCCCGCTGCACCCTCAGTTCCGCATGTGGGGAGCACAGCGCGTCCTCCATAGTCTCACCAAGGTCCGCCTCTCGCGGGAGCTAGCTGCTGGGCCGGGGGCCGGGGTACTCCTGACCCGGGATGACCGCGAGGCGGAGGGGATCACGCAGTGGAGTTTGGGGAGGAGGTAGCCTGGCTGCTGTGAGTGGGCCCAGCCGGGAGGCCACAGGCGCGTGCGGCGCGTTTGGAAAGGATGCGTGGGGGTTACGGAGGGGGCGAGAGGGAATGGGGCGTGGGATCCGAGCGCCGCGGGCGGAGGCTCCCAGGTGGTGGCTCTGCCGGTGGGCGGGATGGAAGGGGAGCGTGAAAGGAAGCAAGAGAACTAGTCTGGAGGCTTCTCCAAGGTTCCTGGCGTGTCCGAGGGGCTCCTCACCCTGGCGAACAGGCCCGGGAGGGCAAGAAACCCAAATGACCCTCGAGAATGTGACCTGAGGGCGAGGAAGGGAAGCGCCGCAGAAAGTGAAGGAGAGTGGATTCCAGACAGAGGGGAAGCCGGAGGACTCAGAGCTTGAGGACAGTGGGCAGAGGGTCCCCAAAGTTTGAGGTTTGAGGGCCGCAGGCCCCGAGACGGTGGACATTAGGACGGAAAGGGCAGGGGGAGGAGAGGAAAATGAGGTGGGCAGTGAGCCCGGCCAGCGGGCGGGAGAAGGTCAGGGTGTTGTCGCCGGCCGCCCCTCCCGGCGCCGTCCGTGGCTGTGAGGAGCACCTGCCTGCCGTCCCTTCTCACTGTCCTGTCCGCGGCTCAGGCGCACGTCCAGTACCAACCGGACTGCTCAGGGTCTTGCCCGTCTGTCTCACGGGCTTGCAGTCGGGTCCTCCAGAAACGGAGGAGGGCCGCCCAGGAAGTGCAGTCTTGAAGTTCAGGCCCAGGGGTGCTTCCTGCCCTGAGCGGGCCACGGAGTCTTGAGAAGACAGTGCAGAGACCGGAGTTCTGAGTCCAGCAGGCCTCACTGGGAGAGCAGCTTGAGTTGGAGCAAGAGGGGCAGGAGGTGCAGGGCAAAGGCCGTGGTAGGAGGCGAGGTGGGCCCTCTGGGGTGGGGGTAAAGAGAGGGAGTGGTCTGCAGAGCTGGTGGAGGGAGGGAGCCTGTGGCTTCTGAGCAGGGGTGTGAGCTGCGCAGGTGGACTGGCCTGGGAGAGGCCCTTAGGGTGGGAGGTGTGGGGAGAGGGAGAGGGATGGGGAGAGCTTTGGACGGGTTCTGGAGAACCCAAGCCAAGAGCCTTCCTGAAGCTGCCAGGGTGAGAGTCACCCAGGGGACTTGCGAAAATTGCATGTAGACTGGGTCTCTGGTTCCAGATCTGTGTTGTCCACCAGCCAGGTGAGAGTGTTTGAATTTAGTATATGTGCTGCCGAAGCGAGCCCGAGGTTGTTTGCATTTAAAGGAGTGAAAATGAGATACAATGAAAGGGTCATATTAGCCACCTTTCAAGTGCTCAGCAGGGACACTTGGCTCACACTGGCTCCTGAGGGGTGTGGCGGAGCAGCTGCGGGCTTAACCTCTAGCTGTGTTTTGTCTGTTTCCTCCTGCTGCGGGGTCCCCAGGGCCTGGGCGCAGTGGGTGGAGGAATAAACATTGAACAAATAAAGCACCTGCTTTTAAAACTGTGCGCCTGGGGGAACGAGCTGTAGTTCTGAGTTCTTAGAGTGGGTGAGTGACAGTCTGTGCCCTGTTGTTTGAGTGGAGGCTTGCGTACACTCCCTTGTCTTACTTTCTTTTTGTTACATGCGCACTTAGCACTTGTTAAAGCAACTAGTCAACGCTTTCTTCTAAAGGTTTTTCTTCGACACAGAGGGAGGATTTAGGTTAAAAAGACACTTCCAGAAGATTGTGAGAAGTTGGAGTCACCACCAGTATTACCATTATTAAAGACACGTTTCACGTTTCACTTTGCATCAGGGCTTCGAGGAAGGGTGGTCGCTTCCGGCCTCCCGTTCCCACCCCCCACCCCGCGTGCACCCCCTGTGGCTCGGATTTGCCCTGGTTTCTTACGGGGCTACAGTGCACGCGGTCCCTCAGTGTTAGAGGTTTACCTGGCTCGGCGCTCACCACAGGCCTTTTCACCACCACTGTCTGGGGCTTCTGTATCTTGCTGTCCTTCTGATTAGCTACGTTTCATTTCCAGCCATTTTCCAGGAAGGGCTCGTGAGTATTTCCTGAGTGTTTTCATGTTTGAGAATGTCTGTCCATTGTCTTTACCCGTGAACAGCACGTTGGTTAGGTTGGAATGTACCCTGGCTCCCCTGCTCGCTCTGAGCTGCCCCGGAGCCCGAGGTCAGAGGGTCTCTCCTTGGGGGTGACTTGCTTTTTCTTTCGAGTCCCTCAGCGTAAGCCGACGGTAACTCCAAGTTGGACGCTCGCTGTGGAGCTTCTGACACACTGTGTACTCTTTGAATCTGCAGGTTTTGTATTTAATTTCAAGGAAATGTACTTCATGTCCCTAAAACATCTGTTACATTGACTGGTGTCTGTGTCAGGTTTCCTACTGCTGCTGGGCAAAGTGCCACCGACTTAGTGGCCTAAAACAGAGTTATTATCTGACAGTTCCGGGAGGCGGGCGCCATCTCCCTGGGAGGAATCTGAGGTGCTGGTCGGGCTGTGTCCTTTCTCGGGGGCCAGCGACGAGTCTGGTTCGCTTGCCTTTTCCGGCGTCTAGAACCCGCCTGCCCCCCAGCCCCAGGCCCCCTCCTCGCTGTCGAAGCTGGCGGTGGTGAGGCCACCTGACTCACGCTGCACCACCCAGCCTGCCTCGGTCTCCCTCTTCTGCCTTTAGGAACCCTTGTGATGGTGCTTGTTGGTCCAGGATCATCTCTGTATTTAAAGGTCACCTGATTAGCAAACCTAATTCCTTCTGCAGCCTTAACTCCCCTTTGCTACTAACCTCCCGGAGTCACATATGCTGAGGATTGCAGCGCGGGTGCCTCGGGGCCCGACATGCCGCCTACTGTGCCCATTATCCTTGTGCTGGGTCGTTGTTTAGTGGTGTCCCCATCCCCTCACTTCTGTCTACCTGTTTTGACCTTTTTGTCTCTCTCTTCCGAATTTCTGTGGACATCTCAAGCCTTTCCTATTTGCTGGTAATTTTTATTTTAGTAAAGTGTTTCTGGCTATTTCTTTCTCATTAGTTTAGTAAATGATGTTGTTGTGGTCTGCAATTTTTCCCCTTACTTTTACAATTTTCAGTTATAATTCTCAAACTTTTCTTCGAATGGGGCACCTGGTGGCACAGATGGTTGGGCGTCCACCTCGGTGCCACTCAGGTCTGGGTCTCAGGCTGGTGAGTTCAAGTCCCGAGTCCGGCTCCACCCTCAGTGGGAGTCAGCTTGAGGGTCTCTCTGCCTCTGCCCCTTCCGCTTGTGGTCTCTCTCTCCAATAAATAAATAAATCTTTAAAATTTTTCTTTAAATAATTTATTTCATTTAAAAAATCTCTCATTTTGCCAACTTTGTTAAGTTGTTCCATTGCATGAAGTAATTGGGATGGATGTCCTTCTGTTCCTTGGGTCATGTTTCCTTTCAGGTTGGGTTCTTTGTCTCTCTTTCCTTTTATAACATCTCTTTGAGTGTGACATGCACGCAGCATAGCTGAGGGGCCCACCTCCCACTTTTGGGCCCACTGGCCCTGGAGGAGGGTTGGTACCTTGTTCGGCCTCCTCACGGGTAGAAGTGGCGAGAAAAAGGCCTGGAACAGCCCAGCTCTATGTGGAGAGTGAAGTCAGGGCCACCGTGGGATGACTCCTCTCTGTTCGCTGGTGAAGGTCTCTCTCCTTGGTTCCAGCTGGTGGTGTTTCCAGCGCGGTGTTACCTTTCTGCCTCTGATTGCTGGGAGAGGAAGGTAGGTGAAACTGACACTAAATTCTACAATCTCTTGTCTCCCAACTTTTTTCCCAAGGAGACTATTTTCTGATTACTTTCTCCTGACTACTTGTCCACCTTCCCTTCGCCAGCAGCAAAATCCAATCTTTCTTTCTCTGTTTCGTATCTGCTAACACCTAGTAATAATACCGCCCCCTCCCTTTGTCGAGAGACAACTGTCGAGAGTGTAGACCATCTCATCAGATAGATTGTGTTATTTTTTTTTAAAGATTTTATTTATTTGACAGAGAGAAACACAGCGAGAGAGGGAACACAAGCAGAGGGAATGGTAGCGGGAGAAGCAGGCTTCCCGCTGAGCAAGGAGCCCGATGTGGGGCTCGATCCCAGGCCCCTGGGATCATGACCTGAGCCGAAGGCAGACGCTTAACGACTGAGCCCCCCAGGCGCCCTGAGATAGATTGTGTTATTAAGCCCAGAGAGGGTGAGTAACTCTCTCAAGATCATACAGCGTGAGTGAGGACAGGAGTGTGGATGGTGTGTCTGGCTCTGCCCTTTCGTGGCCCTTCTGGCTCAGAGCAGTGGCTTTTCTTCCCCATAAGAACCATCAGAATACTTTTCCTTAGTGACCTTGTTATGGGGTTTTTTGCCTTTCTGTTTGCCTTTGACCAGCGTTCTGCCAGGAGCTCTGTGCCCGCCCCCCTCTGCAGATGGCCCTTCATTTGCCGATTTCACAGCTACTCTGCGGTTTCCCTTGGCAACCACTGTGAGATTCGAAACACGATCTATGAAGCCATCACTTCCAAGTTTGAACTGAGAGGCGAATCCTTTCTAGTTCTTTACGGTGTAATTCCTTAAGGAGACCCTCTTCTACTTCCTTACCTCCCGAGGTGCCACCAAGAGCAGATGATAACTTTCTTCAATGTATCCGTTTTTTAAATTATGTCCTAAGTGCTTCCATATATTTGGCAATAGGAAAACTACCTTTGTATCAGATTTTCTCCTTAAAATCCAATTGTTGAGCCCTACTTCCCGGTGTCCTGGGGCGCCCCCTCCCTGACGGGGACTGCCCCTTTGGTCCAGCTAACTCCAGCTCAGGGCGACCCTGATTTTGGGCGCTGGGCAGGGAGGGGCTGTGATCCAGCCAGCCCAGGTTCCTGCTGGGCAGAGGGTCAGCTTCTGGCTGGAGACCCGCCCGGCATCCGCTGTGTCCTCTGTCACGAGCTCTGGGCGCCTCAGTGGCTGCAGGATGAAGGCCTTGGTCCTGCCTTGGTCCTGCTTACTGCTCGCTCAGGCCTTTTGGGTGCAGAGAAGCAGCAAGGTGTGTCGGAAGCGATCACCCCCATTGCAGGCTGTGAGCTGATTTCCCATTAAGAGATTTTTAAAAAATATTTTATTTATTTATCCGACAGAGAGAGACAGCGAGAGAGGGAACATAGGCAGAGGGAGTGGGAGAGGGAGAAGCAGGCTTCCCGCCGAGCAGGGAGCCCGGACCCTGAGCCCGACGTGGGGCTCCATCCCAGGACCCTGGGATCATGACCTGAGCTGAAGGCAGATGCTTAACGACTGAGACCCTCAGGCGCCCCGAGATTTTTTTTTTTAATGTTTGTTTGGAGCTTTCTTCCCTGACTTCTTCAGCTTAATTAGCTGCAGAGAAGGAATCATGTATAAAAGCAAATCATCGCAGATGTATTCCTATCAGATCCACAGAACCGTGTGAAAGGCAGTCACCGCACGAGACAGCACCGAGGTCTCCAGGGTCACCAGCCTCAGAAAGGCCTCACTTTCTACTTTCTTCCCTGGAGGCGGCACCAGATTTCCCTCGGCTCTGGGGTCGGGTGGTTGGAGCAGCCCTGGCGCCTCCTGAAGGCCGTCCCACTGTGTGCCCCGTGCCGGCCTGACTTCGCGCTGCCGGCCCCCGTGGGGCCCTGCCCGAGCCGCCACCCATCGGGGTTCTGGGAGCAGGTCGCTGCCCCAACCCCCGAGGGACTGGAGGTCTAGCCTCTGGGGCTGCCGTTCTCAGAAGCCCCTTGCTCCGGCTGCCTGCAGCTCCCCCCGCGCTGGGCCTGCCGTCGGGTTCGCGATCGATTCTTCCTTCTGGTCTCGCCGAGCGCCTGAGGTCAGGCGTACACCCCGCGCCCTGAGACTTTTCAGCTACAGGTTTCAGAGAAAACGGTGCTTGCCCATCAAATACTTCACGGGACCCATGTATGTGAGTGTACTTGATACGTGTCTACATGATATGCTGTCTACGCAGAGCACGTGCACACGCCACTCATTACACAGACACACGCATGGAGGCCATGTAGGCTCGCGTGTAAGTGACTCCTGTAGCTCTGATTAAGGTACGAACTTGCTGAAGAGGTTTATCAATGAAGAAGCAGAGCCTCCTTTTAGTTCTGGTTACGTAGAGATTTGTTGAACCTGGAGCTACTTGGGTCGTCTTGAGATGGTTGTATTTGCTCACAGCGTCTGTTCGCCCTTCGCGGACTTTCTCACTCCCCCAGCCCCACGGCGGAGGGCTGGCCACGTGGCCTGCGTTCCAGGAGGTCAGTGCTGTTCAGCGGGGCGCACAGTTTGGAATCGAGGTCTCAGGCAGCCCAGCACTCGTCCTTCGCTCATGGGGACCTCTCCCGGGGCAGTGTGGGGAGAGGGGAAGGCTGCCTCGCTGCTGGAACCGCGAGGTGGGAAAAGAAGGCGGGCGCCCGGGGCCCCTGGAGCCGCCTCCCCGACCCGTCACAGCGGGATCCGGCTTGGGGCTCGGCCTGGCTTCACAGCCTCTCCACGGACGCCCGAGTTCCCCCCAAACCACTGCTAACGGTCGTCCCTTGGGAGATAGTCCCAGAAAGCGGTGGTGGGGAGCCACGAAGCTCGTCACCACTGTCCTGGGGTTTCCCTGCTGAACGTGAACCTCAGGCTGACTTTGGTTTATGTGGGCTGTGTATTCCCTCCTCTTGCGGCCAAAATTAATGAATTGCCTTCCCCAAAATGGGACTCAGCCAAGTTTGCTTCTGGATTTGAAGAATACTGTGACTCACGACACAGATGGCATTTTATTTGGTTAAATAGGAAAAGAAATTTACAGAGGCAGAATCATAAATATGCGTATTAAATTCTGGTGGACCCTAAAACAGAAGGCTGAGAGGTATTGTCTTAATGGGGAAAATAAATTGATAAATGTGAAGAACATTAAATTCTCCTTTATTTTTTTTATTTTTTTAAAATTTTTTATTTTTTTTTTTAAGATTTTATTTATTTGACAGAGAGAAACACAGTGAGAGAGGGAACACAAACAGAGGGAATGGTAGCGGGAGAAGCAGGCTTCCCGCAGAGCAGGGAGCCCGACGCGGGGCTCGATCCCAGGACCCTGGGATCTGACCTGGGCCGAAGGCAGAGGCCTCACCGATGAGCCCCCAGGTGCCCCTTATGTTCTCTTCTAGACTGAGAAAATTCATTTGGAAGTAGCTATTTCTTCCAGTCTAGGGTGATGTGTTCATTCCAGAAGGTAGACCATAGCCTCGTGGGTTTAAATAGTGTCGTGCTGGTTTGACGTCTGGGGGGAGGCAAAGCCAGAGGCGTCAGACCTGGGGTCCATCCTGTGAGGCCGGGCATCTGCACTTGGCCCTGAGCACACTGTCCATTTCTGGGCACAGCTGTAACACAACCACAGCCTGGGAGCTTAACGGCAACGGATGTTTGTTCTCTCCTGGCTCTGAAGGCCAGTGGTCCGAAATTGAGGTGTGGGCAGGGCCACACTCCCCCCCCCCACCCAAGGCTGCCGGGGAGAACCCTTCCTGGAATCTCAGGCAGGGCGCTGGTGAGGTGACACAGGTCACCACCGTGTGCAGTTTGAACGAGGGGAGGGGATGGACCTTCAGGTAACCTCAGTCTGCCGAGCGGTCAAGCACCCTCAGCCTCCGGTCCTCCCCTGGCAGGTGGCAGCCAGCGGGGGGCCTGTCGGGCGCTGGCCCCTGGCCCTCCTGCAGATGACTCAGGGACTCTATCCTTACACACTGTCTTGGGTTCATCGCGCTTGGCCCAGAGGATGTGCCAGTGGGCGTGGGGAAGCCTGGGAGTGACCCAGGCCCTGCTGTGGTGTCTGGGCGGCCTTGGCCTCTGTGAGGAACACCGCCCAGTCCTGGAGCGCGGGGCCCAGCTGGTCATGACGTTGGCCGAGCCCACACTGTACCTCCTGTCTGAGCAGGACAGCGGCGTCAGGGCTGGCCCAGCCGAAGACGGGCTGCCCTCTTCCCTTGGATGGGAAACTGCTTACAAAGGTGTCCAGCTTGGCGACCCACCTCGGGGCGCCCGCCACTCCCACGGGCAGTGAGGGCCGGGCTGAGCACGAGCCTAGGAGGCAGCTCTGGGCCCTGGGTGCTCTGTGCCCAGCAGAGCCAGGAGGCCTCCCCCAGCCTCCGTCCCAGGGAGGAGGCCCCTGCCGCCCTCTCCCCTGGCCCCGGCGTCTGCCACTTCTGTGGGCTCTTCAGGGAGGCCAGCGAGGCTGTTTTCTGGTTGTCCCGGGATGCTAACTGCTCAGCCCGTCCCCAGCTGGCCCCCCACTCCCTCTCCCTCTCGCCGTACTGACACGCAGGCGCCTCTCGGCCTCTGATGCCTCGTGCCTGACTCCACAGTTATTTGCCGTAAAATAAGGCCCCCGGCCTCTCTCGGGTGAGTGGGGACGATGACGCCGACTTCCCGGTGTTTCATCCTAAACGCAGACAGGTGAGCACAGCCAGGTGAGCGGCTCACTGCCTGAGGGACCATCACTCAGCCGACACGACCAGGACCAGAGAGGAGGGCATCTCCTCCCCCGAGCCGTCCTCTGGGCGCATCTTCGGCAACTGCAGAGGTCGGAGGCTGAACCCGCAGGCTCGGGGCTCCTTCTGGGGACACGGGCTAGAATACAGTGCCGCTGGCAGACTGAACTGAGCGCCTACATGAGCAGAGTGTCCCAGACTGAGGGGGACCTCAGCCCACGGTGCCCCTTGGGCCAGGGGGCAGCCCCCGGCTGAAGTGGGCTTTACAGAACCGTGCCCTTGAACATCGGAGATGCTGCCCCCATTCCCTTCCTGGAGGGCGGAGAGGGTTTCCCAGCTGTGTCTTCCAAAGTAGAGTGAGAACGGGGAGGAGCCCCTCCTGGCCCGACCTGCCAGGCCCTGGGGTGGTCTGGTTCCACGTTCCAGCAGTGCCCCAAGTTAAGGGGTGACCCTGAGACACAGTGAGGGGAGCCCTGTGTTGGACAGTGTTGGGCCTCTGGAAAGGGGGGCTGTTGTCTGGCCACACCCAAATAATGGTCCAGAGACCCTCTTGGCTATGCCCCGATCTCACTCGTGCTGGGGCGCCGGGGCCCCCGCCGAGAACTCGGTGTTCCTGGACGCAGCTGGTCAGCACAGAGTGCAGGGTGCCCAGGGCTGAGGGAGCTGGTGGTCCTGACCCTGCCGGCAGGTGGGCTCCCACAGTAGGGAGGGAGTGGTCAGGGCCGCTAGGAGTGGGGGCTGGGGACGAGCTGGGACGGCCCGGCCAGGAGGACACTGGAGGCCCCGGGACTGCCCCTCACCTGGGGGCACCTGAGTCCACTGTTTGCCGTTTCAAAGAGAAAAATGACGAAGGAGAAGCATTCAGGGAACATACTTTTCAGAAAGGGGATCTGCAGAGAGATGATTGGTGTTAACCTCAGCGGTGCCCCCCGTGTAGATGGGGGGCACCACTGTCTACAATGTGACTTGCTCTCAGGGTCAGTCAGAAGCCCAAGGGCCCCACTGAGGGGCCAGCGCTGGCCATGGCTGTGGGTGCAGCAGGGCGCCCACCTGGGCCCTTCCCACCTCTTGGCCCTGCGAGGCACCCAGCACCCCCCAGCAGACTGTCCTCTGACCCAGTGAGCCAAGCAGACCCAGGTCTGGGAAGGACACACGTGTATACGTTTTCTTTGGGGTGAAATTCACATAATATAAAACAAACATTTTCTTTTTATTTTATTTATTTTTTTATTAAAAGATTTTATTTGTTTATTTGACAGAGAGAGACGCACACAGCCAAAGAGGGAACACAAGCAGGGGGAGTGGGAGAGGGAGAAACAGGCTCCCTGCTGAGCAGAGAGCCTGATACAGGGCTCGATCCCAGGACCTGAGCCACCCAGGAGCCCCCTATTTATTTTATTTTTATTTATTTTTATATTTTCAAGATTTTATTTTTTAATTAATGTCTGCAGCCAACGTGGGGCTCGAACTTGCAATCCTGAGATCAGGAGTCACACGCTCCACTGACTGAGCCAGCCAGGCGCCCCGACATGAACCACTTTAAAGTGCACACCTCAGTGGCATTTAGTGCCATTTGGCATTTAGGACGTCCGCAATTTTGTCCAACCGCCACCACTTTCGGAAGGAAACTCCTCCTCCCAGCCCCGGGAATCACTGGTCTGCTCTCTGATGTTTTCTTTCACCATTAGACACATTTCTCAGAAGTCAGCTACTCGAAGGTGAACATGTTTGTGAGTGATATTTTTTTTTAAAGATTTTATTTATTTGACAGAGAGAAACACAGCGAGAGAGGGAACACAAGCAGAGGGGATGGTAGCGGGAGAAGCAGGCTTCCTGCTGAGCAAGGAGCCCAATGCGGGGCTCGATCCCAGGACCGTGGGATCATGACCTGAGCCAAAGGCAGACGCTTAACGACTGAGCCACTCAGGTGCCCTTGTGAGTGATATTTAGCCAATATTTACACCAGAAGAGAAGTCCTCTGCGTGACGACACATTTACGCCTGCTTACTCCGTAAAATAGAAACAAGCAGGTGGTGCAGCGTTGAGCTGAATCACGTATCGTCATGCGGAGCTAACAGTGGAGTGAACTGCTTGGCATTTGACGCTTCCCTTTTTTTTTTTTAAAGAAAGCTAAAATTATACCTCTTCTCTCTGTTATTCTGACTCAGTGAGCATTCCTACGGACTTTGTTCTAGAAGCTTCTGCATGTTTTCTTTCATTTCGATGGACAGTTTTCATTGAGTTAGTTGAGTGCCGTGAACAGGAATTGCACCGTTTGAACCCTGAGACCACTAAGGTCAGACTGTTGGTTCTCGGGGACTGAACTAGACGGTAGCCAGCAACAGAGTCAGGGAAGCAGAACTACAATAAATAAGACGAGGGGGCGCCTGGGGGGCTCCGCCGGTGAGCGGCTGCCTTCGGCTCAGGTCATGATCCTGGGGTCCTGGGATCGAGCCCCGCATCGGGCTCCTTGCTCGGCGGGGAGCCTGCTTCCCCCTCTCTCACTCCCCCTGCTTGTGTTCCCTCTCTCCCTGTGTCTCTCTTTGTAAAAAAAAGAATAATAAATAAATCTTTAAAGAACTAAAAATAAATAAATAAGAGAAGAGCAAAAACGTAAGTAGGAGGAAAAAGGAAACGGCAGGACCGGAAGCGAATGGTTCAGTAAGGAAGTTTGTGAGGAGAGGAGATCCGGGCGGTGGACAGAGGCGAGCTGGGCGCTCTCGGCGGCTGCAGCTGTGTCAGAGGGCTCTCTGCGGAGCCCCGGGCGCCTGGGAAGAGCCAAGCTTTCGCCGAGGGGAGGCCGCCACAGGTGGGTGGCACACAGGCTGTGAACGGCCGAGGCCAGTGTGTCCTCCAGGTGGCGGGGGAAACGGAGGCGCAGGGGAGCACGAGGAAATCGCTGCCTGTCAGGACTGGGATTCGATCCCAGGCCCCACAGAGCTCGTCCCTGTGGGGCCGTCACAGTTGGGAACCTGTGTGGCCCCGTGGGTCGGACCCGTCTCCTCTCCCACCTTCCCCAGCGGGAGAAACCAAGGCACACGTCACACCGGGAAGGAGCGCCTTCTCCAGCTTGATCTCCCGTCCCACCCTGGAGTCTCCACAGCCGGGGGACAGGGAGGTCCCGCCGGGGGGCACGGGCACGCAGCTAAGCCCACGGGCCTCAGGAGTCGGGAGTCGCCGCCCTAAGTGAGCGGGTCCTGGTGGAGACCACGGGGTTGTGTGTTCCCGGGGCTCGGCGGTCAGGGTCGGCCTAGCTTAGCGGGCAGCTTATTCCGCAGGGCGGTTCTAGCGGGGACTACCACCGGCTCGGTCAGTGAGTCCAGTCGGAGTCAGGGTGGCTAATAAGTAAGTCACGACTGCTGAGCTTTTCAGTACTTGTTTACTGTTAGTGAAATGCCGAGACCCAGGTCACTGCACTTTGCTTTGAGAAGATGTTAAAATGTATCTTTTGTACCTTTTTCTGGAATTTGTATGTCAGACATTGTCTGTTCCTCTCTCCATCCACTGTGCTTTGTGGGTTTTCTATCAGACTGGACATTTTTGGTGCAAACAAAAAAGTCAGCTCCGTAAGACAGTGTGGTCCTGACACAAAAACAGACACATAGATCAACGGAACAGAATAGAGAACCCAGAAAAGGACCCTCTATGGTCAAGTAATCGACAAAGCAGGAAAGAATGTCCAATGGAAAAAAGACCGTCTCTTCAACAAATGGTGTTGGGAAAACTGGACAGCCACATGCAGAAGAACGAAACTGGACCATTTCCTTACACCGCACACAAAAATAGACTCAAAATGGATGAAAGACCTCAGTGTGAGACAGGAATCCATCAACATCCTAGAGGAGAACACAGGCAGCAACATCTGTGACCTTGACCTCAGCAACTTCTTACTAGACTCATCTTCAGAGGCAAGAGAAACAAAAGCAAAAATAAACTATTGGAACTTCGTCAAGATAAAATCTTCTGCCCAGGAAAGGAAATAATCAGCAAAACTAAAAGGCAGCCTACAGAATGGGAGAAATATTTGCAAATGACATGTCAGATAAGGGACTAATATTCAGAATCTATAAGGAACTCATCAAAATTAACACCCCAAAAATAAATAATCCAGTTAAGAAATGGGCAGAAGTCATGAACAGACATTTCCCCAAAGAAGACATCCAAATGGCCAAAAGACACATGAAAAAATGCTCAGCATCACTCAGCATCAGGGAAATACAAATCTAAACCTCAATGAGGTACCACCTCCCACCGGTCAGAGTGGCTACAATGCACAAGTCAGGAAATGACAGGTGTTGGCGAGGATGTGGAGAAAGTGGAAACTCCTACACTGTTGGTGGGAACCCAAGCTGGTGCAGCCACTCTGGAAAACAGTATGGAGGTTCCTCAAAACGTTGAAAAGCTCGTAGAGCTACCCCACAACCCAGCAATGGCACTACTGGGTATTTACCCCACAGATACAAATGTAGTGATCCAGAGGGGCACGTGCACCCCAACGCTCATCGCGGCCATGTCCACAGCAGCCGAACTATAGAAAGAGCCTGGGTGTCCATTGATGGATGAATGGATAACGAGGATGTGGGGTGTGTGTGTGTGTGTGTGTGTGTGTGTGTATGTGTGAGTGTGAGTGTGTGTGTGTGTGAGTGTGTGTGTGTGAGTGTGTGTGTATGTGTGTGTGTGTGTGAGTGTGTGTGTGAGTGTGAGTGTGTGTGTATGTGTGAGTGTGTGTATGTGTGTGTGTGTGAGTGTGTGTGTGAGTGTGTGTATGTGTGTGTGTGAGTGTGTGTGTGGGTGTGTGTGTGTGTGTGTGTGTGTGTGTGTGTGGGTGTGTGTGTGTGTGTACTATATCCCATTATATATATTCCATGTATATACCATTATATGTTCTGTGTATGTATATACCGTGTACACACACACACACGTATAATGGAATATTACTCCACCAGCAAAAACATGAAATCTCGCCCATTTGCAACAAAGCGGGTGGAACTGGAAGGGATTATGCTGAGTGAAATAACAAGTCAGAGAAAGACAAGCGTCATGGGATCTCACTAATGTGGAATTTGAGATACAAACCAGATGCACACAGGGGAGGGAAGGAAAAATAAAATAAGATAAAAGCTGAGAGGGAGGCCAACCACAAGAGACTCTTAACTGCAGAGAACAAAGCAAGGGTGGGGGGGCCGGGGGGCTGCACTAAGCGGGTGATGGGCGTTACGGAGGGCACTTGGTGGGGTGGGCACTGGCCGGTGTGTGTAAGTGATGAACACTCTGCCCCTGAAACCGCTACTACACTACATGTTACCCAACTGGAATTTAAAGAAAAGTCATCTCGGAGCAGCTTCAGCAGAGAAGGAACACACGCATGCACACACACATACACACATTCACGCACACACGCGTGTGCACACACGCACACACATTCACGCACACACACGTGCGCACACACGCACGCACACACACGCGGCCTCACCTGACTGACAGCTGAAGGGCTGGCCTCCCCTGAGGCCAGGCCAGATGCAGGTGCCTGAGCCTTTCCGGGTTCTCTACTGCGCTTTCCCCCGTCTGTGTTTCCATCCGTGTTAGCTCACCGCCCAGCTCATCTTCCACCTGGTGGGCCCCAAACTGTATGATCGCTGCAAGGTGTGACACCAGAGGGGAGAAAGGGGTGGAGAACCCCTCCCCCACACAGCCACTCACTCTCTGGTGTTTTTGGGTCACCGGTTTTTCCATTTTGTCTGTCATTGAGAGCTGTTATCTGCAGGAGCACTGGTCCAGTGGGACCTGTGCAGCCTTGGCCGGAAGCCAGCCGGGGGCACCTGGGGCTCAGATGGTTGAGCGTCTGCCTTCAGCTCAGTCATGATCCCAGGGTCCTGGGATTGAGCCCCAATCAGGCTCCCTGCTCGGCGGGAAGCCTGCTTCTCCCCTCCCTCTCCCCCTGCTTGTGTTCCCTCTCTTGCTGTCTCTCTCCGTCTGTCAAATAAATAAATAAAATCTCGGAAGGAAGGGAAGGAAGGAAGGAAGGAAGGAAGGAAGGAAGGAAGGAAGGAAGGAAGGAAGGAAGGAAGGAAAGAAAGAAAGAAAGAAAAGAAAGAAAGAAAGAAATCCAAAAACAGTAAAGATCTTGGAAATTAAAAATGTGATGACAGGGGCGCCTGGGTGGCTCAGTCGTTAAGCGTCTGCCTTCGGCTCAGGTCATGATCCCAGG
>CM053619.1:46874406-46895244 GCA_028646535.1 Procyon lotor
CCGAGGAAGCATTCTTGCAGTTGCTTTCATTTTCTTCCCAGATGTGAATCCCACCGTCCGTGATAGCGGATGACCTCTTTTCTGAACTGACCCACCTGCAGTGCCCTGTTCTGTCCCGCCGCACAGCCCTCTCGTAGGAACCTGTCCGCATTTGTGCTTGGGTTACCTCAGCAGCCCTTCCCCGGTCCTGCTGTCCCTCCTCGCGTTCTCCTGCAGGGCTTCTCTGCTTTCTGGCTTTGTTTTCCCACATATGTGGCATCTGTCCTTTTCCTGTTTGTATTTCTACCTTCACTGGCATTTGTTATAATTCAGGATGGGTGTTACGGGGAAGCAGATGCCGGCTGACTAACGATCAAACGGGCCCACCTAGGGGCGCTTTCTCATTGCTGAATTCCATAGCATTCCTGCTGTGTCTTCAGGTTCTTACTTTTTCTTTTGCCATCAAAGTTAATTTTCCTTTTTATTTTTTAAATTAAGATTTACTTTTTAAGTCATGTCTACATCCAATGTGGGGCTGGAACTCAGGGCCCCAAGATTAAGAGCTATCGGTTCTACCGACCGAGGTGGCCAGGTGCCCCCAAATCCATTTTCTTTTTGCTAATCTCTCTCCCCTAAGTTCCTTCTGGTCCTTTGGCAGGTGGTTTTGAACATGTACTTTTTTAGCTTTGTGTGGACAACACCGTGTGAGTCGTGCAGATGCTGTAGCATAAACATTTGCTGGCTGTCTGAAAACAGGACGTTGTTTTATGCTTTACCTTGTAGGGAGTGAAAATAGCCTCCAGTCTGCTGGTTGCTCTTCTCTTTTTCTTCTCCCCCCTTTGAACCGATCTGCTCTAAGGAAGATTACTCTTACCTGTCTTGCATGCTTTCGGTTGGGTCCCTCCCGCTCCTCCCTTGAGCTCCAGAGCTGGCTTGGAGCACTGTGCCTCCCCCCACCTGCTGCCTCCTTCTCCCTCCCTCAGGGAGCCGCAGACACTTCATGAGGGAGGCCTCACCTCTGGCTGGGTTCACGGATCCCTCTGCACCTCTCCCCGTGATAATCGTGATAATCGATCTTACTGTAACCCTTGCTTTGCTTTTCCCAACCAGTGCTCTAGTACAAAGCAGCCAATGCCGTTAGCTCTCCAAGGTGGTAGGATAATGATGGCGTTTACACTGTTCAGAACGGGCTAAGCAAGTGTTAGTTGCTGGCTCAGCCGCTCGGGGCAGCGAGCCCGGGAGCTGGGTCCCCATCCCTACGGGCGAGGGAGCAGGTGCGGGAACGGAAGCCACCTGCCGGAGGTCATAGACCCCGTCCTGAGAATGCGGAGAGGACTGGACCCGGCAGCACTTCCTCGTGGCCCCACGCCATTCAGCACCCTGGGCAAGCCCGTGCTGGAATCTGGCCTGGAGTCTGGCGCGGACTGTCATGCACCAGCACAGCAAAGGCAGCGGGACAAAGAAACCAGACTGCTTGCTCTGCATGTGGAAGGACAAAGCTGACGTGACCCCCTGTGGGGAGGGGGCGGCGAGGGGCCTCCGGGCAGCGTCCTGTCCGTGCAGGGGGCAGTCCCGCAGTGTGCAGACTGGGTGAAAATTGGAGTCACGTGCTCCGGCTTGTGCCTTTTTCTGCTCATACTTCTGTAGCATTTTGACCGGGGGGAAAAAAAGCTACTTTAAAGGGAGTAGTTACTTAGTTTGGGAAGTTAGGGAAGATTTTTCTGAGACATCAGGACATGTTAAGTTGAAGTCTCAAGCACGATGAGGAAGGGTCTGCCTTGGCAAAAGCTGGGGGTGGGGCTCCGAGCAGAGGCGCCCGGGCACGTGGCGGCTTGGAGCTGTGAGGAGCTGGAAGTGCTGGTGTGTGCACACGCGGGCGCGGAGGTGTAGGGCTGGAGCCCAGCGGAGCACAGAGAGCAGGCAGGGCACACCCTGCGGGGCTGTCACATAGGTTGCCGGCTCGGGCACATTCCAGGTGGGGATTTGCCCCCACAAGGGTCCCTGCCGGGGTGAGCAAGGAGGTCAGGGGGACAGTCGCTGTCGTCTGGGGGAGGCTGGTTGATTTCCCGTGGTTTCCCACGCGAGGTCGGAGGTGCCCTTGAACCTGGTGAGAGGTGACCCCAGATGCCTGGCCCGTGCAGGTGGAGGGCCAGATGGGACAGGACCGTGGCCGGGGTGATGGCCCGCATGTGCAGTCCAGCTCTGCCCCAGACGTGCGGCGGAATATCAGGGACCTTCCCCTCCCCTCCCTGGAGAGCCCAGCAAGGGTGTAGGGAGGGTGACCACTTCCTCCTGGGCCGCTTCAGGGCACAGCCGGCTCTGCTGGGAAGCCAGAGAACCTGCCTGCGTCCGTTGGGTCTGCAGTCAGGTGGCCTCGGCCACCTGAGAGACACGTCTGCGTAGATCCTTTCCAGAGCTAATCTTGCTCTTCCTTCTCTCCCCCTTCTCCGTTATTTTTCGGAAAGGCCAAAAGAATGTTTGAAGGTGAGATGGCAAGTCTGACGGCCATCCTGAGGACAGACACCGTGAGAGTGCCCAAGCCCATCAGGGTCCTGGACGGCCCGGGTGGCGGGAGCCTGCTGGTGATGGAGCACCTGGACATGCGGTCCCTGAGCAGGTCTGTCTGGGCAGCCACCCCCTTGGCTTTGTTTCTCCTTTTTTTTTCTTTAAGCATTTTTTGAGCCTTCGGACTTGACTTTTTTTTTTTTTTTTTTTTTTTAAGATTTTTTTGTATTTATGTCAGTGAGAGAGAAAGAGACAGCACAGGGGGGAGGGCAGAGAGAGAGGGAGATGCAGACTACCCCCCCCCCGCCCCCAAGCAAGGAGCCGGATGTGCGGCTCGATCCCAGGACCCTGGGACCATGACCTGAGCTGAAGGCAGACGCTTCACCGACGGGCCCCCAGGCGCCTCGTGGCTCTGTTTGTCTTCTGAGCCTGAGGGACCCATGACCCCATGCAACCCGGGCTCTGCACGCCGAGGGCGGACGGGAAAGGAATCTCTCCAGAGGAGGTGCGGACGAGGAGTCCAGCTGCCAGGGAAAGGCTGGGAAAGAGCACCAGACAACCAGGGCCCCTCACTCGCCTCGGTGTCGCTGAAGCCGACTTCGTGTCCCCTTGACCTGTTCTCCGTGGGCCGAGACTGTGCAGGAGGCCGTGACCCCACAATGATGTGCCACACGCTTGGCTGACGCTCTTTGTTTCACAGCCATGCTGCCAAGCTCGGAACCCAGCTGGCAGACCTACACCTGGACAACAAGAGGCTCGGGGAGACCCTCCAGAAGGAGGCCGGCACCGTGGGTACGCGGCTGTGTGGGCGCGAGGGCCCCCCGAACACATTCAGCCCATGCGGGGTGTGAGTGGGTCTGTGTCGATGCCCACGGAGAGGAGTGTCACCCCAGGGCTAGGGACACAGCGGACCCACTGAATGTGATCCCGTAGCATAACGTAGTGCATTTGGAACCCCTGCCCTATTATGGTTCCTTTTTGCCCTCCTGCCCCGGAAGAAAGCCTGTCCCAATTACTCCGGCTTTGGGGCCTTCTCTCCTGACAACAGCCGCACGTGAGGCCCAGCACGGTGGCCCCCACGTCCAGCCTTTGTAGAGCTTAGTGCTGTTGGCATTGAGAGTCCCTTCCAACATGTTCGGCCTTTGGCGTTTGGTAATCCTTGTGCAGCCCTGGGGTCACCGTGTGGGACAGCTGACACACCAGGAGCAGACACAGGGTCCACTGGGCCAGACGGGTGCCATCGGCTGCACCCCATCCCTTCCAGGCCCACGTCGTCCGGGCCTTGGGGATTGGCCGAGTTTGGGGGAGCCACAGGGGACGCGAAGGAGGCCATTTCCGATCAGTGTATTCCTCACAGATGGCCACCGAGAGCCATCCCTTCCCGATGGGTGAGGGGTGCGCTGTTTCCCTCCTTTTTCAGACACAATGTTGTGCTCCTCGGAGCGGCATCTGGCGCCTCTCCCCTCCCCCAGGGAGTGAGTGTCCTGCGCCTTTAGTCCTAGCGGAGGAGGCTCTCTTCCCGGGCCCCGAGGGTCTGTGGAGACCAGGGCCCTTGTTTATCTCTGGATGAGGACACGAGGTGAAGGGCACACCAAGGACAGGCCTCAAAGTGCCCTGAGCTCTGAGAGTGGCCAGAGGGAGTGTGGGGACTGTTTTTCTTGTTTCCTTCTGCTTACCAGGGAAAGGAGGTGGGCTGGCGGGGCGGCCCTTCGTGGACCAGTTTGGATTTGATGTGGTGACGTGCTGCGGGTACCTCCCCCAGGTGAGCGGCTTTCCTTCCGCCTTCCCCTCAGGTCGGCTGCCCAGGGAAGGAGCAACCTCTCCCTTCTTTAGGAAGTTTGGTGAGAGTCTTCGCTCCCTTTCTCTCTTGGCTAATTTTGAAGAGGCTGACGTGAGGTTTACCCGCCTCACATGCTAGATAAGCTCAAAGAAACAGGACCAACAAGTCAGGATGCTGGATTTCAGGGTGTGGAAAAATTAGAATTAAGGAAGATTTACTTCCTACTCCATCCTCAAAGATAGCGTGATGCAAGCGGATTGCACCTTTCGGTTTTATGATCCTGTGGTTGGCTCCTTGGGAATTTGGGCCCCAGGGCTCGACCTGTTGCCCAGCAGATGCTGAACGGGGAGAGTGACTGCGCCCCTGGAGGGTGCAGGCTGCTTCTCGGAAGAGGAAATTTTCAGGGGTTCCTGGTGGCCATGGGGCACAGTAGACAGTACTCAGGTTTTGGAGTGTGGGGAGAGGTGGTCCAGGAACCTGCTCGGGTGGTGAGGGGCTGAGGCCTGGGGGTCCTCGTCCCACCTGCTGTGTGTAGCTCTGGGGGTGTTTCCGCTGCCTCTGCTCGCCCGCGTGCGCACGGATACCTAGGCCTGTGTGCGTACGCCTGGGGGAGGGATTCTGGCTTGTCAGGCCGTGCTTCCTGCCCCTGCGCTCCTCCTCCTGATGCTCAGCGTCTCGACCGTCTCCTTGAACCGAGCCTCAAACGACCCCTCATGTCATCGCTCTGGGGTGGGCAGTGCTGGCTGCCTGGGCGGGGGCTGCAGAGGGGTCCTTGTGGCCAGTGGATGGTCAGAAACGAGCCCCGGGTCGGGGAAGGCCACCCAGCTCTGAGCTGTGCTCCGTGTGAGTGCCGGGGGGACAGAATGTGTCCTGGAACACTTCGGAGCGGCCTGTGTTGCTCCACACGGGAGGGTCCCCTGCTTCTGGGCCCGGGTGTGAGGTCCCAGCCTGTCCCTGAGACACCGTCTACCTGGTCAGCCGCCACGCCTTCCACAGCCTGCCCTTGGGGCGGTGCCCCTCCGCTTCGGGCTTCTCCTTGGGCTCTGGCATTTTCCTCTGTCCACGCAGGTGAACGACTGGCAGGAGGACTGGGTCGCCTTCTATGCCCGGCAGCGCATTCAGCCACAGATCGAGGCGCTGGAGCAGGGGTCTGGGGACAGGGAGGCCCGGGAGCTCTGGTCTGCTCTGCAGGTGAGAGGGGCCGCGCCAGGCCTTGCAGGCCTGGCCGGGGAGGCCCTGAGGCGGGTCCGGCCACGGGGCATCCAGGCCCGGACAGGAGGTGGGCTGGGCGAGCCAGCCGGACGGCCGGCGGTGTCCCTCCAGCCCACCCGAGCCCTGTGTGTCCGTGCTCAGGGAAGGGTCAACGTCCCCCCCACCTGCGTGGTTACTTGGCTGAGGTTTCCTCCTGCAGCTAAAGATCCCTGACCTGTTTCGTGACCTGGACATCGTCCCAGCCCTGCTCCATGGAGACCTCTGGGGAGGAAACGTAGCAGAGGACTCCTCTGGGCCCATCATCTTCGATCCGGCTTCTTTCTACGGCCACTCGGAATACGAGCTGGCGATCGCCGGCATGTTTGGGGGCTTTAGCCAGGCCTTCTACTCCGCCTACCACAGAGCGATCCCCGAGGCCCCGGGCTTTGAGGCCCGCCAGCAGCTCTACCAACTGTTCCACTATTTGAACCACTGGAATCATTTTGGATCAGGGTATAGGGGGTCCTCGCTGAATATCATGAGGAATCTCATCAAATGAGCTTCCCTGCTCTGGACGGGGCGCCAGGTCCCAGCCAGACACCCGAGCTGCGCCTCCTGCCCCCCAGGCCCCCCAGTCCTGTCCAGCAGGGCTTGCTCTCTGGGCCTTCACACTCACTTTGTGTTCCCAAGGTCGTGCGTTTCCTTCATTGCTGGATAAAACCCGCTCTGGGGGGTGCGGGGCCGTCGCGTGGGCCCCGTAGAAACACTGCTGCCCGGAGACCGAGCCGGGCAGCGGCCACTGTGCCTGGTGCTGCTGAGGACACATTTCCCCGGCGGCTCCTCCCGTCTCATCTCCAGGAGCGACTCCGATGTTCGGGAAGATGCTTCTCGAGGGTTAGACGTGGGGGTCAGACGTGAAAGCAGTACTGAGGACAGCTTCTCATGGCCAGTTTGAGCCCAGCACATTCCCTTCCTGTGCCCCCTCTGCGCCCTCCGCAGGCCAAGTGGTCTGGAGGCCGGTTCTGGGGGTGACCACACTGCTAGTCCAGGGGACCTTGCGGAGCCGCTGAGGCCCTCTTGTCAGCACCCCATCTCGTCTGCCGCTTTAAAGCCTGTGAATTACTCCTTTGTAGAAAAGTGCTAAACCAGCGGCTCCCCCTTCCTCGTGGGGACTATTTGTGAATGGCATTGATGCTAAGAAAATCTTTTGCATAAACAGTTGAATAAACTTCCATTGATTTCAATGATGCACAGGACTGTATATTTCCTTCATTTGCAACGTAATTCAATGTTTAGCTTAGGTGTTTGCCAAGAAGCATTTGTAACGTATTGTGACAAACAGGTACAACCGTTGTTTCTTAAGAGCAGTTTTCTTTCTATACTGTTCAGTAAGAGAATCGTGCGGTTTCCCGATGAGGACAGCAGCCTGCGGACTGCTGCTCCTGTCTGACTGGGCGGGGCTCAGGGGCCACTCCTGAGGCCTGGTCAGCAGCGGGCCGTAGAGAGAGGTCCGAGAGGCCCCCCATGGGAGCCGTGCCGTGGGGCCGGGGCCCCATGTGAGACACGGTATGGGCTGTGGCAGGTCCTTGGTGGACACACGGCACATCCGTGTCTCCTGGCTTGGTGGTGGTACCAGACTTGCCAGCTCTTTAAACTCGGCCGCTTGTACGATTGCTCATTCTGAAGTACCAACTTCTGGGGACCCCAGGGGGGCTCAGTTGGTTAAGTGACTGCCTCCGGCTCGGGTCATGGTCCTGGAGTCCTGGGATCGAGTCCTACGTCGGCTCCCTACTCAGCGGGGAGCCTGCTTCTCCCTCTGCCCCTCCCCCCTGCTTGTGCTCCCTCTCTGTCAAATATATGAATAAAGTCTTAAAAGAAAAATAAATGAAATCTTAAAAAAAAAAAAAAGACTTGTCAGAATTGTACACGCTGTACAATTGTACAGACCTAGAGGCCCAGGGACCTGCCCCGAGCTGCCGGCGGGTTGCTGCGTTCCGTGAAAGCCCCACTGGGCACGTCACCCCAGCACAGAGATCGCACTGTTCCTAGGGGTCTGGGCTGCCTGGGGAGCGGAGGGGGTGAGGTTCCGACTGAGAGCTGCACTTTGAGGGCAGCTGTGGGACGGGGTCCTGGCAGCAGGCTGCCTCCTGTCCTTGCAGGGCGGCCTGCTGGCCTCTGGGGTATCGGGAAGATTTGGCTAGACACAGGATGAGCTCCGGATTCAGTTCCTCAACCCCTTGGCCACAAGACATTTGAGCCTTTCAGGGCCACCGTGAGCACCCCAAGAGCTGCCGGAGGCAGAGGTCGGGGGCTCAGGGGGTCGTCTCTGTGGCAGTTGTACTTCTTACTGAAATGGAAATGTAGTATCCCAACACCTAGTGGTCTGCCCCTGCCAGGGTACTGCCCTTTCCACAGAAGGAAGTCCTCAGATAACCCAACTGACCTTCCCACCACAAAGCTTCTGAGTGTCCTTTTGATGAGAGTGGCCCTGAAACTTTGGTGTCTCTGCCTGAAACAGGATGCCAGCTCCATGTGCGTGACGCAGTCCCTGGCTGTGCAACCGTGTCTAGGGGCCTCCGCCGGCGCTGCCCTCCCAGTGTTTGCCCTGCATGGGGTCGTGAGTGCAGGGGCTGCCGGATCCCCTCTGTTGATCATTACCACAGTAATGGTGGGGCACAGGACCAGACAGGAGGCTCCTAGGTAAGTCACCCGAGCTTTGGGTCCCTCTTTCATAAAGGGGGTTGATAGTGACACCCACGTGCTGTCCCAGTGCCTGCCTGTGGGTGCTGCTCCCGGCTCCCCACTTACGGGGGACACTTCCTCTGTCCTCCCAGTGGAATGTGCTTCCAAGGCCGTTTTGCATGAGACTAGCCTATCTGCGTGGGTTTCTTCTTGGGCAGCAGTATGCGGTCACATTGGAGTATGTGCAGAAACAGCGATGGGAGTGATTCAGGCATCTGGGTTCCGCAGAGGTGGCAGAATTCCCCTCCCTCTGAGCAGTCATCTGCCTGAGGGGCGTGGCCCCGGCATAATTCCTGGTGGAGGCCAGGGTGATGGACTAGAGGGGACACCTGGACAGTGTCCCTGCTGGCTCAGGCTGCAGCCAGGGCCTTGGGACTCCAACCCCCCACCCTGCTGCCTTCCTGGGGCCCTTTTTCTGAGCAGCTTTGCAAAAGCCCCACCCGGGTGTAGGCTGTTTTCCTTCTTGGTGCCACTGGACTCCGCATCACAGTAAGGGGTCTGAATAAACAGGGGAGTCCTGTGTATGCGCACAACCCCATCATTATCTCAGTCCCCCGTCAGAAAGGCGACTCACTTGGGTGTCCCTGATCACATCTCCCAATTGAGCTTCTGACCAAACCAAAACTCACATGCAGCTTTGAGAGGAGGGTGGGGCCAGTCTGCAAAGTCACAGTGCTTTCCTTGGTGTGTGTCTTCACACGGAGGATTTGGCTGCTCAGATGGGAGCTGGGGGGTCTGGGAAGGGACCCCAAGTGTCTGGGCTTCAGGACCAGTAAGACGCTGTGCCACCGTCTGGCTTCCACCTGCCACATTCAGACCCTGCTTGGGCAAAGCATGCCCATGGTCCGGGATGAGGCTCAGTGAAGACCAGCGTCGCCCCCACAGTGCCTGGAGGCTCATGGGTGCCTAACTCCAAGAGCTTTGGAACCCACTCTAGAGCAAATATTTGTAATTCTGAAAAAGAGAACAGAGAAAACAGAGAGGAAACTATAAAGAGCTGAAGACAACCTCAGAAGGTAGAAGGACCAAGTTTTCATCCTGGGACAGCTCGCCGGACCTGCCTTGGGGATGGCAGGAAACCTACCCCAGCCACCTCCTGAGGAAACTGTCAGATCCTGGGGACACAGAGAGGACCCTAACAGCCTCCAGAGAGAGAACAGTAACCACACAAAGAGGAAGGATCAAAGTGGCCTCACACTTCTCAACACCAAACAAGCTGGCAAGTGATGGAGCGGGATCTTCTTGTTTGTGAAAGAACAGGACCTCATTTCCAACCTGGGATTCCATACCCAGCCAAACTGTCAATTGAGAATAAAGACATTTGCAGATGTGCAAGAGCTCACATCTACCCACCAGGACCCCTTCCTCAAGGTGCAGTAAGAAGGTGGGCTTCACCAGACTGGGAGAAAAAATCTGGGAGGAGGAAGCCACGGAGGGGCGGATGCCTGTTCCCCAGATGGACACATGATCTCCCCCTCCCACCTGCTGTTCTGCAATGACCTTGTGCATGTGTGTGTGTGTGTGTGCATATGGGCATGTATTTTTTTTAAAGGGTTTATTTATTTGACACAGAGAGAGCGAGAGTAAGTGAGCACAAGCAGGGGGAGTGGCAGGCAGAGGAAGAGGGAGAAGCAGGTTCCCTGCTGAGCAGAGAGCTGGACAGGGGCCTCTATCCCAGGACCCCGGGATCCTGACCTGAGCTGCAGGCAGACGCTTCACCAACTGAGTCCCCAGGGTGCCCGGACATGTGTGTTTTGAGGTTCCTTTTGAGGGTGGCAGGTCTCTTATCAGGGGTCCCATTCTGGGTGGGGCGGGCCACTTGGTATCAGGACCGCCAGAGCAGCCTCTATCTCGCATAACCACCAAGTGCCCTGAGGAAGGAGCCCAGCACCAGCGATGGGTTTCACTAGGCAGTGTCTGGGGCCAGGCAGGGTGTGGTCAAGACCCCCAGTCGGGTCCTGGCAGAGTGAGACCTAGCTCGGCCCGTGACCCGTGTCCCCGGGACAGCAGGTTCTACCCTGAACTGTGTCCTGAGTCCCGCTGGGGCTGGGCCGAGGTCCAGCAAGGGTTCGTGCAACCCCTGGCGGGAGGTGCTGGGCCCCAACGAGGGCGGTCCGGGCGCCCAGAGCGGACGCGGGCGGAGCGTGCCCCTCCACCCCAATCCCCTACGGAAACCCTCCTCCGGCCCCCACCGTCCGGCCGGCTGGGTCCCCCCACTGCGCGCGCGGGCGGGGAGCGCGGGGACCGGACGCCACGCGCATCGCGGAGGACGGCGCGGAGCCTGCAGGCCGTGCACCCCCGCGCCTCCCCCCCGGACAGCGGCCTCCGCGGCGGGCTCCGCCCCGACCCGCGTCTGCGCCGCCCGGGTCCCTCCCCCGGTCCCTCCCCGGCCCTCCCGGTCCCCGCGCTCCCCGCCCGCGTCAGCGCCGCCCGGGTCCCTCCCCGGTCCCTCCCCGGCCCCCCGGGCCCCATGGAGCAGCTGCTGCGCGCCGAGCTGCGCACCGCGAGCCTGCGGGCCTTCGGGAGCCCCGGGGCCGGCTGCATCAGCGAGGGGCGCGCCTACGACACGGACGCGGGCCCGGTGTTCGTCAAGGTTAACCGCCGGACGCAGGTGCGCGCCCGACACCCCCGCGTCGGAGCGGGGCCCGGAGGGGGGCGGGGGTCGGCGGGGGTCGGGCGTTCTCTCCCGGGTCGGGATCGACCCTTTGTCATAGGCAGGACCCCCCGCCCGTGTTTGCTGTGACCTCTCTGCGCCTCGGGCGTGGGGGAGGCGAGGCTTGGAGCCCTGGGCTGCGTCTGCGCCCCCCCGGGCCGCGCTCCGGGCTCCCGCTTCCGCAGCGCGTGGGTCCGTCTCACCCGGTGGGGGACGCACGAGGGAGGCCGAGGCTCGCTGAGCGGCCTCAGGGCCCGGCTCAGGCCCCTCGACTCCCAGGCCTGTGCTCGCGTTTGGAGCCGGGTCATGCCTGCTTGTGCGGCAAATGCTAGCACTTTAGCCTTGGTAAGTGCACCCCAGGTGCTGAAGGTGACTTGGGGGAGGGCGCCGCTGACCCCGCGGAGCGGTGGGCCAGGCCGCTGCGCAGGAGTTGCGGGGGCGTTGCTCCCTATGGGCTGCGGGCTCCTCGCTGTGCGCTGCCTGCCGCACTACCCACCTGGGGCGGGTGAGGGGTTGGGACTGGCCCCGGGAACTGTCAGGACCTTCAGTTCAGAACCAGATCCCCTCCAAATAGGCTCCCCTCCTGGGAAGCATTTTGGGTTCAGGGTTCATGCGGGCCGGAACCTTCCTTGCTGAGTGCTCCCCCCCCCCAGGGGATCCCACCCTTTGCCCTTGAAAGCCGGGGTGCTGGCCCACAGTAGGTGAGCAGATGACAGGGGAGGCCCTCGGGTCACAGGTGGTCTAGAGCCCAGCTGTTCTCTGCCCTCCTACGCTAGGGGCTCCCCTGCCCTGGGAGCACCGCTGGGGTCGCTGGGGATTGTGGGATGCGCCCTGACCGCAGCCACCCCTTGCTTCACAATCCCAGGTGTGGGCTGGGGGTTTGGAGGACGCCTTGCCTCACTTTCCCCTTGAGCACTTTGCAGTCAAGGGTGGGATTCCTTTCCCTGTGTGGAAGTTGATGCTTTGGCCTCCTGAGGACTTGCTCTATAGCCAGACGTGTCCACAACCCGTATTAATAGTGTACGGGGTGGGGATGAGAGTTCACCTCGTTTAAAATGGGGGTATTTGTGGGAAATATTTTAGAAATGGGACGGCTCCTGGGTCCCAGCAGAGGGTGTTCCATCTTCTTCCTGGGGATGTGTGAGGCTCCTTCCCACCCCCAGGCCCTGCTACCTGCTTCTCTCTGGGGACAGGCCCTGGACCCGAGCCAGGCCCTGCTGAGCTCCCTGCCCGCCTTCCCCTGCCCCAAGTGTGTGTCCCAGTCACTCAGGCGGGTGGCCCCAGGCTGCCCAGTGGTGCTCCTGGTCTGCTGGGGTTGCCTGAGGTGGTGACGTGGGCCGGTAACCCGGAAGGGGACCCAGGTCCGCGTCCAGACCCCCCACTAACCCACACTCTGAGGCACCCCACTGTACTTCCTGGCCCGCCCGGCTCGCCCGCAGCCCCCCGTGGCACCACCCAGAACCTCCACAGCACTCCAAGCTGCCCCAGGATGCCCACAGCCCCCGGGGTACCTCGCAGCCTTCACGGCACCCGTGGTACCTGTGGCCCCGGCAGCATCGTGCAGGGCCCCACTGTAGCCCCAGCACTCCAGCACCACCCCTGCCCCTGGGCTTCCTCACTTCTTGGGGCAAGCACTCGGGGCGGAGGCGTCAGTGTCTCGCCTGCCCCAGGCACCAGCCGCAGCCTCACCCTGCAGCCCCTTCCTATAGGAAAGGGGCCACTGTGCGTCCCGCTCTCGGAGGAGCTGCTGTCTCGCTTTCCGGTTAGTCTTCAGTAGCTGAAGGTCCCGGGTGCTTGGGATCCCGCGTGGTGGGTCCTGTCCAGGGTGGCAGAGGCCCCGCTGGAGTTGGAGCTCACGATGGCTATATTCGGCTATATTCGGGATGCAGGCCCGGCAGATGTTTGAGGGCGAGATGGCGAGCCTGGAAGCCCTCCGGACCACAGGCCTGGTGCGGGTGCCTCGGCCCATCAAGGTGATTGACCTGCCTGGAGGCGGGGCCGCCTTTGTGATGGAGCATCTGAAGATGAGGGGCCTGAGCAGGTAGGGAGTGTGGGGGGGGAGGGGGAGGGCCAGAGAGGGGGAGGGAGTGAGGGAGTGAGGAGGGATGGAAGGGCAGCGGGAGAGAAGGAGGGAGAGAGAGGCAGAGAGGGGAGGGAGAGAGAGAGGGAGATGGGGAGCGGGTCTTCCTGGTGGCCCGTTTGCCTCCATCCAGTTACCAGAGGCAGGGCCAGGATCCTACCCCCACCCCTGGATTATCGTTACGTCTTAAACATTTGTTTATTTATTTGGGAGAGAGCTCAGGTGCAGAGGGAAGAGGCAGAGGCAGAGGGGGAAGCAGGCTTCCCACTGAGCAGGGAGCCCGATCCCAGGACCCCAGGATCACGTCTGAGCCGAAGGCCTTCCCCGCCTGAGCCCCCAGGTGCTCCTCTCTCCGGCTGCTGGAGCAGAGAAGGAGCGCTTGCTTTCTGTGTGGTTTGGGTTAGTCTGGCTCCGGTGAGGGAGTCCGCATCGTCCCCGGCCGCCCGCCTCAGCGAGCACTCGGGTCAGTGCAGGCCGGGCGGAGGGGGGCTGACCCAGCCATTATCTGAAGGGCTCACGTTTTTATGTAATTACTGAAGTCATATATAGTCAGTGTTTAAAAAGGTGGAAACCATGAATTCACATAAAGAAGACATCCAGCCACCTGTCCTTCCGTGGGCGGGGAGTGGCCAGTGCCAACCTGTCGGGCCCTGAACATCAGCTCAGTCTGTTTTCAGTCCGGGATCTGCATTTGTGTCCCCAAAGCCCCAGTTTCTCGGGGACCTGCCCCGCCTCGGTTCCTTGATTCCCCGCACCTGCCGGGGCTTCTGCTGAAGGCCACCAGCCCACTCCCTCTCGGTGACTTTAGACTGTTTTGTTTTTCAGAAAGGGTCACGGGCTGCAGGTCATTTCTCACTTTGTAAGGGACGGAGAGCAGCGTGTCGGGGTCCCCCCGAGGGACTGCCTGCCTGAAGCGCTGCCTCGCCTCTCTCCTCAGTCAGGCGGCCAGACTCGGGGACCAGCTGGCGGACCTGCACCTTTACAACCAGAAGCTCGCGGAGAAGTCGAAGGAGGAGGAGAGCACAGTGGGTACGTTTGCCCACCTGGGCTGGCGCTCCCCCGGTTTTCGGGGTGCTGAGCTGCGGCCTGTCATCCCTGGTGCCACGTGGGGGACACGGCTTGGCGGGGGGCGGGGGGCTCGGGGCACCCGCGGGCGGGGCGGACAGCGCTGCGGGCCGGGGGCCTGCAGCCGGCAGGTGCACCCCGTCCTCAGACTGGCTGCGTCCCAGCGGAGCGGCCCCGCCCGTCCGGGGGGCTGAGGCGCTGGCCTCGAAGGGAGGGACAGCCACCCTTTCTGTGGACAGGCCGCAGGGCTGAGGGAGCCGAGCCCCGGCACGTGAGCAGGTTTGGCTTCCACACGGTGACGTGCTGTGGCTTCATCCCGCAGGTGAGTGCCCGCGTGGCTGGTGACCGCTCCCAGTGCCCTGGGCTGGGCGCCCCATCCCTCGCGGGCGCCGCGGTGCCCGTCCTCTGGCGCGAGGAAGGCGGCCCGATTTCCGAATTCGGAGTGTGAGCCTCAGTGCCTGGGAGGGGAGGGCCGGCCGAGCCAGGAGTTGGCGGGGCTGGGCAAGGAGGGGGGGCAGAGCTGCGGGGCAGGTGGGAGAGCATCCAAGCAGAGGGTGCGGCAGGTACACAGCCTTACCGCGGGGGTGGTGTGATGGACGTGGGGGCTGAGGTGGGTGGGGGCGGGGCAGGGGTCCCGTTCGCCCCGGACGTTGTAGTTCTCGGGACATAAACTCCGTTACTTCCAAGTGCACAGGGCGCCCGGCGGCTCAGCCGGTTGAGCATCTGACTCTTGATCTCAGCTCAGGTCTTGATCTCAGGGTTGTGAGTTCAAGCCCTGAATTGGGCTCCACGCGGGGCACGGAACCTACTTAAAAAAACCCCATAGAAACGAGTACAATTCAGTGGTTTTCAGTGTATTCCCTGGGCTGTGCAGCCGTGGCTGCTGTCTAATCACCGAGCGTCGCCCTCACCCCTGGGGAGAAGGCACGTACCCGCTAGCCGTCACTCACCATTCTCCTGCCTCCAGCCCTGGTGGCCCGTCCCTGCCTCCTGTCTCCACGGCCCTGCCCGTTCTAGGCATTTCGTGGACATGGAAGCCTGTACTGGGTAGCCTTTGGTCTCTCCCCGACTCTCCGGTGCAGGCGGAGGGCGAGTCTCCAAGCTGGGCGGCACTTGGGGTAAGACCCTTGTGAACCCTGAGCCAGACCCGGGGCTCCCAGCCACGGGGCGCCCTTGCGTCCGGGGTCCCTTAGGCTCTGTACATGCTGTGCTCCCCAGACTCGTTCAGGCCCCGTTGGTCTCTGCTGGAGCCAGCTCCCCGGGGTTCCACGTCTGCCTGGGGCTGGGGGCCAGAGTGGCTGGAGGGGGCCCGGCGTCCTGCTCCAGATGTCGGGTAAGAGCTGTGGGCTCTCTAAAGACCCAGTTAACCTTGCACAGTGACTTTTCGAGAACCAGGAAATGAAATCACACACAAAATCCAAATCTGTGAAGTCGGTGAGAATGGGGCTGGTCCGTTAGGGACCCAGACGGACCCCGTGTGCCCCTTTAGACTCCAGAACCAGTGAACCTACTTAGCTCAGCTGCCACTGGCCGGGAAGGGGTGGGAGACCGGGGTGGGCACTTAGTCCACCTTGAGCTGGGACAGAGGGTCCTACAGGGAGGGCCTGGACCAGCCCAGAAGTTCCAGGAGGGTCCTGCTCCTTGGGAGGGATGTGCGGGCCTTCAGGGCCTTGCAGCCATTGGTGGGATGACCCTGGGTGCTGGCAGTGGGCTTCTCAGACACCTGTGTGCTAAGCCCCCTTGGGACCACTGGCACTTTGGGCACGGCCACTCCCTGGGCACATCTCTAAGTGCTTTATCCAACACTCGTCACCCAGTTGCCACAGCAACGTTAGGAGGAGGGTGTCATCATTTGACTCTTTTTATAGAAGAGGAAACAGATGCACCGAGAAGCCACGCGGCGCCCGGAGGCCATGCGGCCAGCGAGTGGAGGGCCAGGGTCTGACCCCCAGCCTGACGCCCTTGCTGCCTTGCCCCTCTCGAGGTGAAGGCCGGCTCCCACCAGCGGTGCTTCAGGGGGCCCTGCCTTTGGCAGCTCAGGCGCAAGTCCTGCCCTTTCTGGGTGAGGGGATCACAGTCCCTCTGTCCAGGAGGAGGGACCAGGCTGGCCGATGCTGGTGTCCCGCTCCTGACACTCAGCCTGCGTCTTTATGCCCTGGCCGTTCAGAAGGGAGGTGGAGCCTTGGACACTGGGAGCCGGTGCGGACAGATGGGGAGGGGGCAGTGCCGCCCCACGTGCCGCGGGCTGTTTGGGGAGAGGGCCTCCCCACCTGCTTTGGAGGCACACCCGGCCCTGAGGGGTGAAGTCTGGGCCGAGCGACCACAGCACCCAGCACCCAGCATGGGGGTCTGCGCTGAATGCACTGACCAGGGACTCGGGTGTGCAGGTCCCTGCGGGGATGCTCCCTCCCCTGACGGGTTTCCCAGAGTAATACTTTGTATGAAATAAGCTTTACAGCTTTTAAGAAACGTTGTGATGAGGTATAAATGACCTAAAATAAGCTGCACACATCCAGTGTGCGATCTGGTAAGTTTTGGCGTATGTACACAGCCCTGGGCCGGCCACCACGGCTGGGACGGGTATAGTCATCCCCCCGAGTGTCCCCTTGCCCCTCCCTGCCCCTGGCCACCGCTGTCCCTGCAGGCCAGTGTCCCCCTCCCTGCCCCTGGCCACCGCTGTCCCTGCAGGCCAGTGTCCCCCTCCCTGCCCCTGGCCACCGCTGTCCCTGCAGGCCAGTGTCCCCCTCCCTGCCCCTGGCCACCGCTGTCCCTGCAGCCCAGTGTCCCCCTCCCTGCCCCTGGCCACCGCTGTCCCTGCAGCCCAGTGTGTGTTTCGTAGAATGTAACATAAATGGCATCATACGGAATGTGCCTGTTTCCGGCTCCCTCAGCTTCATCGTCTCATGATATTTGTCATGTGAACCTTTGTCACGTGAACCACAGTCTGTTCATCCGTCCACGGGCTGGTGGGCCTCTGGGTCGGTTCCACGTTTGGCTTTCACAGTAAAGCTGCCGCGAACCTCTGTGTACAAGAGTCTGTGGAGTCGAGCGCTCCCACTTGGGTAAACACCTGGGAGGGAGACGGCCGGGTCGTGCCGTAGGTTGTCCATCCTTAACTAACTACCTTCCTTCCTTCTTCCTCTTTCTTCCTCTTTCTTTCTTTCTTTCTTTCTTTCTTTCTTTCTTTCTTTCTTTCTTTCTTTCTTTCTTTCTTTCTTTCTTTCTCTTTCTCTCTTTCTCTTTCTCTCTTTCTTTCTTTCTTCCAGATTTATTGATTTACTTACTTTAGAATGAGAGAGAATGAGTGGGAGGAGGGGCAGAGGGAGAGGGAAGTATCTTGGGCAGAATCCCCCTGAGCGAGGAGCCCGATGTGGGCTCAATCTCACGACCCCGAGATCATGACCTGAGTTGAAATCAAGAGTCAGAGGCAGGCTTTATGGACAAAGCCACCCGGGTGCCCCAACTTTATAAGAAACTGCAAAAATGGGGCACCTGGGGGGCTCAGTCGTTAAGCGGCTGCCTTCGACTCAGGTCATGATCCCAGGGTCCTGGGATGGAGCCCTGCCTCGGGCGCCATGCTCGGCGGGGAGCCTGCTTCTCCCTGTCCCGCTCCCCCTGCTTGTGTTCCCTCTCTCGCTGTGTCTCTCTTTGTCAAATAAATAAATAAAATCTTAAAAAAAAAAAAAAAAGAAAAGAAACTGCAAAACTATTTCCCCGAGTGGTTGCACCGTTTTACATTCCCACCAGTGTGGACGAGGGCTCAGTTCCTCCACATCCTGGTGGTTTCCATTGTTTAGAACCGTGGCCGTCCTGGTGATTGTGCTGTGGGATCTCACTGAGGTCCTGCCCCCTGATGGCCTGTCATGTGCCTATTTGCCGTATACCTGAGGCACAGACACCCTACTCATCCGTCGACCTGCCTTCCGTTGTGAAATGACTTTCCTTATTGTTACGGTTCCCTCGACTCTGAAATCGACTGTCTGATACTAGTATAACCATTGCGGGGTCCTTTTGACCAGGGTTAGCCTGGTGTATCTCTTCTATCCCTTTAACCCATTTCTGTTTTTATATGTAGAGGGCATGTCTCGCACACAGCTTGGAATCGAGTCTTTTAACTGGGAACTTAGACCCTTTGCGTGCAATCTGCTTATTGACATGGTTAGGGCTGAATCTGTCATCTGGCTCTTTGTTTCCCATTTGTCCCGTCTGCTCTTGGTTTCCCTGTTTCCCGTTTCTCGGCCCTCGTCTGGACTGAGTAGTTTTTACGACCCCACCCTACCTCCTTGGCGGGCTGTAGTATCTGCTCCGGCTGTTCGTGGTGGTGCCTGGGTGTGGGCCGTGGCCTCGCTCCGCTCCCGGAGCACGAGTGGCAGCCTCGCCTCATCTCGCCGTCCAGGTGAACGAGTGGCAGGAGGACTGGCCGACCTTCTTTGCCCGGCACCGTCTCCAAGCGCAGCTGGACCTCATCGAAAAGGACTATGCTGACCGAGAGGCACAAGAACTCTGGTCACAGTTACAGGTGGGGGCAGACGTTACTCTCTGGGACAGGGGCTGTCCTTTTCTGAGCCCCTGGCATTTGTGTGGGGCCCTCTGGTAGGATGGAGCCCAGGAGCAGAGCTGGTCAAGTACGGACACGTCAGTGCCCGACTCCTGGCCTGATGGGGAACCTGGGAAGGGGATGGTACCTGGGGACATACTTGGCCCCGAGTGCAAGTCTCACGGGCTCGGTCACCAAGCACTTAGCCTCGAGCGTTGCTCACGTGACGCGCAGGTGCTTGGCTCATAAAGGGTGGCATTTAGTTTTGCTTTCTTACCCACTCTTACCCTGTTCCTTCTCAAAGCAGGAATGTCTCACTTCCTAGAGATGAGGGCAGCGGACGCCCCAGAGTGACTAGTTGGAAAGTGTAACTCTCCAGATGTGAAGAACAGAATTTCCATGTCAATCCAGGGTGAACATGCAGCGAGGAAATTTTATTTAACTTACTAATGAAGTACCCAGTAGTATACAGAAGGGGGGCATATATGTGCTGAGAAATAAAAGGATAGTAGAGAAAGGTTGCCAAGGTGCCTGAAAAACCCCTCCACTCCCTCCAGTGGGTTATTTGGCCCATATTCTGCTGGGCCACATCCCCTGAGGTCTACTGTGTGGACATCATTAGGGCTGTGGAACGTCCAGACCTAACTTAGTAAGAGTAAGATAAGGGCGTGTTCTCCCCGACTCAGGGCTCCTCCTCCCCGGGCTTCCCGGACCAGGCTGGGTTGTTGGACCCTGAAGAAACACGAGCTCAGCTTGGCCTCATTTCCAGGTATTGGATGACGTGGCCGTGGCTCTTAGTCCCACGGTAACTCTGTGTGCAATGATCATTTTTCTTAGGTGAAGATCCCAGATCTGTTTCGTGGTCTAGAGATCGTCCCCGCCCTTCTTCATGGGGATCTCTGGTCGGGGAACGTGGCCGAGGACGACTCGGGGCCCATCGTTTATGACCCAGCTTCCTTCTATGGACATTCTGAGTTCGAACTGGCAATTGCTTTGATGTTCGGGGGCTTTCCCAGACCCTTCTTCACCGCCTACCACCAGAAGATCCCCAAGGCTCCAGGGTTCGACAAGCGGCTGCTGCTGTACCAGCTCTTCAACTACCTAAACCACTGGAACCACTTCGGGCGGGGTTACAGGGGCCCGTCCCTGGGCACCATGCGGAAGCTTCTCAAGTAGCCCCCAGCTTGCCTCCCTGCCTCCCTGCTTCGCAAGTAAGGGGGGGTGGCAGCACCAGAGATGGCTTTGGGGACCAATAAAGTCAGGGGCTCAGGGACCTCGGTGTTAGTTGTCTGTGCCTCCGCCCTCCTTGCAGTTGGGCTAACGGACAGGGGGCCCAGGGCCCCTGACAGGTTCCCAACAGGCACATTATGTACGGTGATCTGGGGGAATTTGGCTATTTTCATGATAACATGAAATTACAGAAATTCACACAGGTCTGGGATTTGTGTAGGAGGAAGTTGGGGTCCCACCTCCCTAAGGACTCGGACTCAGGCAGAATTGGGGACCAGGAGATGGCTCTCACCTCTTGAGCTGCCTCCCTGGGGCTGAATGGACCTGTGACTCCACCCTTGCGGAGGGGGTCAGATGGAAGCAAAGGCCCTCCCTACCTGGGGTGCAGCTGCTGTCCAGCCTGCCCAGCACCCCATTCTCCATCCGGCCTGTTGGTGGCTGGATGACAGGAGGTTGAGGGTAGGGGAGAGCCTCGGGCAGTGGGCTGTGCCCACTGGGCTGTCAGGGTGTCCGCTGCGCTCAGGTGGCTGGGTTGGCTGGTTGGTTGGGGACATCGGGGCTGACATCCTTGAAGGGCGGCTGGAGCAGGGGGCGCTGGGGCAGGGTCTGTGGGGCGCTGGCCGTCCACACTGCGTGGCTTAAGACGTGGCCACGCCTTTATTATTTCTTGCAAAATTACCAATTTCGTGGTGGTAGCCGTGCCCAAATTTCTCTTTTCTGAGGGTGTGAGTGTCCAGGGGGCCTCGCGGTCAGGAGGCTGGTCCCACCAGGACAGGCGAGCCTGTTAAGACTTTCTAGAAAGAACTCCACCCCGGACGCATCCTTCCAGACATGGGACCTTTCAAACCAGAAACTGCCATCGTCGCAGAACCCATGTTGTGACGGTGCGACCCGCGCAGCAGCTCGCGTGTGCAGGGGGTTAGGGGGGCTGGAGCGTGGGGGCGGGGCTCGGGGCCTGGGTCTCCTCCTGCGACTCTGGCCGCGACACGGCTCCCAGCGCGGGCCACTGTCCCCCCAGCCCACCAACCCTAGTCTCAGACCCGCGCCCGCCACAGGCTCAGACCCCACCCCACCCC
>CM053619.1:46895744-46918120 GCA_028646535.1 Procyon lotor
CTGCACCACCAGTGAGTCGTGTCTGTGAATGTGCCCAGTTTCAGTTGGAGATGTGGGGGATCATTTCCCTAGCTGTCCTCTGCTTCTCGTGCCCCTGACGGGTGATTCCAGGGGCAAAGTGGAATCTTGTTTTGTTGACTACCTAAGATAGGGGCACTCCTCTTTGACTGGACATATTTTTCTTTATTCTTAAGTCTTCAGTTTTCCATCTTTTTATCTGTTTTTCACTTTCTCAAAATGCTGATTGTATACTGAAGGGTACCAGCAAAGAGAACCCATTATACTGATATGTTGTGATTTTTTTCTTTGTTTGTTTTGCTGTTTCTTTCATGTGACAAGGTTGCCAGCTATCTGTATGACAGAGGGTGTGTGTGGTGGGTATGGTAGACACACGGGAAAGGCTCATGACGGTCTGCACTCCAGGCTCGGAGGCGGGTAGCATCTGCAGAGCCTGTGCTGGGCAGGGAGTGGGCAGGGAGGGCTGTGAGGGGGCTACGTGGGTTACCTCTGTCCTTTACACCAGAGTCATTTTACTTTGGTTTAATTTTGTAGACTTGGGAGACCCGCTACATGCTTTTACTGTGGCTTTCCGTGACCTGCCTGATCCCTTTTGATTTTTCACGCTTTGATGGGAACCTCCTTACTCAACCTGGGCAAATGCGAATGTCCATAATGGACCGTATTCTCCAAATAGCAGAGGTAAATGTGATCATGCAAATCCTTAGCTGCTAATTAGCGTTCTTTTTCATTCTCATGCTGTCTTATGTTAGAGTTTAATTAGGTAAGCTTTTGATATTTATGTTTCTTCAATTGCTGTTACTGTTTTTCAGTGAGGTAAAATTCCATTTCATGACCTATTTTGAAAATGTAATAATTCGGGGCATCTGGGTGGCTCAGTCGTTAAGCGTCTGCCTTCGGCTCAGGTCATGATCCCAGAGTCCTGGGATTGAGCCCTGCATCGGGCTCCTTGCTCGGCGGGAAGCTTGCCTCTCCCTCTACCATTCCCTCTGCTTGTGTTCCCTCTCTCGCTGTGTTTTTCTCTGTCAAATAAATAAAATCTTAAAAAAAAAAAAGTAATAATTCATGTAGGAGAAATGATGAATGATTTAGAAAATCTCCTTTCTTTGTAGGTAGTGCAAATAATCTGTTAAGCATAATAATGACATATAAGAGATTTCAGGGGGCAGCTGTAAGAGAAAATAAAGGTCCACTTTAAATTTGATTTTTAATTTTTAATGTTATATACAACGTCAGTGTAGAAAAATTAGAAAGTAAAGCAAAGCAAGAAAGATATTAAATCGAAGTCCCTCGGGGCTCCTGGGTGGCTCAGTGGGTTAAAGCCTCTGGCTTCAGCTTAGGTCATGATCTCAGGGTCCTGGGATCGAGCCCTGCATCGGGCTCTCTGCTCAGCAAGGAGTTTGCTTTCCCCCTCTATCTGCCTGCCTCTCTGCCCGCTTGTGATCCCTCTCTCTCTCTCTCTCTCTCTCTCTCTCTCTCTGTCAAATAAATAAATAAAATCTTAAAAAAAAAAAAATCGAAGTCCCTCAAATTCTGGTGCCAAGAAATAATAACAGTTCTATAGTTTTTGAAACTTTTTGTGATGCAAATTTATCTATATGCGTAATATTTGCATTATCCCAAACTTGAGTGGTTTAACACAACACACATTTATCAACTCACAGTTTCTGTGGGTCAGGAGTCTGGGTATGACTTTGCAGGGCAACCTGCATCACAGTCAGCCCGGCTGTAGGCAAGGCTTGCCTTGAGCAGGGTCTGTCACGTCATCGTGACAGTTGGCAGAAGCCAGACCCTCGAGGGTGTTGGACCAAGGGCTTTAGTTCTTTGCTGGCTTTCCCTTGCCATGTGGCCCCCTCTAGGTGGCAGCACGTTCTCTTGAAGCTGGCAGTGGGCTGGGTCTGCTAATGAGACAGAAGTCATGATAATGTGTCACCAGATTACTGAAGTGCCATCCCACCCCTTGCCGATTCTCTTGGTTAGAAGCCTGTCACTGTGTCCAGCCAGACAGGAGGGGTTACATAGGATGTGAACACCAGCGGTCAGGCATTCATTGAGTACCTGCTATGTGCCAGACACTTTCTGATCTTTTGTATGGTGACTCACATGATCCTGCTTAAAAGTTTACTCTTTTTAAAAAAAATTTTTTAAACGATTTTATTTCAGACAGAGTGAGGGAGAGAGAGCGCACGAGCAGGGGTGGGGGTGCAGAGGGAGAAGCAGATTCCTCAGTGAGCAGGGAGCCCTATGTGGGACTGGATCCCAGGACTCCACAATCATGACCTGAGCCGAAGGCAGATGCTTAACCGACTGAGCCACCTAGGCGCCCCTTTTTTAAATTAAAAAAAAATTTTTTTTTTAAAGATTTATTTATTAGAGCATGCATGTACACAGCAGTTGTGGGAAAGGAGAGAGAATCTCAAGCGGGCTCCAGGTCCAGTGCTCATGACCCTGAGATCATGACCCGAGCCGAAATCAAGAGTTGGGCGCTCACCTAGGTGCCCCGTAAAGATTTTTTTTTTTAAGAAAAAATTTTAGGGGCGCCTGGGTGGCTCAGTGGGTTGGGGCCTCTGGCCTCGGCTCAGGTCATGATCTCAGGGTCCTGGGATGGAACCCCACATTGGGCTCTCTGCTCGGCGGGGAGCCTGCTTCCCCCTCTCCCTCTGCCTGCCTCTCTGCCTACTTGGGATCTCTCTCTCTGTCAGATAAATAAAATCTTCAAAAAAGATAAAGTTCCCTCTATAAAAAAATTTTTTTAAAACAATTTTAAGTCATCACTGTACCCAATGTGGGGCTCGCACCCACAACCCAACCGTGTTCCCCCAACTGAGCCAGGTGGTGCCCTGACAGGTAACTCTTTTTATCCTCACTTTACTGAGGGGGCGATAGTCAAAAAGAAGGAAAAGGAACGTAGCTGTCACTTTAGCATAAGTGGTAGATCCCGATTGGAAAGCACGAGGTGAGGGCTCCCGCCCTGTGCTGCCCACCACACTCCACGCTGCCCACTTTGTGCGGGCACCCTTGGTGTCCTGCTGCTCCGTGGGCTGCTCGGCCCTGGCCGTCTCCTCCTGTCAGTGAGGACGTGGCTTCTCATCGTCGGTAAGGGAAAAGGTGCTCCACTGAACCCTGATTTTAAAACTATTCCCTTGGGGCGCCTGGGTGGCACAGTCGGTGAGCGTCTGACTCTTGGTTGTGGCTCAGGTGGTGATATCAGGGTCGTGGGGTCCAGCCTGTGCTGGGCTCTGTGCTGTCTGCTTGCGGTTCTCTCTCCTGCCCCTGCCCCCCCACGTGCGGGTAGGAGAGCACCTGTGCTCTCTCTATCTCCAATCAGTCAATCAACCACTATTTAAAAAAATCCTCTTGTAGTGGACATTTAGTTGGTGTCGGGTTGTGTTCTGTGAGAAGAAGTAAGGGGTTAAACCACCTTTACGTGCTCTTTGTGTCCGCGTCTTGTCAGTGGGGCCACCAGCTGAGTGGCTGTACATTTCTAAAGGGTTGGCACTGGATATGTGATTTTCCCCCAGAGAAAAGATCTTCTGTCTTTGTATCATTTGGACAAAAATTAGTTGGGGTGAGAAGTAGAAACTTCTTAAGGCAGGCCTCCAAAGAAAACTAGTCATTTGTTTTGACCCTGGGTCCCCTTCTCTTTGAGTGGGGCCTTCTAACTGCTCTGCACACTAATATGTTGGCAGGTCCCAAGTGGGCTTTGTGGGCACTATGATTTTTTTTAAAGATTTATAGATGTATATATTTATTTTCGAGAGCGAGCGGGAGGATGAGCGGGTCGAGGGGCAGAGGGAGAGAGAATCTCAAGCAGACTCCCTGCTGAGACGGACGCTCAACTCACCCAGGTGCCTTGATTCTTTGTTATAGCTGGGTGACACATGTGTAAAAACAGGAAAGTGAAACACGTGTATTTCAAGGGGTCTGGTGGCCGCATCATGTGCAGCTGGTCACCTGCTGGGCGGTGAGCACTTGGCAGCGGCTGGCAGCTGCAGTTCAGTTTAGGGTTGGTTTGTACAGCTTCGGAGTTTGGCCTCTGCCTAGGAGCTTCATGGGCCGGCTCCTCCGGGAGGTCCTGCGGGCGGCGCTGGCTGCTGAGTGGGTCCCAGAGATGCGTGTGGTGCGTGTAACTGTGCTCGTCCTTGACCCTTTCTTCTAGGCCTACTTGCTTGTCAGCGACAAGGCCCGCGATGCAGCTGCAGTCCTTGTGTCCAAGTAAGTACCTGTTGGCCCCCTCACAGCTGTGTTGCTTGAGATGGGACTGGTGTTTCCCCACAGGGTCTGTCCTACACGCTCTTCCGCGTTCCCTGTGTTTCTGTGTTTCCTTGGGGGAGGACGTTGGGATGACGGGCCTGGGGAAGTCTTTCCTGCTGCCCAGTACTTGTCTTTCTTTGAGGGAGCACGGCTCTGTTGGGCTGCAGGACCCCTCTGAGCCTGGGGTGCTGGGCTAGGGGATCATGGGGGTCCCCCGACGGGCCATCAGCAGAGTGCAGATTTAGAACAGGTATCCTAGTTCTACCTGGGGCAGGACCTCGCCTTTGGGGTGGTGGCAGTTAGAGGAGCCTGCAAAGGTCACTTTGAAAGCTGTTACCACTGTGGTTTATGGAGATCATGAGCTTGATTGGGTCATCGTGGCTTGGGATAAAAATCCCCAAACATTCTCTGTTGACTGAAAAACAGGCTGTGCCTCAAACATGACTTTGTCTGATGAGCTCAGCAAGCTGACCCGCAGTGGCCCCAGTGTCTCTGAAAAACGCCAAAGATGTGTGTCAGAGCTGTGTAAACTTGTTTCATGAACTAAGAACGGAAAGGAGCAGCTTTTCTGCATTAATCTTTTGTAGCACATGTGACTTAAAATCAGTGTAAATTAGAAAATTTGACTTTCCTGGGGCGCCTGGGTGGCTCAGTCGTTAAGCGTCTGCCTTCGGCTCAGGTCATGATCCCAGGGGCCTGGGATCGAGCCCCGCATCGGGCTCTCTGCTCAGCAGGGAGCCTGCTTCTCCCACTACCATTCCCTCTGCTTGTGTTCCCTCTCTCGCTGTGTTTCTCTCTGTCAAATAAATAAAATCTTAAAAAAAAAAAAAAAAATTTGACTTTCCTACACCCTACATTTGTGAAAGTTGAAAATGAGCCATAAAAACTTGTGGATGTTTTGATTGGGAAAATGGGCCCCCCCCTCATGCAGGGTCTCCTTGTACTTGGGTATGTAGCCGTGACCGTGCACAAAGTGGTAGGAGAAGCCCTTACTCTGTAGGGCAGTGGGGGCCCCGGGTGTCGCGCAAGCACTTGCCGCGGCCTGGGGCAGAGCTCAGTGGGGTTTCAGGAGCTGGGATTTTCAGAGCTGATCTCAGGAGTGAGGGGAACACGGGAGCCCAACTGCACTGCTTCACGGGGGAGGGAGATCTGCACGGGGTGGAGGTTACTTGCTATTAAAAAAGTGAGTTTCTTTTTAATTTTAAGAGTAATCACGTGTTTTGGAAAATAAAAGTATAAAGTACAAAATCCACATGTACCTTCATCCCCAGAGGTGTAAGTGCTCCTGCCTTTGTCCTGCCGCTGTCCGTGGGTGTGCTCTGTCTGTGGGCACGTCGGTGCACACGCTTGTCAGACCAGGCGCCGACAGGTGGGCCTGGAGCTTTATTCAGTGTTTTTCCAAAACACGGTTATGGTGTGAATGTATTACTGTTTCTCCAGTCCCCTATTGGACTTGTAGACTGCTGCCATGCAACTTGTTAGTAAAGTCAATGTCATGAATTTTTTTTTTAAGATTTTATTTACTTATTTATTTGACAGAGAGAGAGAGAGAGAGAGAGAGAGAGAGATTATCACAAGTAGGCAGAGAGGCAGGCAGAGAGAGGAGGGGGAAGCAGGCAGCCCCATGCAGGGCTCGATTCCAGGACCCTGACCTGAGCCGAAGGCAGAGACTTTAACCCACTGAGCCACCCAGGCGCCCCAGTAGAAATCTTTGTACCATTCTGATTGATTCTTAGAGATGAATTCCTGGAAGTGGAACGACATTTTAGGGGTTTTAAGTGCAATTACTGGAAAGGTTACCTTTCCCCCATTTTTACCAGTACTGCTTGTGATCCTAACGTGTTTGCCGAATTTGTTAAATGAAAAGTAAGTTTCTATTATTTTTGTTACCAGCAATATGAGAGTTTGGTAGAGTTATGCTGAGTTTGACTTTGTGGAGCACCACATCTTTGGGGATGGGAGAGGTGAAGCCCTAACCCTCCCTGCTGTCCTCCAGGAAAGGTGACCTGGGAACAGACCCAACCACTTGGCGGGACTCTCCTGCCCCCTCTAGTGGTCGGGACGAGTAAGCATTTTGCTTGGTGGAGGCTGGTTTTCAGCGCGTTGAAAGTGCTCCAGCCCATTGGCCAGGCGGTGGGTGCCTCCTGGTGCTGCGTAGCCAGCTTCTCAGAGTGTTCTAGGGCGGGCGGCGTTGGAACTGCACTGGCTGGGCGTCTTTGCTTCACAGGGCAGTGGCTCTTCTGAGGGAAGAGAGGGCTCTGAGGTGGGACGGGAGCTTCCCGCAGGGGGGCCGAAGCAGGTGCCAGAGCCGCACTGAGCACTGCTTCCGAGCGAGCCGTGACGGACGTGGTGCCAACACAAGGGAGAAGTGGGCCCGCACACGTAAAACGGGTTTCTGCTGCATTAAGTGTGGGGGGCAGCAGAAGGGGGTGTGAGGTCCTGTCTCCTGACTCTCTCTGGTCTCATGTCTCGTTGGGAGGGAGAGGCTGCACATCTCCCACTCTCTGTCTCTTCATGTTCTTTGCTTGTTTCCTGTGTTTCTGCCCCAAGAGTGGAAGATTTCTTAGGAGAGGACGGGTTCAGCCTGAGCCCCGGGTCAGATAGCTGAGGGCCTGGCATGTAAACTGGCAAGGAGTAACAAAGGGGCCCCCGGCTTTGGTGTGGGAGCTCAGGGCTGGCTGCTTGCTCAGACCAGGCGTGTGAGAGAGTTGGCAGGAGCCAGTGTGTGCCATCCGAGTTCCAGAGTGCAGAGCTGAGCACGCGTGGGCTGCGTGGGGCTGTGCAGCATTGGGTGGAGGGGGCGGGGGAAGGAAGACCCACGGCAGTTGCAGGGAGAGGGCCTGGGGCCCGCTGCTGGGCCAGGCCTTGCTGTATGAGGTGGTACGCTGTCCTAAGGCACAGGTGGACTTGGGCCAAGGGAAGGGCTGAGTGGTAGGTGTCGGTGGAGTTCCTGGGCAGTGGTGAGGACAGGTAAAGGGGGTCAGGATGAGGGGAAGCCCGGGGGGAGGGGAGGAGAACAGGGTGCTGGGGCCTGTGTATAACCTCAGAGGCGCCATGGTCTGGGTAGTGTCTGGGTGTTTTATTTTTTTTAAAGATTTTATTTATTTGACAGAGAAGGCAGAGAGGGAACACAAGCAGGGGAAGTGTGACAGGGAGAAGCAGGCTCCCGATGTGGGGCTCGATCCCAGGACCCCGGGATCATGACCTGAGCTACAGGCAAACGCTAACGACTGAGCCACCCAGGTGCCCTGTCTTGGTGTTTTAGATTGGAGAGTGTCCTAGAGTGTTTGTCTTGAAAGGAGGACATAATTCACAGCGCAGAGGACAGATGTCTTGGCATGGAGACTCCCTTGATGGGACGATGTGGTGGGCTGGGAGGGGGAGAGCTCTCTGTAGTGGGGCCGTGGTCGGGCTATCAGCCTGCCTGTCTGTTTCCTTCTGGCAGGTTTGTCACACGGCCTGATGTCAAGCAGAAGAAGATGGCAGGTTTCTTGGACTGGAGCCTGCACACCTTGGCCCGCTCCTCCTTCCAGACCATCGAGGGAGTCATTGCCATGGATGGCACGCTGCAGGCCCTGGTAAATGCTGCCCCGGGGGAGGGGGGACAAGTTCTCTTCACCTTTGAGTCCATTCTGAAGTAGTTGGAACACAGTAAAAGACCATGAACTCCGACAGCACAGCACTGCACCTTCTAACCCAGGACTGTCTTTGGATTGTCCGCATGGGGCCTTCTGCTCCAGGGAGGGAGATGGCCTGAGCCAGCCTGGTGTGTGGCCACCAGGTGGCAGCAGTGTCCACAGAGCTGGGGCTGACCGGCCGGCAGGTGGGCGGGTGGGCGGGTGGGCAGGGTGTGTCCTCCTGGGTTGTCCTGCTGTGAAATTGTGTCATAGAGTGTAATTATCCGGAGGAGCGCTGATGAAATGAGGCAGGAGATTTGAACTTTGATTTTGTTCAGCTCCTTGGGTTAGGGTGTTAGTAACAAGTGTGTGAAACAAAAGTACCTGCCCAGAGAGCACTGGTGGGTGCCTGCCTCCTACCTTTTCCCACTTCCTGCTTCGTCTGTCTACTGTGTTGCCTTTTCTAGTGCTAACGGGGAGGACGGTTACCAGAAGAGGGGAGGCTGCCGAGGCCCTCCTGGTCCTTGGGTGTTGTGGGCACAGTGCCTCTCTGCTCTTCAGTTGCAGTGGGTGAGACTTGGTTCTTGGCCTTGTTTCTGAAGCTGAGAGGCCCGTGTGTTGGCCCGTGAGCGGCCCTCTCCAGTTTCTGGAGAGCAGGGCAGTTTGGACTGGGTTTAAATGGAGACATTTGTACCCTTGATTCTTTGTGACATCATTTTCTTGGGTGTTGTGCCGTGTGTTGACTGTTGACAGGTGGGATGAGGTGGAGGAAGCCATGAGGGCCAGTGAAAAGTTGGGCTGATGATGTTATCACCCAGGGCAGTGGGCACAGGATGTAGGAGGAGAGGAGGCGACAGCCGGGGCTGCCACCAAGGCCCAGGGACAGCTCTTTCTCACTGTACACCCTGTCCTGGGCACTTAAGGCACAGACTGGCTGGCCTCTCAAGGAATGTTCTTGGCATCTCTTTCTTTCCATTCATGTTGCTGTTGTCTTCAGGAAGGAGCCTTTCAGATGAGAATATTTCAAGACATTTTATAAAAAAAACTGGGAAAATAGAACATTTTCTGAATTCCTGTGGTCTATTGAGGTGCCGTTTTTTTTTCCTGCTTTCTTCCATTCTATAAACAAATGTGATATGTTGTGTGCTAGTTTTTAAAAAACATTGAGAGAAGGGTGCCGAGATGCCTTAGTCGATTGAGTGTCCAGCTCTTGGTTTTTGGCGCAGGTCTATGATCTCTGATCTCGTGGGTTGTGGGATTGAATCCATCTTGCTGGGGGTGGGAGGGTGGGGGGGTGGTGCTGCTGCACTCAGCAGGGAGTCTGATGCTCTCTTTCTCCCTCTCTCTTTGGCTCTCTCCCTGCTTGGGCATGCACATGTGCGCTTGTGTGCGTGCTCTCTCAAATAAATCTTTAAAAATAAGTTGAGGGGCGCCTGGGTGGCTCAGTGGGTTAAGCCTCTGCCTTCGGCTCAGGTCATGATCTCAGGGTCCTGGGGTCGAGTCCCACATCGGGCTCTCTGCTCAGCGGGAGCCTGCTTCCCCCTCTCTTTCTGCCTGCCTCTCTGCCTGCTTGTCATCTCTCTCTCTCTTTGTCAAATAAATAAAAAATCTTAAAAAAATATAAGTTGAGGGGCACCTGGGTGGCTCAGTCGTTAAGCGTCTGCCTTCGGCCCAGGTCATGATCCCAGGGTCCTGGGATCGAGCCCCGCATTGGGCTCCCCGCTCCGCGGGAAGCCTGCTTCTCCTGCTACCAATCCCTCTGCTTGTGTTCCCTCTCTCGCTGTGTTTCTCTCTGTCACATAAATAAAAGAATCTTAAAAAAAAAAAAATAAGTTGAGAGAATTGATATACCATAAGTAATCTGCTTTTTTTTTTTTTTTAAAGATTTTATTCATTTGACAGAGAGAAACACAGCGAGAGAGGGAACACAAGCAGAGGGAATGGTAGTGGGAGAAGCAGGCTTCCCGCCGAGCGGGGAGCCCGATGCGGGGCTCGATCATGACCTGACCCGACCGATTCGGGTCCTGGGATCCTGACCTGAGCCGAAGGCAGACGCTTAACGACTGAGCCACCCAGGTGCCCCTGTAATCTGCTTTTTTAAAGTGTATGATTCAGTGATTATTTTGTAGGTGCACAGAGTTGCCCACCCATCACCACTACCTAACCCCAGAGTAACCCATGACCCTAAAGGGAACCACACACCTGTTAGCAGTCCTTCCCATGCCCCTCTGCGCCTGTTTAGTTTCTGTCTCTGTGGATTTGCTCATAATGAACATTTTATATAAATAGAATTGTACAACATGTGGTCTTTGTCAATGGCTTCTTTCATTTAGCATCATGTTTTCAAGGTTCATCCATGTTGTAATTTAGTTGTAATTTGGGTCAGTAACTCATTCTTTTTCATGGCCAAATAAGATCCACTGTGTGGATATTCTTAGCTCTTATGAATAGTGCTAACGTGAACTGTGGTTAAGTTTTTGTTTGAACATATACTTTAGTTCCCTTGGGTATGTAACAATAGTTTTTTTTTTTAACTTAACAATTTAAATATTTTCCATGTTTTGAAGTCTTAATTTTTCTCATGCACGGCCACACACCTGTCCTACTGATGAAACCTGGGTGTCAGCTTGTGTGGACGCACAGCTTGTGCCCTCAGGGGCTCTCATTCCAGCTCTGTGTACAGGTGGTGCTTAAAGAGGGTTTTATTGGGATTTTCAGGGTAATTGCCACGATAGGAGTTGGTGTAGGGTGAGGCCGGCCTGGAAGGGCACCTCTTGTGGATGTGGATGGTGGGGGAGGTGCGCGCGTGTGCGCACACGCACGCACACACACGCACACACACGCACAGGCGTGTGCCCACCAGGCTGTTATTGCCTGAATTCTGGGAAAGTGCACTTCTGTTTTAGATAATTCTGGTAAAGGATGGGTGGATGGGGTAGAGATGCTTTATTTGACGGTTTGGGTGTAGGGGGATTCTTAATTTTTTGCTCTGAGTTGCATGGGGAAGTCATATAGAAGTTATAAGTTTCTCAAGTCATAGAGAAACAATTGGAAGGTCGGACAGAGTGTAACTGGAGCCTGTCGGCCTCCTGTGGCCCGCAGGGCAAAGTGCTAGACCCATGTGAGTGTGGGCGCAGGAGGGTCAGACACATTCGACGTAAGTGGCTTTTGTGTTTCGGGCCCTATTTTAGACCACCTTTGCTCAGTCAGGAATTGGCATCTGGGTTGGGCTCCTGGGCTGTCCTGTAGCTTTTGCCCGGAAGCCACCCCCCCAGGGGCCACAGCTGTGTTCATACACGCAGGGGCAGCTGGGCCAGCAGGGTGACCAGGCTGCGGGGCTGGAGACTGCTGTGACGGCCCTAGGGACCTGCGGGCCGGTGAGGCCTGTGTGGCCCCAGGTTTCCCGGAAGAGACAGCGGTGGGCCTGTGCGCTCAAGCCACCTGCGAGAGTTCCTGATGCCTCCCTTGTTCCTGGGCTCAGATCCGTGGGGCTCTGATGCTCTTCCTGGAGGGAGAGGGGCATAGGGACCCCTTTTTGTCCAGTTCTGCAGTTGCTTTGCTCTGGGTCCTTTTATTTATTTATTTTTAAAAATATTTTTGATCATCTTGTTGCTTGTCTCTACTTTATTCCCAAGTTTTCTGCTGCTGCTTCCTAAGTGGGAGACACATGCCTTTAATGGCAAAACCCAGTGCTGTGGTGGGACAGGCCACCGAGTGTTGTCCCCCCAGCTATGGGATCGGGTCGGCGTTCCTCTCGGTGCGCGGGGCCAGCCAGGAGTGGGGGAGTGCTGTGGGTGTGGATGTTTCTGGGCTCCACCCTTAAGAGAACTTGTTTTCTCTTTCTCCTGAGGAATAGAGGGATGTTCCCCAGAGCTTCTGCCCCCTCCCCAGCAGGGCACTGGAGCAGCCTGGCAGCCGTGTCTCGAGCTGTTTGGAGAGGTGCGCCCTCAGCGAGGTGGGCAGTGGCCTGATAGGGCGACGCAAACCCTAGCGAAGTGAGTAAATGAAGCCGCTGGGAAGTGGCAGCCTGCAGGGCCCAGCACAACCCTTCCAGAGCCTTCTGAAGCCCCCTGTTGTTACCTCTGGAAAACCTAGGGTCTTTCTGGAGTTACACGTCTTGTTTCCTGTTCTTTTCCTTCGCAAAGCAGTGCTTTGGTCTAGTTACTGCTGACGCTGCCCGGGCAGGAGGAAGTGGTGTGGGGTGCTGGGCTCTCCCAGGCGGGGAGCAGGTTTCACCGTGAGCTCGTCAGACCTGAACGGCAGAGGCTATGCGTGATGAAACCTGCTGGTGTATTGTGCTTTCGGATTTCGTCTCCTTTGATGCACTTGGCTTCGTTTCTATCCACCTGTTCATTAGTGTGAGCTAGGCAAAACAGGTGAACTCGTAACAAGGACTATCGAAACTAGGATTTGATTTTATTTTCCTGGAAGCATGTTCCTCTTGCGGCGCTGAATTTTAACTCTTGTGTGGGGGAAACAGGAGTCTGGTAGCTTCGTCTCCCTGAAAGGCCCTCCCGCTTAGTCCTGCCTTAAGCATTAGGATTATTGCAAATTGAGGAAATTCAAAGAAGGAAAACCTGGTATTAAAAATTGAAAATGGTCATCATTTGAATGTGCTGTAGTTTCTGCTTCCTTATTGATGGTTGTGCCCTCTTGGCTTCCACTACTTGGATTGAGTAGCCTAATAACCGACTGGTCATGTGGGGTTTCTCTTCGTGCGCTCCCTGTCATGGCTGGAAGGCGGGTGGGGACCTCTATTGCTAAAGATCGGGTTTTTACACAAAAATACTGCTGATGTGGTGAGTGGCAATAAAACACTCTCTCCTTCGCCAGTTATGAGTGTATCCCTTCACGGTGAAGTTTGTTTTATTTACTTTATTGTTGATAAAAGCATAGCCCTCATTAAAGGAGAGAATGTTTCATTGCCGACACTAAGAACCGGGGAATCGCATCCCCAGAGCCCGAGTGCATGTGTGAGGACAAGTCCTGAAGCCTCTCCGGTTTTGCCTGGAGTCTAAGTAAATAAAAGGAGTTTCCAGCCCAGGTAGAGCGGCTGTCGCCACAAGGGCGGGATGTACCAGAAATGCACGTCCTGGGCTCCAGGGCGTGTTGGCTCTGCCCTTGGGTGCTTTGCTGCCCCTGGAGGGAGGCCCATCTGCCGTGGGCCCGCCCTGAGCCTCAGGACGCCCCGTGGCAGCACCTGTGACCCCAGGCAGAGGCGAAGGCCTTGCTCCCCGCTCCCCGCTCCCGCCTGGCCTGTCGAAGGGAAATAACAAAGCTCTTACCTCAGAGGGTGGTGTGGAGGCTAATTAGTGCATGTCATGCTCTTTGAAGATGAAAAGAAGCCACCTGATTATCCAGAACACTTGTCATGGAGGCTTTGATTTCTTTCCTCTTAGGGTTCTTTGGAGAGTAGTGCTTTGTGGTTTCATTTAGGGTTCAGTGTGGCGGGAGGACAAATGGTCCAAACTGAGCTTCTTAGTCGTAGCCCTTGCTGGGGCAGGGTTTTGGGTGGAGGAAGATAGGGTTAGGGCCATTTGAGTGTGTGTGTATTTCAGTGTGTACGTGCACTTAGGTAGTGCGCCTGTGTTCTTGTAGAATTCAGGGGAAACGGGTACCTTCAGTTTCCTGGTGGATCTAAGTCCACGGAGCAGCCGACTCCGATACTATTTTAATTTTATGTAACTCAGCATTTTCCGTGGGGCAGGCAGTGTGGTGGCATGAGTCTTGTTGAAACACGCACGGTGTGTGGCACGCCTTTAATTCCATTGGCTGGGCGGTTTGTACACCTGCTGTGTGAGGAGGTGCCGTGTCCTGCTGGACAGGTGCACACTCGCAGGCGGCTGGCCGAGCCCACACTTAGAGGGGAGGGGGCCTCGTCCGTCCCAGGCTCTCTGCCTCCGAGATGAGAGAGGGAGCAGGCAGCGGGGCAGCTGGCTGGCGTGGAGCCAGCTAAGAGCTGCGGGCCTCCTGGCTGGTGCCCTCTGCCCAGCCGGGCCTGTGGCCTCCAGGGCAGGCCACTCGGGGGCCCTGTAGCTCCCATCCTCCTGGTGGTTGGGTTCTCAGGTGAATGGGACCTGGCCGCCTCACCCCTCCCCCAAGCAGGTGTTTCTCAGGCTCTGTCCTTGCTGTGGGAGGGCAGCTGATGTTTCTTCCCGGGTTCACACTTGACCTTTAGTTCCTGGTTCTTCTGAGTCCCAGAGACCTAGTTCTGTGTACCTGCTGTGCTTCAGACCCTGCGAGTCCAGGATTGTGCCTGTCATTCTGTCCCTTGTCCCCCTCATGTCAGCCTGTGGAATGAGGCCCCAGAAGCAAACAAGAATGTTCAGGCAGGGCCTAGGTCAGTTCCATCGAGCCATGTGGATGAGGCTTGGGGTTGTGTTGCTGGCCTGGCCCTCCTTTCCTGGTGTGCTGGTCACCCCCTCAGTGGCCCGCCCTCCCTCTGGGCCAGGAGTCTGTCCTCGGCCCAGAGCACGGCCCTCTGCTCTGGCGCGCTCTCCACACAGGAGCTGGCTCAGTCTGCGGTGTCCCCTCTGGGGGCAGTGGCATCTGCTGCCTCTCGGTCCCTCAGCCATAGCTGTGCTTTGTCTCTACACCCTTTGGGGGTGCCACTCTGCAGAACGAGGGGCAGAGGGCCCAGGGATGGATTTGGGGAGCCCGAGCCCGAGAGCAGACAGCCTGCAGACGTCTGTCCTCCAGGCCCCTCCAGCAGGGTGCCAAGCACCGGGCAGAGTCAGGCCCAGCAGCCTGGTGTGTTGGTCCCCCCAGGGTTTCGGGCCCTGTGCTGGTGCGCCGTCGTGTGTGCCCTGGTTTAGGAGAGGGGTGAGCATGGAGGTGTGGGTCAGACATGGCAGAGGCTCTCGTCAGTGGTTGCTGCTGTGGGTGTTCTTGCTCGGGTCACTGGCCCTGTTGAAGTCCCTCGTGGGCTCGGCTCTGTGCCCGTCTAGTCCCTGGGCGAGGCATGCCACCTGCTTTTTCTCCTGCTCCTTGTTGGGTGTCCTCTCCTCACTTCCACTTGGAGGGGCGGGGGCCTGCTGGGGGGCCCTCTCCTCTCGCCGGGCTCAGAGCCCCTCCCTGCCCAGATGCCAGCATGGCTTGGGACCTTGTCCCTCCTAGGAGCCTGTGGCCGCACTGCCCTGCCTGGCGTGGGAACGGTGCGTGCTGCGCCGGCCAGCTGGCTACTACGTTCTCTGGCAGGAATTGTGTCTTGGGCATCTTCCGTATGCCCTGCATTAGGCCAGTGGGGGGTGTGTGACCAGTGTTCTTGGTATTTTTCAGTTCATTGAGAAACAGGTGTTTTTATCTAAAATTATTGGCTTTTGAAGCCAGTGGGAAGAGCAGAGACCTCTTGGGGGGACTCTGTCCTGCTGATCTGTGTCGTACGTCTCCTGCTGGTCTTCCCTCCTCACCACACGGAGCTGCCCCAGGACTACGTCTGTTGTTCTTCTGGAGTGATTCCAACCCTTTTAATGGAGAGCTTTCAGATCTTCCAGCTTTGCGGTGTTTGAAATTCTTCCTTGAAGGCCTTTGAGTGGAAGGTCAGTTTATGGAGTCTGACGGGCTCCCATGAGGCGGGGTCCCATGGGGGCCCCAAAGGCCACACCCAAAGTGGTGACCCTCAAGAGAAGAGAGGAGATGTCCTGCTTCTCTTGGGGCTGGAGGTGCCTCTGGTCTGGCTGGCCTGTCCCCTTTGTAGGGTGGACCTCCGCCTGGCCAGGGCCTGGTCCTGGAGTACAGCCTGGGTGGGGACTGTCCTCAGGCCACATCTGCTCCTGTAGTTCTCAGGGCTGCTCTGACCGGCGTCAGCTTACTGTTATTTTTGGGGGGAGGTGGCGGGCTTCCTTCGAATGCCCCTCTCTTTTATCTTTGTAAGCCAGCAGATGCAGCGGGTTCCAGCTGGTGGTGGTAGGAGGGTGTGTTAGAATTCCTCTGTGGAGTGCCTTCCGGTGTGCCATAAGGACGCAGCGCCAGGGGGGCTTTGCTGCCTTCCGTGGAGGCTGCGGCCCTGGATGGGCTTTCTGTGGCCCACCTGGGGACTGGCTTGCATCTCTGCGGGCCACGCTCTCAGTGCTGTCCATCCTGGAACTGGTTGTGTCCGTGCCTGACGGCGTTCACTTTCATCCCCATTGTGTGGCACAGCCGCCGCGAGGGGCATGGTACGCTCCCTAGCACTGGGACAGGGGAGGGAGGGCCCACTTGGAGCTCTAGCCCGACGACTGTTTGCTGGTGTGTTTATGATGTCATGTTTTCCTGGGGCACCGGGGACAGGACCCCACACTAGGGGGGTCCCCCACACTGGGGTCCCACACCTCCATGCTCACCCCTCTCCTAAACCAGGGCACACACGACGGCGCACCAGCACAGGGCCCGAAACCCTGAGGGGACCAACACACCAGGCTGCCGGGCCTGACTCGGCCTGGTGCTTGGCGCCCTGCCGGAGGTGGGGTGGCGGGCTGGGTCAGAGGGCGCTCACCAGCTCAAGGAGCACTTGCAGGTGCTGGCGAGGAGCACCTCTGAGCCGGCCCGGTGTGGGGGGCCTCTTTTCCAGGTCCTGGGTGGAGCTGCTTTTCTTGGCCTTGACTTGGTGGTGCTCAGGGGAGCCTTAGACCAGTGTCTCCTGCTCGGCAGCAGGGCGGACTGGCTGATGGCCTGTGATTCACAGGCTCAGAGAACATGCCCCGGGGAGGAGAAGCCAGTGTGCACATTGCAGAAAAGCAGGCTTGGGTGGGTAGTAGTCGAAAGGTGTGGTGGTTTAGAAAGATTACTAAGAAACTCCCTTTTGTTTGCACCTTTTGCTGTGCTGGTTTCTAGAACAACAGAAACAGACCTCACGGTCATTTCTCCTGGACTGCATGGTGGTGTTTTCGCTGATCTCGAGGAGGCGTAATTGCTTATGCAAAGTGGGTGCTTTCACAGGCGTGTGCACTTGGTTCATGTTTTGTGCTTCCATGGAAAGAGTGCACTTCCCATTTTATGGCCTGGCTGGAGGGTACTTGAGGCCCTCAGAAGACAGCATTTTTACCTGCGCTTTCTCCCACTGCTCAACTTCACCGTCCCCTGTGTGCCTGCACAGCCACGTGCTCTCAAGAGGGAATGGCAGTGAAGGTGCCTTGCCCCATTTTTATGTGTAAAAACAGTCTGGGACGTCTGGGGGGCTCAGTGGGTTAAGCATCTACCTTGGGCTCAAGTCATGATCTCGGGGTCTTGGGATCGAGGTCGGGATCCCTGCTTCTTGGGGAGTCTGCTTCTCCTTCTTTCTCCCTCTGCCCCTCCCCCTGCTCATGCTCTTGCTTACTCTCTCTCCAATAAATAAATATTTGGAAAAAAAAAATCAAATCTTAAAAAAGGACTAACAAAAATAAAGCTGTTTGGGGCACCTGGGTGGCTCAGTGGGTTAAAGCCTCTGCCTTCGGCTCAGGTCATGATCTTGGGGTCCTGGGATTGAGCCCACGTCGGGCTCTCTGCTCAGCGGGGAGCCTTCTTCCCCCTCTCTCTCTGCCTGCCTCTCTGCCTACTTGGGATCTCTCTCTGTCAAATAAATAAAATAAAATCTTTAAAAAAGAAACCAAACGAAGCTGTTTTCTTTGTTGATTTTATTTTTTTCCTTTCTTTTTATCCCTTTGCCCTCCTGAGTCTGTTCCCAAGGGCGTTTGGGACTCAGTGACCCCTCTCTTCATGTGTACAGAGCGCTTGGGTTATCATGTGGCCTCAAGGTTGGGAAGAGCAGAGGGATAGAACTCCTCTCATACCCATAAATGATGCGGTGTTGGTTTCCATTAGCCCAGACAGTGGCTGTGGCTGGGCCTCGGTGCTGGCCCCTTCTCCTTGGGGCGGGGGCCACAAGGGGCCAAGCCAGGCGTCTCCAGGCAGGGCCCTATCGCCACCTGCCCGTGCACAGTGGTGGGGCCGTGTCAGCGCCGGCATTCACCACTTGTCTTCTCTCACTGAGACTTGGTAAAGAATTGGCAAGTAAGGAATGTTCACAGGAAAGGTCACTTCTGGCGTGTCATAATATTTTAAGTTCTTATTAGTTGGTGAATGAACCCCCAAAACACTTTTTTTTGAAGATTTTATTTGAGAGAAAGCGAGAGTGAGAGAGAGAGAGCACAAGCAGGGAGGAGGTCGGTGGGAGAGGGGGAAGCAGGGAGCCCGACGCAGGACTCGATCCCAGGACCCCGGGATCATGACCCGAGCCAAAGGCAGAAAACTGACTGAGCCCCCAGGTGTCCCCCAAATAACCAGCCACCAAGTGCTGTCAGCTCTGTTCCCGGTGGCTCGCAGTCCTTTCCTCCTTCCCCTCTGACTTCCTGCACTGCCGAGCTCTCTTTATGTCCCTGTCATGTGTCCTCATCGTGCTGTCAGGGCGGAGTCTGCCGCCCGGGCTTAGACAGCAGCACCCTCACCTACGGGCTGGATTTCCCAAGTCGAGAGTTCCCTGTTGGGTAACAACCCACCCCAAAGCCTGTGGCTTAAAACCACAGCCGTTGTGAGGGTTCTGTGGGTTCTGATGGTCTGGGCGCGGGGAGCTTGTCTGTCCCTTGAGGCCGGGTGGGCGTGGGGTGCGCCCTGGCTGGGAAGCCCGCACGGCGGGGGCGGCTCCCCGCCTGTCAGGGCCTGGTGTTGGGGGGACCGGAGTCTAGTGCACACGCACCCTCACATCTAAAACAGAAGAAGTTCTCTTAGAAGTGCTCAGCGCTAGGGTTCTTTGTTTAAGGGGCTTGGGTGCTTGTGTGAGTTATCCCGTTTTCTTCCAGACCTGAAAGTGGGGGGTAAAGTCTCAGGTTGAGCCGTCCGGAGCTTGTGGGGTCTGTGGGTTTGGCCGTTGCTCCTGGTTATGGGAGGGGCGGAGATGCCTTGCCAGGGCCCCACAGGGCGAGCGAGTGTGTGTGAGAAGCAGGAGGAGCCCTTGTTGAGTGAGCCTGAGTGACACTCCAAGAGCACATGCTTGGGTTCCTGACCTCGACGAGAGCTGCTTGGGCCCGTAACTTCGACCCTTTGACACCCTTTCTCATACACAGGTCATTAAAGATTTTTTAAAAATTTATTTATTTGAGGGGAGAGAGTGGAGCGAGCGAGAACAGGAGTGGGGCGGGGAGCAGCAGAGGGAGAGGGAGAAGCAGACCCTCTGCCAAGCAAGGGGCCTGTGTGGGACTCGATCCCAGGGTGCTGGTGTCGTGACTTGAGCTGAAGACAGATGCGTAACTGACTGGGCCTGACGTCCTACAGTGAAGTTCTTCACTCCCCTTATGGCCGATGCCCTCAGCGGCAGCTTGGGTACATGTCACCAGTGATGCTCGCCCTCCCTCGGTGCACGGGCCTTATGGTCGCATTCCTCGTTCACAGAGTCCTTGCAGGACTTTCTCTCTCCTGCCTCTTGGAATTCTGTTACCCTGGGGAGAAACTGTTATTTTGTGGTATTTGGAATAAAAATTATGGAAAATGAAGTGAACTGTTTTGATAATTTATGTTCTCAATTTGTAAATACATTTGTAACATTTAACAGTTTTTTGTTTGTTTGTTTTTTTTTAAAGGCACAAATATTTAAGCACGGAAAACGTGAGGACTGTTTACCCTATGGTAAGGTTTACTTGTAAGAGGGTGAGTTTGCCTGTTTGTGATCAAGCGTGTCTCTTTCATGTTGTATTCGTAGTTAGAAGAGTCTCTAAGTTGTTGTATTTCGACACTGTCATAGTTCTTTGGTTTTTTTTTTTTTAAAGATTTTATTTATTTGACAGCGAGAAACACGGCGAGAGAGGGAACACAAGTAGAGGGAATGGTAGCGGGAGAAGCAGGCTTCCCACCCAGCAGGGAGCCTGATGCGGGGCTCGATCCCAGGACCCTGGGATCATGACCTGAGCCGAAGGCAGACGCTTAATGACTGAGCCACCCAGGCGCCCCATTCTTTGTTTTTGTTTTTGTTTTTTGTTTTGTGTGTGCATGTGTCCTGTAATCTGTTTTCTTAGGCCTGTATGGGAGGTCTGGGTTCTTGATGTGCTGTCTGCCAGGTTTTGATTCTGGGGGACTTGATGACGTGGACACATCCTGAGGTCTCTGGCTCGCCTCCTGGGACCCTGGTCACCGCTGCATTCTCCCTGGACCCATGGTCATGCCTTTTGACCTTTTGCCCCATTCTTGTAACTTTATTTTATTATTATTTTTTAAAGATTGTATTTATTTATTTGACACAGAGAGAGAGAGATCACAAGCAGGCAGAGAGAGAGGGGGGAAGCAGGACCCCTGCTGAGCAGAGAGCCTAATGCGGGGCTCGATTCCAGGACCCTGAGATCATGACCTGAGCCGAAGGCAGAGACTTTAACCCACTGAGCCCCCCAGGCGCCCGCCATTCTTGTAATTTTAGACAGAACCTGTTTATGATCATAAACTCTCTGATTTTTTTTTTTTTTTTTTTAATTCTGTGAAGTTTACTACCTGGACCAAGAGAAATTTCTTGGAGTTATATATTTTAGAAGATTTGTGAATAAATTTTGAATAATGGAGCTTATTTTTAAAAGAAATTTTCATTGGGAAAATTTCAAACATGTATAAAGGAAAAGAGAACTGTGTAGCAAAGTCCTACATTCCTGTCACAGGCTTCACGTTTTTAATTCATGGGAGTCTTGTTTCTCTGTGCTCCTCTTCCACGTGCCCAGACACCCTGCCGTCTTACCTGCGTCTGTTTTAGTGTGTACCCCCAGAAGACAGGTGGGGTGCTCTTGGAAACAGGAGCTGATACTTCTGTCACACCTGGAAACACGAGCAGCCGTTGCTCAACATCTTCACATGTGCTCCACTATGGACTTGCACGCACAAACTCTCTCTCTCTCTCTCTCTCTCTCTCGGTTTTATGTTACTGTCACTCATACCCACGTCACTCATTGCGTGTTGTTTGGGTCTTTAGGGAAATGATTCAGATGCTGTGGCAACTTGTCTTGAAATCTTGCCCTCCTTGTCTCATACAAAATGCCCTCCTGTGCGCTCTCCTGGCCCTGTCTTCCCCGTGATGGCACCTCATCCCCTCCAACAGCCTTGGCGGCACAGGGCCCTGACCACCCATTTTCCTGTTTGGGGAGACCCCTCCCCATCAGGCCGGGTCCATCATGTTTGCACGATTTCTTGTAATCCATGGTGTGTTTCGCATAAGTTGTTCTTTGCTTAGCATGGCTTCTCCCTCTCTCTGGGTGGGGCTCCTCTTTTTTTTTTTCCCCACCTGCACATTCGTGGCTTCATAGTGAGAAAGTTGAGCAGGTTCAACTCTCACTGCACTTGGGAAATGATGTGGGATGAGGGATACTTTATGAAACAGCTTCGGGGGTCTGGTGCACATTGGCCGTCACACTGCGTCTAGGGAGCCTGTGGAGTCATCTGGGGTTTTATATTGTGGGTGCCAAACGCAGTGCAGTTCGGGAGATCACAGAAGGTCTTCCCACCAATCTGAGCTGAATATGTTGTTTGCAGCCGCCGCTGTTCTCGAGTGCCTGGAGGGCTGCAGGCTCCCCGACAGCAACCAGACCCTGCTCCGGAAACTTGGGGTGAAGCTCGTGCAGCGGTTGGGACTGACGTTCCTGAAGCCCCGGGTGGCCAAGTGGAGGTTGGTAGAGGAGGGCGGGGGGCCGGTGGGGCGCTAGGCCGGGCTGGGCGGCCGGGGCGGAGAATGCTGCTTGTCTTCTCTTCCACTTCACTTCCTTAGTCCCAGCAGTGTTTCTGAGTTCAAAAGACAAAGTTTTCCCTTTAGGTCTTTTCCTGTCCCTGTGTCTTTGAGTTAGGGTAACTGCAGCTGGAGCGTGACAAGGGAAACTCGATTTCACATTTTATGTGACATTATTCAGGTGCAGTGTGACTTTACCAGTTAGGGCTCACTATAGGGAAAGTCCCATTAATGATAAAGCTGAAAACAAGCTTCTTTCAGAGAAAGTAAGCTCTCCCTCCTTAAGCTGTCTTTGCCCGAGGATGGAAATCGTCTTAACTAACGGTTTGACATTAATAGATTCCTTCTGAGTTAGTGGCTCCCACAGAAACGGACTTCTGCTGTGCTCAGAGTACTGTGTTTTTAACAGTCTCCAAGTTTTCTGTTTTGTTTGGGTCTTATATTTTTGTGAGGAACAAGAGTGAAGTTTTGTGTCTGTTCATTTCTCACGTTTGAAGCACTCCCCGAAGACGCCCCTGGCCTGAGACCCTTTGCCGTAGCCCTCCACCAGCACACAACCACAGCCGGCCACTTTGCGGGGCCTTCCTCCCCTGTCAGTGTTACAGAGGCCGGTGCATTCCCCTCCCTGCTCTTTGTCATCAGCCTCGATGAGCTTGACTTGGTGCTCGGCACGGAGTGCCTCCACCAGCTCCACACTCCCAGGCTCCTCACAGTTGTTGCAGACGCACAGAGATGGCTTCGGCAGCCTCGAGAATTCCTCGTGCCAGGCCGCTGTGGTTGAGGGTGTCTTCAGCTCCCCTTGTGAAGCAGTCGTAATGTCATGACTCTCCAGCAGCAGGGCC
>CM053619.1:46918220-46948200 GCA_028646535.1 Procyon lotor
AATTCTCCCCTGTGGTCCAGTAGTTGTTTGTCTCTCTTTTTCTCAGCTTCTTTATTCTCCATCATTTGGTCTTCTATATCACTAATTCTCTCTTCTGCCTCATTTATTCTAGCAGTAAGAGCCTCCATTTTTGATTGTACCTCATTAATAGCTTCTTTTATTTCGGTATTTCAAGTATTTTTATGGGTGGTTTGGGAGGAGTTGTTTGGTAAATTTCAGCTCAGCCTTTGTCTCAAATTCCAGCAAATTCCAGAGAAGTGTGTTGTTTTTTACTGAAATTAGCTTTTGGGTCATACAGCTTGTTCTGTAAGAAGCTATTTATGAGACTAAATGTTAGTGGTTAGTTTCCAAAATGCCATTGAAAGTTAATATTCAGGGGTGCCTGGGTGGCTCAGACGTTTAAATGTCTGCCTTTGGCTCTGGTCATGGTCCTAGGGTCCTGGGATTGAGTCCCACATCGGGCTCCCTGCTCAGCAGGGAGTCTGCTTCTCCCTCTGCCTGCCTTCTCTCTCTGTCTGCCTCTCTCTGACAAATAAAGTCCTAAAAAAAAATTAATGTTCAGTACTGTATGAGGGTTCTCTAGGGACACAGAGCCAATAGGCTGAGAGGATGTGTGTGTGCCCGTGCACAGACCCTTCTAAAGAATTGCCTCACATGATTATGGAGACTGGCAAGTCCCGACATCTGCAGGGTGAGTAAGAAAGCTGGAGACCCAGAAGAGCTGATGGTAACATTTGAGTTTAAAGGCAGGAAGAATCCCTTTTTACCCCAGGGGAGAGTCAGCCTCTTTGTTCTGTTCAGATCTTCAACTGATTGGACAAGGCCCACCCACACTGGGGAGGGCAATCTGGTTTATTCAGTCTACCAACTTAAATTTTTATCTCATCCAAAAACGCTCAGAGGCACACAGAGAATAATGTTTGACGACTATCTGGGTGCTCTGTAGCTTAGTCTCATTGACTCATGAAATCCGTCATTGCAGGGGTATAAGCCTTTATGTGTGAAGGGGAGTAACTCAGCACCATAACTACTTTGTTTGCTTTTCCATGTACATTTAATGGAAGTCTACCCTCTTGCTATTTTTTCGGTCTCTTCTGTTTTCATTGTTTTTCTCTTCCTTTTATATTTTCTGTTATATTTTTATTTAATTTTCAGTGTCATTCTTCTGTTGGCTGTCTCCCTTTGATGAGGAGTAAGCCCGTCTGGTAGGCTGGTAACTCGCTGGGGCTGCTTCCTCTTCCTGAGGCCTTGTTAGGGTGGTCTTGTTTCCATTCCTTTTTCCCTGGAGTGCACGCTCCTCACTTGCAGTGCATGGCTCTTTGGTCTCCCTTGCTGGGGCCCCATCCCAGTGACTCCCCAGTATTACCTGACCTCTGGACTTAGCTGAGCTCTCAGCCTCCTATCTGCTCTCACACGTGCCTCTGGGCCTGTACTTGCACATCTTAGGGGTCGTCCGAGGGTCCAAGGAGATTTCTGTGCACAATTATGGGTTTCTTTCTTAGAGCTACTTTTTCTCCAACGTCTAGTTCCAAACTCACCATCTCTGTAGTCATGAATCTTTTCATCCACCAGGCAAGACTGCTGCTCTCTGCTCGGGCTCTCTTTCCCTGTGCTGCAGTTTAGAAAGTACCTTTGGGGAGGAAGAGAGGTGTGAAAGTGGGGTGCCCCTGGGCACCTCCCCACTGTGTGGAACGGTGTCCCGGTCTTGTCATCTCGTGTGTGCCAGTGGCTGGTTTATGACTTACGTCCAGGTTTGATGGCAGAAGGGTAAATCCGATGGCAGCCTGAAGTCTGTCATCTTGGTAGTTTCTGGTTACTGAGCGTCAGGGTGAGTACTTTTCCTCTGAAATAATCAGTGTGTGTACTGATTTGAGAACAGGAGCAAGGACGACACACTGTTAGGCTCTGTGCTGGGCAGGTGATGATCTTGAGGACAGACCTGCGGTGGCTGGTGTTGCTGTTCTGACACCAGCTCTGAAGTGTTTTTTCCCCACACCAACAGTTTCTGGATCCCAGCTGTGTGTCTCACAGTTCTGACTCTGTCTACCTGGAGATAGTGTCTGATTTCTCATGGCTCCTCAGGTTAAGGGCTCAGTCCCAGGAGATTGTCGTGTCCCACCACCCCCCTGAGCCCCCCCCCGTTACTCAGATGCCAGTAGCAAGTCAAGGTTGTCACCTGTGCCTTGACTGACCGGTTATAAGTTGGGATTCCCATATCTTTCTCCTCTGGCAACTCACAGGACTCAGAGAACCGTTTTGTTGACTAGATCACCAGTGTATTATAAAAGGATACAGCTCAGGAACAGGCAGATGGAAGAGATGCCCAGGGCGAGGTGTGGGCGAGGGGCTGTGTCCTGCCGCACACACCACTCACTCTGGGCCGGGTCTCCGTGGGCTCACCAGCCCAGGAGCTCTCCAGACCCTGCTCTTCTGGGGTTTTGGGAGGCTTCTTACAGAGGCATGATTGATTAAATCATTGGCCATTGGTGATTCATTAAACCTCTGGCCCCTATTCCCTCTTAGGAGGTCAGGGGGTGGGATTGAAAATTCCAACCCTCTAGTCGCATGGTTGGTTTCCACGGTGACCAGTCCCCATCCTTAGGTGACCTGGGAGGTTTCCTAGAGCCACTTCATTAACATAACTGAAGACTCCTTAATCCCGAAAAGGACAAAGACCCAATATAGATTTCCTATTGTAAATGACACCACAGTTAGGTAACAGAGTACTCCAAAATTTAGCAGCTTAAAATGATGCATTTTTAATGTTCCTATTTCTGTGGATTGGGACTGGGTGTAACTTAGCTGGTCCTGTGGTCAGGGTCTAAGGCTTCAGGAAGGTGTTGGCCAGCGCAGCTGCCCTCTCAAGGCTCCGCTTGGGGGGGGGGGGCACCCAAGCACGCCCCCGTCATCGCTGGTAGGCCTCCATTCCTTGTGGGCTCTCTGCTGGGGGCCTCCCAGACTTCCTGCCGCGGGGCTCTCTGTGGTGCAGTGAGCGGTGCGGGCATGGCTTCTGTCTGAGTGAGGGGCGGCAAGACGGAAGCCACAGTCTTCCTGAGCCTTCTTGGGAGGGACATCCCCTTGCTGCTGTGGCCTCCCAGTCAGGAGGAGCGACTGGGTTTGGGCTGCACCAAGGGGAGAGGATTGCGTGAACATCAGAAGATGGGCGCCCTGGGGCGCCTGCCGCCGCGCTTGTTTTACAGAGTTAGAAATGGGCCCAGGGAGGTAATGAGCTGTTGGGGCCGCGGTTAGCAGTGCCCGGGCTCTGTGCTCTGTCTGTGAGGCTCCAGGCGTCTGCGCTTGGCAGTCAGCCTCAGGCCACGGCCCCCGGATGTGCTCTGTACCTTGACTTGGGCACCTTCTGTGCTCCAGGTGGTGTCGTGATCCAGGCCACCCGCCAGTCTGGCCCATGCGTGCTGGCCTCGGTGCGGTGCACTGGGGCCCACCTTCTAGGAGGAAAGGTGGGAATGATGGGCCTTTGTGTGTACCCTGCACCTGTCCCGTCACAAGCCTCTGGGTAGGGCCTCCTTTGACAGATGGGGAAACTGGCAGCCGGAGGTTCAGGAGCCGTGCGGAGTCAGACATCGGAGCTGGCCTGTGCTTGTGCCCTCATGGCACACGGGCGATGCCTGTGGCCTCAGCTTGGTGTGGGGGGAGGACTGTGGCTTCTGGGGCTTGAGAGGAAGCCTCTGGGGACGGTGTCTGCAGGAGCTGGCCAGGGAGTGAGCTCAAGACTAGGGTGGCGAAGGGCCTGGGGGCAGTAGGGACAGGAGGCAGAGCGCCTTGTAAATAAGGCTGACGCCCTGGGGACTGTGAGTGCCCTCCCTGCTGCTTCTGTCGGGTGCGCTCCTGCAGTCCTGCGCAGTCCCCGCCTTTCTACCTGACCCTGCACAGCGCTCAAGGACTTCGGAGTAGCGCAGGGTCTCTGTTCCGTGGCTCAGATTGGTCGTTATCTTTTCTTGGCAGCCCTTGTGGACGCCAGCCGTGACTCTGTGTTCTTTCCATCCTGTTTCCGTAAAACACAGGGAATTGTCACAGGTACCCTCTAAGATTCTGAGGGACACCAGATTACTGATCTCAGCCGTCAGGGTAATTTCTCTTTGAGGCTCAGGCGGGAGTGGCAGCAGGTCTGAGGTGACGTTTGTTTGTGCAGGTACCAGCGTGGCTGCCGCTCCTTGGCTGCTAACTTGCAACTCCGTGCCCAGAGTCAGAAAGAGTTGAAGGTACGCATGGAGACTCCCGACAGCGACGGAGACTATGACATCCCTGAGGAGGTGGAGAGCGTGATAGGTGGGTAGGGGGCCTGCTGCCCTCTGGTCCTGGGGCCGTCGGCGAGGCTCCTCTGAGATGCATCTCACTGGCTGCGTGCCCTCGTCCCCTCGTTATGCTGGCATCACGTGGCCTTCCGTGACCTTCCCCTGCCTCAGTGCACCGCCCTCAGCTCTCCACTGTGCCTTCCCTGGGAGCACCTGGCCTGTGGCCGCAGGCCTTCTCCTGGAGCGACAGAGTGCTGGCTTCCCCAGCCCCGTGCCGCGCACACACCTTCAGTGTCCCTCCCCCGCAGACCTGAAGAGCTCGGGGCTCTGCCCTCCTCTTACCTGGGGGGGCGTCTCCTGCTCACGGGTCGGAGCTCCACGGCAGGGGCCTTGCACCTCTGCCGGCCTTCCCCCCGCCCTCCCCGCGTGGCTCCCCCTGCCCCCCACCGTAGGTCTCCCGCCGTCCGTGAGGGACATCAGCGCGCCTCTGCTGATGCCATCTCCCTGATTTCTCGTGTCCACTCTCCTCCCTTTCACAGCGAGCTCCGTCCCAGAGCTGTCCACACCTACTGCTCCCTGCACTCCCGGGGTCCTACGCTGCCCTGGTCACAGTGAACTTGACCCCTTCCCAGACTCCTGTCCTTCCTCCATGCTGGGCCTTCCCGGGCTGCCTGGGTGCCCTTGGTCAAGGTTTCCATCGAGTGGGACTTGCTGGGCCCTTGCCGAGAGGCCTCTGACATCTCCCCACTTCTTTGGGGCTCTGTGTGGCTCTTCCTAGAGTCTGGCTTGCACCTGAGACCCCGTTAAGAGCCCCTTTCTGCACCTTCTTATAGACACTGATCTCTGGGAGGTCTTCCTCACTGGTGCTTTCTGCCCTGATGGGTGGGCCTACTTTTTAGCAACAATGGCAAGAGATGGCCTTAAATCATTATTTAAAAACAAAAAAAAGGGAAATATTTTCTCCTTGTAATTAAAGATTTTTAACATGATTCCCTTCTTGGTGCTCACGAGTGACACCGTCAGTCTAATGAAGAACTTAGAACCGGGGGGAGTGCATGGAGCTCACGGGCCTGGCCTTCCTGTGTTCCTGCAGAGCAGCTGCTGGTTGGGCTGAAGGACCAGGACACGATCGTGCGGTGGTCTGCGGCCAAAGGGTAGGTGCCCACCGTCCACTGGGGAGAGCTGGGCCCGGGCTGAGGGCTTATGAATGAAACACCCAAGGTCTGCTGGACACTTCTGTCGTTCAGCACTTCACGTGCGACTGAGAGCTGTGAACAGCTTGGAGGGTTTTAGGAGTGGTTTTTTCTAATATGTGTTTATTATTTTTTGTTCTAATTTTAAAATCATTATTGGGGAATGAGGCCTCTTCATTTTCTTGCCTTTCTGGCTAGAGCGGGCAGAATCGCGAGCATGCCCAGTTTACCCTTTTTAACCTTTCAAATGTTCCTTTTCGTCCTCTTCCACGTCCTCCTCGGCGAAGCCCCTGTCCCCGCCTGCACGGCAGGCCCCTGTGCCCCGGCGAGCAGGTGCTAGCGCAGCCCTTCCCAGTCCCCGAGCCCCTGAGCGGGGAGGCTGTGTTTGTCCACAGTTTCGCCTGAGGGAACGGCCTGCAGGGCGGTGCCCTCCTGGAGAAGGTGTTCGCTTTGGCGGCAGGCAGCCTCTGACCCCAGAGCCACGTGTGGTTGGCATGGGCCGGGCAGCCCGCCCGGTGGGGGGTGGTCTCGGGGGGACCCGGCCTGGTGCCAGGTGCCATCGACCGTGAGTGGCCGGCTGCTGTCCTGCGGGCACACCGCCCCCTTTGTCTCCCTCCCCTCAGGCGATGCCTGTGTCTGTTTATGTCAGTGGTGACCTATGTCCCTAGGGCGAGGCTCCCCAACAGGCCTGGTGTGGAGCCGAGCGTGTGTGGGCCTCGCTCCGGGCCTGCCGCTCTCTCCCGTCCTCTGGGGGAGGGAAATGGCCGGGCGGCTCCTCGCTGACCGTACCCCTCACAGCGGGCCGGCGACGCTGACCGAGGGCCGCCTCTGTCTTTCAGAATCGGTCGGATGGCTGCGAGGCTTCCTAGAGAGCTGGCGGACGACGTGGTGGGGTCCGTGCTGGATTGCTTCAGGTATGTGAGACGATCAAAGGGAGGCACGTTTCTGGTTAAAAGCAGTGGCTGTTTTTCCCTCCACCCTTTTACGTTTTCTTTCAGCTGAGCTATTTGTCAGAGCCTTCAAAGCCTTTTTGTTTTCCTTCGAAGTTAAGTTTGGTAACTAGTTATTTCTGTTACATTTATCAGCTTAGATCCCACTACGTTTAAAAACTTTAAGAAGAAAAAAGTGGTTGTGAATATGTACATACATCAATATCGTCCTTTGAAGAAATCTGGGGTCCCCGGGGTGACATCTGAGAGAAGGTCTGTGGTGAGGGCCTGCCTCTGTGGTAGCCGCTAGCCGTGTGTGGCTGTGGACCTTACGGAGAGGCTCATATGACCTGGTCTGAATTCTGCTTTTTTTTTTAATTCTACATTTTATTTAATTTTATCGGGTTTGAATTCAAACAGCCGTATGTGGTAGGGGGCCTGGGTGGCTCAGTTAGTTAAGTATTTGGCTCAGGTCATGATCTCGGTTGGGGTGGTGAGGTTGAGCTCTGCATCAGGCCCTGTGCTGGGCGTGGAGCCTGCTCGGGATTCTCTCTCCTCCTCAACCCCTCCCCCGACCCCTCCCCCTCTCTCAAAAAATCAAAGACCGTAGTCACGTGTGGTCATAGTTGTGCTGTATTTGGCTTAGCCTTTCTGGAGGCATCTGGGTGGCCCTTGGCTGGCCCATGATGCGGGTGTGGGCAGGGATGTGCAAGCTGCGGGTCCTTGGGGTCTGAGCCTGGGTCTTGTGGGCTGGGGCCGGGGCAGAGACCTGGGCAGAAAAGGTGTGCTCTCGGGTGCACGGTGTCTTTGGTACGGTTCGTCCCAGAGGCCTCTTAACTTTGCCTGTGGGAACCGCTCTCTGGGTTTCAGAAGCAGGTGTTTCTTTTCTTTTCTTTTTTTTTTTTTTTAAAGATTTTATCCATTTATTTGACAGAGAGAGAGAGAGATCACAAGTAGGCAGAGACGCAGGCCCAGAGAGAGGGGGAAGCAGGCTCCCCGCTGAGCAGAGAGCCCGATGTGGGGCTCGATCCCAGGACCCTGAGATCATGACCTGAGCTGAAGGCAGAGGCTGTGACCGACTGAGCCCCCAGCCATCCTGGAAGCAGGTGTTTCTAAGAAGGGTGCTGTTGGTTGGTGCCCAGTTGCTTTTCTTCCTGGGCTGCCGGTGCTTGCGGGTAGGGAGAGGAGCTGTCCGCACTGGGGGGTGCTCAGTCCTGTGCAGGAGTTGCCCAGGCTGCTCGGGGAGCACCCTCAGCACGTGTGCATCTTCCGGGGTGGGCTTTCTCTGGCACTTCATCTCCAGCCTGCTCAGCGACTGTTGGAGGAAGGCAGGGAACGGGATGTCAAATGTCCCCTTGTTGGGAGTGATGCTGCTCGTGTGGCCAGTGTCTCTTCAGTGGAAACTGCCTGGCAGACAGCTTGCGCTCCTGTGGTGACTCTGGGGGAAGAGAGTGCTCCTTGTCTACGTGCGGGTTCTGCTGGCTTGGTTTAGGGTGTCCTCTTGGACTTTTCTGGTGGCGTGGCGGTGGGTGTGCTAACGTGCAGGATCCCGCTGGTCCTGAGCACAGCAGTGGGAGTCCCCGGAGGCGACCAGTGGCGGCGCTCGCGTGGCCGTGGTGGAGCAGCCTGGTCTTGGGAGAGGACAGCGAGTTGAGCCAGGCCTTGCAGGGGCGGGAAGCACCAACGTCCTGCACCCCCAGCCTGTGCCCCTGGCCCCTTTGCCCAGGCACGGCAGGTCCGCCTCAAGTCTTTTCTTCTGTTTCCTTCCTCGGAGCGCTTCTCCATGGGCCCTCTGGGGCTTTATTGCTGTCTCTTTACCCAGCCTTCCCTCGGGCTCTTCCTTGCCCAGCTCCTTCCTTCCCGTCACACCTTCTCTCTCCAGCCCCCTGTTGGCAGTGCCCCTGGTGCCAGCTCTCCTGGTGGTGGCCGTTCCCTCACTGCACCTCTGCCTGGGGGCCTGGGGCCCCTGACCTTGTGCATCTCGATCAGACTCCTGCAACATGTTTTCTCCTGGCCAGTCCTTTGTCCTGGCCTGCACCGTGGTCTACTTTGTTCATCCTTATTAGTTTAGTCTGCAGATGTTTCTCTGCCTTTGTCTTGTTATTTTAGTGAACTCCTCTAACTTTTGTATTTAGTGGAGGGTAGAAACTGCTCCACCGCTTGCTTCCCAGGGTTGGCCGCCCAAAGTGACAAGTGGGATGTCGAGGGAAAGGACCTGAGCACAGCCTCTCCCCGGATGGGTGTGAAGTCCCGGCTGCAGAGCCTGGCACAGCACGCGGTCGCCCCCAGACCAGATGCCTGAAGAGCCTGAGGAGCAGGAGCCCGTTGGGGGGTGCAGTGGGGGTGGGGACAGGACTGGCTGGTGGCTCGGCGCAGCTGCTGCTGTGGTCTCATCCCCACTGTTGTGTTCTCCTGGGACAGGCTCTTCTGAAGGGGTCGGCCCAGGACCTTAATTCCATTATCTGAGCATACCCGACTCCCGCCGGGACTGCCCTTCACTCCCTGCTTTGTCTCCAGGCCAGGTTGTGTGGGATGAAGCCACACACGTCCCCGGGGGCTCTATAGTGAGCCACACAGGACCAGTGTGAGTGGCACGGCCATTACCCAGCAGCTGCTGCTCCCTTCCCCGCGTCCACCCCCGGGCCGTACGGCTGTCCGTCAGCACCTGCGGCCCCCCCATCCCTTAGAAAACAGTGCTTTAGCCCCTCTCTGGCCCCAGCAGCGTTACCTCAGGGCAGGACCCCAGAGATCGTGTGTGCTAGACCAGCAGCTCGGCTGCCGCGGCAGCAGAGTGCCTGTGGGAGGAGAGCAAGGCCCCAGTGGCCTGGCCAGGGCCCTTGGGTTGGCTGTTGGAACTCAGCCGCACAGGGGTCTCCAGCGAGCAGATGGACTGAGGCCCCAGGTCCCAGGTCCTGGGTGTGCGGTGAGTGCTGTGACTTCTCAGAGTCTCTGTGACCTTAAGAAACCTTTGGTGGAACCCCCGTGGCCCCAGGGAGCAGCCACTTGTCTCAGCAGGAGATGCACCACATGGCTCCTTTCTGTTCTTTTAGTTTGATCTTTGCTTCTGTTTGGGTAATATTTTACTTAAAAATGAAAAATGAAAAATGGTGAAGTGCTTTTCTCTGATCCACCCTGGTACACAGTGTCCCCTCCTCCTGGTCCCCCAGGGGCACCATTTTTCCTGTGTCCTGCCAGGGGCATTGCATGCACAGGTGAGCAGATAAATGAGAATGTCTTCACCATTCATTCTACACTGATGGTCACTTGCCCTCCACATGCTCCGCTTGGTCATTTTTGGGGTCATTCTCCTTTGGTGCTTTCTCCTGCCCTTAGTGATATGAGGCTAGGGTCCCTAAGCCCTTCGTGGCTTTTCTCTCTCGAATCTACCCACTCATGACTATGCTGTTTGCTGGTCTCGACTCGTCTGTGGCCCTGTACCCTCCCAGGATTGCCCTGTGCTTGGGTCTGGGGCAGAGCTTGCCCTCAGCCCCTTGGCAGAGCACCAGAGTTCCCTGGTTCAGCCGATATAGTGGTATTAATGTTGTTATTTTGCACATTTGTGTCCACATGTGCTTGCGCAGGTTGGGCCTTGGAGACAGTGGGGCAGATGTCTGGCCGCAAGCAGGGCACTGTGCAGGGGAGGCACTGCTCTTGAGCCCCCTGGAGTGGGCGGAGTAGGGCCCGGCAAGGTGATGGTCTTCTTGCGCTGTTCCCCCTCAAGCCACAGGCCTGACTGCAGGTCATGCTGCCCTCCCACAGCTGCTGACGAGCAGCAGTCCGTCTAGTTTGGAAACAGACATTGGTGTAACTGGTGATTGTTTTATTGATATTTGAGTCATCATAATGTTGATCTTTTATAAGGTTCTTTAAGACGTTACCAAATCTTTTTTTTTATTTATTTATTTTTTTTTTTAAAAAATTTTTTTTTTTTTTAAAGATTTTATTTATTTGACAGAGAGAAACACAGCGAGAGAGGGAACACAAGCAGAGGGAATGGCAGCGGGAGAAGCAGGCTCCCTGCCGCGCAGAGAGCCCGATGCGGGGCTCGATCCCAGGACTCTGGGATCTGACCTGGGCCGAAGGCAGACGCCCAACGACTGAGCCACCCAGGCGCCCCAGACGTTACCAAATCTTATGAAAAGCATAAAGCATCTCTTTCCAGTTAAAATCCTAAAGTACAGAAAGTGCAGTATTAAGTTTTGATGTGGTCAAATAGCCCTTGCGACAGACATTTAAAAAAATACCTGGAACTTAAAAATTTATAATTAGCAGTAGAAATTGGCACTGGTCGGTGGTGAGGTCCAGGGGCAGGACCTTCGTGTGTCTCGGAGCCCGTGGCTGTGGGCCCTGGTGCTTGGGTGGGACTTGCTGAGCGTCTGCTGGGCAGACAGGTAGGCCTACACTCTGTCCTTCTGGATGTTCTTGTGTTGTTGCTGGCGAGGAATGCAATTCAATTGGTTTTCTTAAACGTTTCTTTGCCATCAGCTTGATGATTTAGAATAGGAAAGAGCCCTAAAATGTCTCTGGCTTTTTGGTGAAGTATATTTCCATGTTTACATTGGCAACCAAGTAGAAGCTCTCAGGAGAGCCCTTATCAATCTAAGAAACACTTCTCACTAATCACGGTGCCAGGGCTGCACTTGGAAATGAGAGAGCTTCCAAACTACTTCAGGAGAAATTTTATTAGATATGAAATTTTACTATGACTTGATTAATTGTCGTAATTGTTTATGAAAAGCCAGTGTTTCAGATAGCACAAAACAGTTCTTTGAGTGGCATTTCATTCTCCCTTTTTAATCTCTCCTTTAAGTCAGGAAAGGAGGCAAGGAGGTCCCCCTGCCCCTTTGTGCTAACGTAGTCGATCCTGAATTTGAGAGAGTCGCTGTGCCGCGAGCCCCCAGGTTTAGTGCCTCGAACGGGCTGAGTCGCTGGGCGTGCTCTGACGGGAAGCCTGCGCAGAGGCTGAGTGTCTCGCTGACACACGTCTGCGGCCTGCTTTCTCTGTTGGCGGCATGTGGAGGCCACCTAGGACCCGTGCCTGTCATCGGGCGATCTGAGGAGAAATGGCTGAACACAGTGCTTGCCTCCATTAAAGTGCAGTATTTTCCTTCTTTAGCCGGCCGACAGTTGGAAGACTCAGGAGTGGGTGTCAGGGCGGCTCCAGGGCCCAGGATGTGGGCCTGCAGCCTGTGTACACGGGGCGAGAAGTGGGCACGGACACTGCCGTCTCAGGCTCTCCATGTGTCTCAGTTTTCAGGAGACGGACAATGCCTGGCACGGTGGCTGTTTGGCGTTGGCAGAACTGGGCAGACGAGGCCTGCTGCTCCCTTCTCGGCTGGACGACGGTAGGTCCTGCGCGTTCGTTCCGCGTCGTCAGCACTGCGCGTGGCGAGCTGGGGGCTTCCTTTCCCCGGGTCTGCAGCTTGGCCTGCTGTGAGCACGCTCCAGGCCTCTCCCTCCCTGCCTGGCGCGTTCGTGTGCAGGAGAGCGCAGACTAGACTTGTGGCCTTCAACCTTTCTTCTTGTATAGATGTTTCTGATTCTCTTCTCCCTGCTGTGAAGTTTCCGTACCGCAGATAAACTGTGTATCTGGAACCATTGTAAAGGCTGAGATTTTCTTGTCCCTCAGGACTGGTTTTCACCCCTGTGGGGGTGCTGTTGCCTGTTAAGTTGTGCACTGCCGCTGTGTTTATCACGTGCCGTGACATCACGGTCCCCTGGGAACAAGTCTCACTCCAGCAAGGGGGAGGGAGCGGAGGGCTGGAGGAAGCGTGGTAGCAGCCTGGGCAGGGGGACGGGGCCACGGTGTCGCAGACCTAGAGGGACCACTGAGCTCCAAGCCTGCATGTCCCAGCTGTTGGACCTCGGCGTGGAGGTAGGGCATGGGGCTGTGGCCGTGTGAAGCCTGTCTGGCTGGTGGGGAATCAGCTCTGCGTGTGGCTTGTGGAGAAGACCCCATCCTGGGCTGTGTCACCACAGAGGCTCTGCACTGTGGGGGTTGACTTCTGTCCAGAATAAAGACATTTGTGCAGTAGGGGCCTGCATTTTACTCTGTAGGGGTAAGCTGTGGGCTGTCAGTAATGGCCTTGGACTTGGCATTGTGAAGTGTGAGGAGGGCTCTTAGACCCTTAAGACTCTATTTAATCTTTCTGTTTATTTTTGTGGCAGCTTTATTGAGATAAAAATTTATATACCGTGAAGTTTACCCATTTAGAGTATACAGCTTAGTGGTTTATGGTATATTTATAGTGCAACCATCATCATAATCTAATTTAAGAACATTTTTATTGTGTCACAAAGAAACCCTGTGCTCAGGGGCAGTGATCCCTATTTCTTTTGCACACACCCAGCCCCAAACAACCACTAATCTGCCTTGTGTCTCTCTACGTTTGCCTTTGCTGGTCATTTCTTATAAATGGGATCTGTGGTAGTGGTCCTGATCTGGCTTCTTCCACTTGGCGAGATGTTTTCAGGGCTCATCCATATTCTAGCCCACGACAGCAGTACTTTGTTTGTTTTTATGGCCAAATAACATTCCATTGCATGGATACATCACACCTTATTTATTTGTTTGAGAGGGAGAGAAACAGTGAGACAGAGCATGATCAGGGAGGAGAGGAGGAAGCAGGCTCCCCATGAGCAGGGAGCCTGATGTGGGGCCTGATGCAAGGACCCTGGGATCATGACTGGAGCCAAAGACAGATGCTTAACTGACTGAGCCACCCATGTGCCTCCACCACACCATTTATTGGTTCATTAGTTGATAGACATTTGGATTTTTCATCTTTTGGCTACTATGAATAACATTGCTACAAATAGTTGTGTGGAAGTTTTTGTGTGGACCTATGATTCTAGTTCTCTTGGGTACTTGTCTAGGAGTGGAATTGCTGGGTTATGTGGTAACTCTGTCTTTAACTTTTTGAGGAGCTGCCGAATTGTTTCCCAAAATGGTAGTACTATTTACATTTCTACCAGCGGCGTCTATGAGGGTTTCAGTTGCTCCACATCCTCCTCGATGCTTGCTTTTCTCTTGGTGGGTGTGAAGTGGTATCTCGTTGTGTCTCTAATTTGCAGTTCAAGAACTGATTTATGGAACTGAACATCTTTTCATGTGTTGGCCATTTGGATATCTTTGTTGGAGAAACGCCTGTTCAAATCCTCTGCTCATTTAAAAAATTGGGCTGTCTTATTTGTTGTTGTTGTGAGGTCTTTTTTTTTTTTTTTTTTAAGATTTTAGTTATTTATTTGAGAGGGAATGAGAGAGAGCGCAAGAGCGGAGAGTGTCAGCGGGAGAAGCAGACTCCCCGCGAAGCAGGGAGCCTGATGCAGGACTTGATCCTGGGACTCCAGGATCATGACCTGAGCTGAAGGCAGACACTCAACGAACTGAGTCCCCCAGGCGCCCCAGTTGCTGTGAGTTCTTTATGTATTCTGGACGTAGTCTCTCACTTGAAATACTGCAGTATTTCCCCCCATGGTGGTGGTTTCACTTTCTGATTGATGTCATTTGCACCAAAGTCCTGCATTTTGGTCAAGACTGGTTCACCAGTCTTCTGTGTGTGAGTGTGTCATAGATAAGGTGAAATCCCGCCTGGGTGGTTCCAACTCCATTTTAACTCGAAGGATACAGATCCTTTTCTCTGCCTTTTATGCCTGAGACTGGCTGGCGTGCATATGCCCATCATGCCTTATGATGTTGAGGTGCCCACTGGTCACTGGCTGCTCGAGTGGAGAATGGGGGTGTTGGGGTCATGAATGAGAAGTGTCAGGCAGTTGGTTGAAATCTAGAAGATGTAACATGTGGTCTTGCCCCGCCTGGCTGGCTGCCTCCAGACTGGCGGCATCTTCCACGTGCATTAAACCCTCTTGCCCGCCCTCTCTGTGCCTGGTGGGGTCTCAGGGAGCCGAGCTGTCTCCTGCCTGGGGAGGATGGTGCCCCGCCTGGGAGACAAGGATCTCGTCTCGGCGCAGCCTCTGGAAGTGACCAGGGCTAACAGTGTTCCTTTTTCTTCTTTTCTTGCTCCTTAGACTGGATAATGCCAATTTCTCTGTCTTCAAGTTCACTGGTTCCTTCTTCCACTTGCTCAAATCTGCTGTTGTACAGCTCGCCTGAAGTTTTCATTTCTGTTACTGTGTTTTTCAGTTTCAGAATTTCTTTTAGTTCTTTTTTATAGTTTGTCTTTTTATTTTTACTTATTTATTTATAAAAAGATTTTATTTATTTGACAGAGAGAGAGATCACAAGCAGGCAGCGAGGCAGGCAGAGAGAGAGGGGGAAGCAGGGAGCCCACTGTGGGGCTCGATCCCAGGACCCCGAGATCATGACCTGAGCTGAAGGCAGAGGCTTTAACCCACTGAGCCACCCAGGCGCCCTCTGTCTTTTTATTGACATTCCTTATTTGGACGTTGTTTTTTTGGTTTTCTTTAGCTCTTTGTGTATATCTGAGAGAGTTGATTTTAAGTCTTTGACTTTAGTACAAGGTCTGGGCTTTCTCTGGAACAATTTCTCTGCTTTTCTTTTTTCCTTTGAAATATATACGTAGTTTTCTATTTCTTTATATGCTTTGTGTTTTTTGTTGTTGTTGGAAACTGGACGTTTCGAATACTATAATGTGGTAACTCTGGGAATCGGGTTCTCCCTCATCCCCAGGAGTTTGCTGTTGTTGCTTACTGGAGGTGATCACTGTCCATTTAGTGACTTCTTCCAGTTTGTTTTCAATGACTGTATTCCTTGTTGTGTCTGCTCACTGAAGTCTTGGTTCCATTATGTCTGCAGACAGCCAGTGACCTAACAGATTTCCTTAAGTGCTGAATTTTGTAGGTTCTTTTGTTCACTAAGCACTGTCCTGGGTTCTTAAGTTTTTGACGAGATTCAGAGATCTGAACAAGTTGTGTCTGTCATTTTTCCTGGCTTAATGGTTGTTTTGGTGGAGGCACCAATTTGTGGAGTTCCCTACTTTGCCATATTCTGTGACATCACCCAAAAACTAGCATTTGACTAGCGCTTCAGCATTAGTCTGGGGCTCCTGAGCTTCTTATTAGGGATGTGCCCTTGAGAGAAAACAGGAAGGCGGGCAGAGCCACTGTCTAGCCCCAGTGCTGTGGGGTGGGGCTGGGGCTGGGGTCCTTGAGCCAATGTCAGCCACAGAGTTGGTCCTGTGTCCCCAGAAGGGGCCGTGTGGTGGGACTGCTGCACTTTCTCCCTGGCAGAGGCACCGTGGGGCCTGGGGTGAACCTGCTTTGGTTGGGGGGGGGGCTGGCAGTGACTGCAGTTCTGTGGTTGCAGAGTGCCGACCCCTCCTGACCTTGTCCCTCCCCGCAAGCCTGTGTACCTCAGTTCCCAAGGGAGCAGCTGGGCCCTGGGAGAGGTTGCATTCTCCAGTGCTCCTGACACAGCCCTGGGACTTTCTTGTTCTGAGGACCACGTGCCTCACCGATTTTTAACCTTTGTGCATTTTCAACTGTTGGACACTCCAGTCTGTAAGAAAAGTGAATCAGGGGGGCCCAGATGTTTCAATTGGAAGAACATGCAATTCTTGATCTTGGGATTGTGAGTCTGATCCTCACATTGGGTACAGAGATTGCTTAAAAATAAATAAAAAATTAAAAAAAAGTGGAAACCATGAGACCTCTTTGACTTATTATGTGAAGTAGTTGTTCTGCCCTTCTGAATTAAAGCGTTTCCTCCTTGATGAATGTGTGTGTGTGCCTCATTTCATACCTACTCGTGCCCTCTTTCCCTATGGAGTGTGGCATGAAGGTTAGACTGTGGTTAAACTTGTGGTGAAGGGGCAGACTGCCACGGGCTGCTGGGAAGTCTCTTCAGAATTCAGAAGGCTTGTCCACAGCATTTTATTTTCCTCTTCAGTACGAATTCAAGGACCCCTTTAGCTTTATTGAGATACAGTTCACTTAACATGCAGTTCACCTATTGAAGAAATGTGATTTAATGGTTTTGGTATATTATTATTATTTTTTTTTTTTTAAAGATTTTATTTATTTATTTGTCAGAGAGAGAGAGAGAGAGAGAACACAAGCAGGCAGAGACAGAGGGTGAAGCAGGCTCCCTGATGAGCAAGGAGCCCGATATGGGACTCAATCCCAGGACCCTGGGATCATGACCTGAGCCGAGGGCAGAGGCTTTAACCCACTGAGCCCCCCAGGCGTCCCTTGGTATATTATTTTTAAAAAACATTATAGGATGTATGTAACATAAACATTTGCCTTGCTGACCATTTTCTTTAAAGATTTCATTTATTTGACAGGGAGAGAGATCCCAAGTAGGCAGAGAGGCAGGCAGAGAGAGGGGGGAAGCAGGCTCCCTGCTGAGCAGAGAGCCCAATGTGGGGCTCGATCCCAGGACCCTGAGATCATGACCTGAGCCGAGGGCAGAGGCTTTAACCCACTGAGCCCCCCAGGCTCCCGCCTTGCTGACTATTTTTAAGTGTACCATTCAGTGGTATCAACCAGATTTACAGTTTGTATTACTATCATCACGGTTTCTGAAAACTTCATCATCCTGAACAGAAATCGTGTCCCCATTAAGCTCTCCTCTCCCCTCCCCTGCAGCCCCTGGGAACCAGACCTCTGTCTGCCTCTAGGAATTTGCCTGTTGTAGGTGCCTCACACAGGTGGAGCTGTACAAGATTTATCCTTTTGTGTCTGGCCTGTTTCAGGAGCAAGAGGTCTTCAGGGTTAATTCATGCTGGGGCATGTGTCAGAACTTTATTTCTTTGTACGAGGAGTAATAGTCCATTGCATTCCACGTTTGGTCTGTCTTCATCTGTCAGCGGATGCTTGTGTTGCTTTGGTCTTTTGACCTGTGAACAATATTGTTGTGAATATCGGTGTACACGTACATGGTGGGTGTTCGTTTTTAGTTCTCTGGGGTGTATACATAGGAGTGGAATTGCTGGGTCATAGGGAAGTAATTGTATATTTAACTTTTTGAGGTTTTATTACCTTTTTATAGGTAAAGGTTAAAAACTTAAAACTCCTAAGTTGGGTCACAAGAGAGTACAGAAAGGTACTATAGTTAAAAAATCAGCAAGACTGTTTTTTTTGTTGTTACAAAGATCTAGAATTCCATTGTACTTTTAAAATTATTACTATTATTTAGAGAGAGAGAGGAGAGAGGGTGGGGAGAGGGGCAGAGAGATAAGGAGAGCGAGAATCTCAAGCAGACTCCTCGCTGAGTGTGGAGCCTGACCCAGGGCTAGATCTCATGACCTCGAGATGATGACCGGAGCCGAAATCAAGAGTCTGATGATTAACCAGCTGAGCTACCCAGGCGCCCTCCGTTGTGCTTTGCGAGATCTGAAGGGCCTGCTGGGGTCTCCGTGGCTGTGTCGGTGATATGTGACCTTTGGGGGAATTACAGGAGGCGGGCTCAGTTGTGATGCTGCCGCACACAGAGCTCCACGGGGAGAATCTGCAGGTCAGAGAGGCTCTGCCTTCCCCGAGAGCTCGGGGGCGTGCACCCCTCCCACGAGGCCCTGCCGCAGGAGAGCTGCACAGGCTCTGACTGTCGTGGTTCCTCTTCTGATCACTTACGATGATGCCTGAGCCTTTTGGGCGAGCCATAAACACAGGGGCCTCAGAATCTTTGGGTCCTGGACGTGGAAGGTCTTTGTGGTTTGTGTGAAGCACGGGGCGAGAGCTTGTCTGTAGGGTGCCAGGCTTCGGGTCCTGAGCCCGGGCATAGCCTCTCATGTATGGGTTTGCTTCCTGCAGGGCGTTGACTTGCTGGAAAGCAGGGTGCCCTCCTTTTGTTCTTCGTACGACAATGAAAGCGCCCTGGCATGCTAGTGAGGGGGGGTGTGTGTTGTACCAGCAGGTGTTGTGGGTCAGTGGCGTGCAGTCATCTGAAGGCGGGTCTCAGCACCGCCTCAGGTGACGTGTCGGAGGACAGGGGCCCTCTGAAGAGTGGGAGGAAGGGGGCCCGTGAAGGCCCATGGGGTGGGGCATGCCGGTGCCGACGGCCTTTTCTCAGGGGGCACTTGTAGGAGCTGAGGCCTGGGGAGCCCCGGGCGGGTGTGTGGGACTTGGTGGCTGCCAGTCGTGGACCGCACACACAGGTGTGCTCCCACTCACACGCCCGCGCGGGTCCCCTTTTCCTGTTGGACTGCTGCCTCAGCTTACTCCCTTTCTCACCGCTCGTCGTGGCAGACTGAAGCACCACACGGAGCTCGTGTATTCTTAAAGTCACCTTTGAGTTTATTGGAAAATTAGCAATCTATACATCATTTTAGAAAACGGAAAATGAGGCTGAATTAGCTGGGAAATTCCCTGTAGCATCACGAGGAAGTAGAACACGCTCGCAATAGCTGCACCAGTGGTATGTTTTCCTCCTGGAAATAAATTATGTGTATAAATAGCCTCTTGATGTTTGTGTGTTATTCAGTCACAACAAATCACAGAGTTTTTACAGAGGGCACTTTAATGATAGTGCTGGAGATGTTTTCTCCTGGCGTTTTTTCCCAGTAATTGTTATTTACTTAAAATACACAGTAGATTTGATAGCAGAACAGTTAAAGCAGTTTGTTTTAGTGCGAAGGTACTTACAAGAAAAGTATTTTTGTTACAAGCTTTCCTATAAGATGGTGTCCACCCAAAAGCTGTCTTTTAGTCAGTGTGTTCAGCATGACATTTTACAAAACCAAAGGCAGGGTTTCACTCCTCAGTCTTAAGAGTATGAGTCATTTAAATATTTTTACAACCAAAAGGAGAAGCACCTTTGAATATTCATGCTTAATATTTACAGAAACTGAGCCGAAGTTGGCGGTTTTCTTTCTTTCTTTTCTTTTTTTTTTTAGAAGAACAAAGAGACTGCACGGTAAGAATTGACCAGATAAGGCGCAGGTGCCCGTGCAGATTTGCTGCCGTTGTGTCCTGCTTTGGAAGGCGTGTCTGCGTCCCTCGAGAGCCGGGCACTAAGACACCCGTGTTCTTTTCCGAAGAGTGAACAGTCTGGCCGTGTCACTCTGCTTTGTCTTCTTAGTTCCTTGCTGGGACTTCCCTGCCTCCCTCGGGCTTGTCCTCTTTGGCCCCCTGGGTCTGAGGTCACACTGAGCCTCCTGGCGCCCCGTGGCGTTGAGAGTGGGTGCCTCTTGTCGGCAGGTGGGCTCCGGGGCCGAGGGCTCCCCATCGCCCACCCGGACGCTCCCCGGGCTGTAGGCTGCCAGTTGGCAGAGCGCCACGGCCGCCGTCTGCTTCTGCTCGTCGCCACTGTCCGCCGCTCTCGCGTCCTGGGCCTTCACCGTAGGGGCCGCGGAGGGCACCTCAGCAGCGCCCAGGCCGTTTTGGTTTGTCTGCGTGCGGTCTGGCCCGTCTCCGGAACTCTCCGTCTCCGTGTCTCGAGCAGCTGGGGCGGCGGGTTCTGCCTCTCGCGGTGGGCTGTGGAAGGAAGGTCTCGGAGTCAGGGCGTTGCAGGGGTCTTTCACCGACAGGTTGAGGGGCATGTCCTGCAGCTCGGCATAGTCCTCGTACACAGGGCCGGGAGTGGCTGCCGCAGCCTCGGGCCTCTTGGAGAGGTTCAGCGGGGCTGTCCCCGAGCCGTCCCCTGGGCTGGAAGGTGCGGCCTCTGGCCCACGAGAGGCACTTTGCGTCTCGGCTGGGGCTTCTCTGTTCTTGGCGTCAAGGCTGGAAGAGGCAAAGAGAGGCCTTAATAGGAACCTTGCTTAGAAAAGCTACTGTCTAAAGCATTTTGAGCATGTGTGAGGTTGGCTAATTGAGCACAACCGGAGACATGCTTTGGAGATTTTGAAAATGAAATTTTCTTACCTTTTTGGAGACTCCTCTCTGTTTTCCAGAGCTTGGGAATGTGGACACTCTGTGCTTTTCTTGACAGGCTTGAAGGCTGTGAGGCTGTGTTCGGGCGGATGGAGCCTTCCCAGGGCGCCGGAGGCTGGCTTGTCGGGGAGGCCGCACAGCCCAGCACAGGGCTGACTGGTCTGCGTGAAGTTGGTGGGGCTCGGCCTTCCCGGGGAGCCCGTGGCCGCGCTGCCTGCCCGAGGGCTCATCTCGGTGCCCTCTGTGTCCCTTTGCTCGTCTTTGGGGGAACCTTTAGCCTCAGGAGTCGGGCTCTCCTTCTCAAACTCGGCGTGTTTTTTGTGGGTGCTGGATGGACTTGACTTGGACGGACTCAAGGCCGGGTAGAGCAGGGCGGCTTCTTCCAAGAGGTGGGAGCTTTGATCTCTGGAAATACCCGCGACGGGTGGGAGTCTGAGACCGTAGGAGGAGAACGCAGACTCTGGTCTGTAAAACCCGTAAGGAATCGGCAGGTTGGAGTGATACTGCTGAAGGAGCCTGTAATGGTCATATGCCGAGGGGGGGTTCAAGTGCTTTGGGACTGGCCCCGGGGGAGGCAGCAGGTGCCTCTGGTCTTGGGCCCCGTACACAGAGAGCAGGGGGGCATCGCACTCGGGGGAGTTCCCGGCAAGTAGGTAGGGTGAGTAGATGGTGGCCAGTCCATGCTCCGTGTAAAAGTGAGGCGAGTACTCTGGGATCGCGGGGTGCACGTAAGGGGAAATGGCACCAAACCCCTTAGTGGAAGGGATTTTGTGTGGGAACTCCGGCGGGAGGAAAGGCGAGCCAGCCTTCCACGGGTAGCTGGGAGCATGGAATGCAGACTTGGTGTGGAAGGAGGCGGCTCGGGCCGTGGGGCTGGGCAGTGCCAGCAGCTCAGGGGCCTCGGCGTGCTCTGGCCCTTTCAGTCTGTGCTCTCCCACAGGGACAAACGCCGAGGGCCGCACGACGCCTTCCAGAGCGGGCTGAGTGCCCCTGCCGGCCTCCGGAGCTGGACTCAGGGGTGCTGCTTCCTCGTGGAGAGCAGGCTTCTGTCCTGGGCACCTGTGGGGCCCGCGTGCGTGCAGTTCTAGGTTTTCCTTCACGTCGTCCTTGGCCAGGCTTTGCTGGAGCTTGGCATCAAAGTGTGGGAGCCCATTTGTGACGGGCTTGGCGGAGGCGGGCTTTGCTCCCGCATCTGGCTGATTCGTTTGTTTAGGGTCCAGAGAGTTGGGTTTGGGGCACTTAGGGACGCGGTCCTGCTCTGACACTAAAGTGATGGAGTTTTTGCAGAGACCGTACTTCATGTGGTTGAAGAGGTGTGACTTCTCGTTGCAAGTGAAAGGACACTGGAAACACTTATACTTGAAGGGCTTTCCTGGAGGCCTTGGGATGTAATGCGGCTTTTTTGGTTTTCGCTCTTTGAGAAGACTCATGTTCTTTCTTGCTGTGTGAGCGCTGGTGTTCTCGCTGGCCCGGTCACTGCTGGCTCCTAATTACGATCTGCGGCTGCCCCTTCTCCTTGGCTTCCGTTCCCGGTGTGTCTATCTGCAGGCAGCTCCCTGCGCCGTGGGGCTGACGGGGGACGTCCTGCTCATTGGGGCAGGGCCCTGCAACAGAGGAGCAGAGTCTGAGTGTCAGGCCACGGGCCTGTTGGGAGAGGGGCGGAGGAATTAGCCTGGAGATACGGAGGGTTCCCTACCCTCGTCAGTGCGAGCATGAGATGAGCACCAACTGCGCCCTGTTTGTCACCTGGCCGCCAGCCCCACGATGTTCCTGTTTTCTCCAGTCTGACCTGAAAGAGTTCTCTTGGAGCCAAGGAGAGTGTGGTGTGTTAGTGTCAGTGTAGTTCTTTTGAGTTTGGGGAATCTTTGTCCTGTGACCTGAGGCCTCTGGTGCCGGGGACGTTGGAGACCAAGGCCAAGTGACTGTTGGGACCCGCTCCCCCGACCCACGTCCATGGGGTCTGTGGTGCTGGTCTGGCTGCGCTGACCGTGACTACAGGGGCCTGGCCTGTGTGGGACACTCACTTTGCTAACTCAGAGCCGGGAAGGTCTGAGTGTGACACGGAGTCAGGGCTCCTCGACTGTCCTGTCCCATTTAATCACGTTGTGTTGCACTTGTGGGTACTTGGAAAGGAATATGAAATATGAAATATGCAGTCCCACCTTACTGCTTCCAAATCAAATGAAAAGTCAGCTTTATCGGTGAGTGGCGTTTGTGCTATCTCGCATACAAAGGTAAGTGCTGTGTTTCTGTTGACTCAGGAGATCTTGAGATGCTATCAAGGTGAGTTTCTGAGCCCTGTGAGGGACCTGACGTTCTCCTTCACTGCTGTGATTCCACCGCCCACCTCACGAGCACTGGGGAGTAAGTTCGCGCACTCACCCCGCACCTGCCCGGCCAGCAAACACAGACGCGTGTGGACGGCTGAGGGCAAGTTCAGCCCAGGGCGCCTGGCTGCCTTTCCTGGCCTTCCCTCCAAGTGGTGGTGCTTCTCTGAGAGATGGCTGGATCCCGGTAGGACTCCGTCCCAGCCTTCACCCTGTAGGAACCTTGGCAAAGTCCTGGGCCGCGGGTGTCTCCGGCCTTCTCTAGCTAACTCCAGGGCCCTCGCCCTGAGCCCTGCCCCCTCCCAGGCTCAACCAGAGATCTCAGCCCGGTTTCCTTCAGAGGCTGCTCCACACACCCCTGGGGCGCTCTCCCTGCCTCATAACCCGAAACTGAGAACAAAGCATGAGGTCTGGGAGGATCTGGCCTGGGCCCGGCGGCGCGGCTGGGTGCCCCGGCCCGGCCCGCGGAGTGACTGTGTCTCTCGGAGCGAGCGTGTGGGTGGGGAGGCTGAGGGCAGCGGGAGGGGTCAGGCCCGCTCTTTCTCTCACGAGCTTCGGCTTCTAAATGTTCTCAGACGCTCAAAGATAAAAGGAAATGATTTAACAAAACTCTTCTCAGATGTAGTTTTGCTTTAAGGAATAGGCAAATGAGGTCAGTCCTGAGTCTTGTGGGATTTCGTGGATAAAGCATCACCTTCTAGACACTGGGTGGTTAGGATGTTCATCTGGAAAACAGCCTTTTAAAAATAGAGAAATACATATGGGAAATTGAAGAGACTTGTTTTCTCAAAATAAAACATAGTTTCTCTGAGATGCCTTTCCTTGCCACCCCACACACTGCGGTGAGCTCATCAGCGGGGTGCAGGAGGGGCGGGGGCAGGTGGAGTTCGGGCTTTCACTTGGTACTTAAGTTTCTGAGAAAGCTCTCTGACTTTATTCTCAGCACACTGGTTTCTCTCCTCATTTATTCCTGCCCCTTAAAAACACAGAGGCCCTCCCCGTCCCCGCCGGCACACTGATTCATCATCATCGTTTCCACAGATATTTCTTTCTTAAGACGTGGTTTCTGCCAATGTCTGTGGCCCTTCGCTTGTGAGGAGTTTCTGCAGAGCGGTAGTGGTGAGGCATATAATTTGGGTGAGAAATGAGATTTTTGGCTGCCCTATGGCCGTGACTGGAGAGGGAGCTTCCTCCCAGAGCCCTGGGAGGGGGGTCCGTCAGCTCACTGTGCCCCCCCCGTCCTCTCCCATGGCGTGGCTGCGGGAGCCGCGAGGCAGTGTCAGAGCCCAGCGTGTTAAACCTGTAAGCATAGCTTTGTGTCTTTCTAAACTCCCCCCCTTGTTAAAGGGAAAAACGTGAAATAACTCTTTATGAGTTCAGCCCATACCTTGGGGGTTAGGTATGCTCTGGGCTATAAAAGCACAATTTCCTTGCCGCCCGTCAGGAAGCGATTCCAGCCAGCCTGGGCCAGCTAGATAAGTCAGCGGGCGTGTGCCGGCACGTCTCACCGTGCTCCCTGGTTCTGAAGGCGTGAGAACCTCTGCAAGGCAGGTTCCCATGATTGTATAGGATATGTTATGGCAAAGATCCGAAAAGTGATTTCATCACTAGCTGGAAGCATCATGATCAAAATGATGACAGTTGCAAAACTTTATCAAGTGCGAGTCCAGAGTCTAGCGATACCGAGAGTGGACACAGATACGCTACCGCCAGCATCCAAAACCCCGGAGCTCAGAGGAAAGAAAAATTCCCTCAGGATTTAGGAGAATGATTCAGATGTGTTAAAAAATAATGTGTTTGGGGCCCCTGGGTGGCTCGGTCGGTTAAAGCCTCTGCGTTCCGCTCAGGTCGTGATCTCAGGGTCCTGGGATCGAGCCCCACATCGGGCTCTCTGCTCAGCAGGGAGCCTGCTTCTCCCTCTCTCTCTGCCTGCCTCTGCCTACTTGTGATCTCTCCCTCTGTCAAATAAATAAAATCTTTAAAAAAAAAATGATGTGCTCTTTTTAGAAGCAGTATTGTTTAGGGCTGCTGATACTTCTAGGCAAACACATAAATAAACCTTTATTAAATTTGTTGAACATTTATAGTAGGCAAGTTACATTAAAGTTATCTTAGTGTTACCCAGAAAAATAATTTGGGTAATAATTGGTTTTATGTTAATGTATACTTTTTTCAATCAAATGATGTCGTGTGTAAAGTTCTGGTCTGATTTTTTGTTCTTTGTTCAGTTAGCATATGGGGACGGTAAATAGGTTCTCTGGGGATCATGCCAGTGCCCTGGGAGGTGAGAGTATTCCAGGGCTGACGTGTGGGAAGGGGGAGCCTGTGATGGACTCAGAGGCGCAGTAGTAACTTTGGGTAAACTGACCTCTCGGGGTTGCCCAAGTCGCTAATTAAAACAAGCGAGCACAACTGCTTCAGATGCCGATGGAGAAGGGCGTGTTCCCTGGGTCATAAAAACGCAGTAATGCCAGAGACATAAGTGGGATAAAATTGAGGCTATTGTAAGCTTTCGAAGGGAATAGCCTGTATAGCATGATGTCAGCTGGCGAGTTCTCCTGTGAGGGTTACCAGGGTGAGGGAGCCTGACCTGACTGCCCGGGGCCTCGGCAGGAGGGACGCGGTGTGTGACAGTCTCTGCCCTCTGCCGGGGCCACTATCTGCCGGGCTTGCTGGCAGCTGCTGGTGTTAAATATTCTGAGAAAAGGATGCTGTTGCCAAAACAACACAATTGAGAACTTTAACTGTTGGTAGGAAGTTTGGATTTGCTTTGAGAGGTGAGGTTTTTCTGAAGGTGCGGAGAGGAGTGTCACATAGCCTTTTCCCTGAGACGGCATGCGTCTGTCTTTCTTTCTTTTTTTTTTTTTAATTTTTTTTTTTAAGATTTTATTTATTTGACAGAGAGAAACACAGCGGGAGAGGGAACACAAGCAGAGGGAATGGTAGCAGGAGAAGCAGGCTTCCTGCCGAGCAGGGAGCCCGATGCGGGGCTCGATCCCAGGCCCCTGGGATCTGACCTGGGCCGAAGGCAGACGCTCAACCACTGAGCCCCCCAGGCGCCCCTTAGTTAATCTGTATCAGGAGAGCTGCTGAAAATGCGACCCTCAGCGGGACCCCTCTGATTTGGCTTTTGTTAGAGCACAATCTAAAGCTCGATGTTAGCTTGGTCCAAGGTTTGTGTGTCACAGTGTTGTTTACTCTTGATCAGCAGGAAGTGCTGGGAGCTCTCCTCACGCCCCTCCCCTCCCTCTGGTCAGGGTCTGAGTGGCTGTCCCTGAAATGCGGGTGGGGTCTGTCCTCTGCCTGCCTCTGCGACCTCCCTGTCGGAGTCCACGCCGGGGGTGGGTGGTGACTTAAAGCCACGTACAGGGCCCCGGTGTGAGCTTCCCAAGGTTTTTCTATTGTACTCAGAGATGCCCCTTTTGTGCCATCAAGCATTTGGAACATCTGCTTGTGGCGAACTTAGAAAGTGCCGCCAGCTGGCCCTGGCTGCTGCGCTTCTCGTCTCTCGGGGCTCCGGCAGAACTGCCCGCACAGCGCTTCACAGGCCTGTGGTTTCGGTTGGCCACAGGGTTTGCTTGTTTCTGAAGTCCTAAATTGCCAATGCACTGTCTTTTGATGGGTTCCCGAGTGTGGACAATTAATGTAGTTGCCAGTTGTTAAGACAAAGGTGAGTGGCTGGCATGTTTAGAGTTTCTAAGGAGTTTGAAATCCAAAAACAGAGAAGAGAAAAAGAATTTTTTTGAACTCTGATAGGACACAATAGAAGTAATTACAGCTTAGCTTGTAGGGCATGGCTGGGACGGGCTGGCTGAGTACACGTGTCGTGCGTGCTACCCTGTGCACTGGGCTAGGGCCCGAGCGGTCCCTTGGGTGCTGCCCAGCTCCCTGGCAGGGAGCCTCGACAGGTAGAGCGTTCTGAAGGGCATGCTATGATTACAGTATTGTGATGTGGCGTTATTGCATAACCCAAGGACACGCCATTGTCGCCTACCCACTGGGGTGTCGCAAGAACGAGATTTGTGAGTTTTACTCCAATTGAGCTTTTCCAGTGATTAACCGCCACTCCCTCCCAGACTCTTGGTTCTTTAAAACGAAGGGTAAACTTCAGGACAACCGTGACCTACGGAGAAAGACAGTATTCTAGAAGGTAGTTTGGAAGAATGGATCTGGAAAAACAACCAGGGCTTTTTCTCATTTCAGCCAGAGATCCCAAGTTACAGACATACGCCCTTCCGAGTAAACGTATGCAGCTCTGACGTTAGCCAGCCTGTCACCGGAGCCGGTCCCCCTTGGCATGCCTGCCTCGTTTATTCTCAAAAATACCAGTTTGAGGCATTGGGAGGACTTTGTTCATGCAAAATAAAGATAATAAACATGCAATTTGCTTAAATAAAGTCTGACTAGAGTTGGCCATTTGGTCATTAATCGTTGTTGTAACAGGTTTATGAGAAGCTTTGTAAGGGGAAATAAAAAACCTTCTTTTTGTATACTTAGGGGTCCTCTTTGGTTTTGTTCTTTTTGTTTTGGTAAACACGTCAAGCCAGTACTTATTTTAGGGACGCCTGGGTGGCACAGTTGGTGAAGCGTCTGCCTTCGGCTCAGGTCTCGGGCATTGAGCCCCGTATTGGGCTCCCTTCTCATTGGGGAGCCTGCTTCTCCCTCTCCTTCTACAGCTCCCCCTGCTTGTGCTCTGTCTCTCTCTCTGTCTCTCTGTCAAATAAATAAAATCTTAAAAAAAAGACAGTACTTATTTTAAACTTCAGAAAGTTTTAAAATTAACCTGTAAATTCAGCAATTGTCTGAACATACATGTATATATGTTTACATATGTTTGTATATACATGATTTTTTAATGTTGAAATTTACTGTAGTTTTAAGGTGAGGAACAGATAAGCACATACGTTTGAGTTTTAGTTTAAATTTTATATAGAAATGACTTAATTTCCAAATAAACTTGTTCGTACTCTTAGAATAAAGTGTAAGCCTTATTAAAAGTTTTGTAATAATGGTCTCCTTTCCAGCGATGCACCTGCTGGGTCCTGAGTAACCCTCAGGGAATAGAGCGAGGCAGAGCAGACCGCACGCAGGTGGTTCCCTGAGCCAGAGAGTCGGTTCAAGATACATCTGAGAGCAGTTTTGAAAGAAAACTTGAATTTGAGAAGATTCTCAATGGGTACTTACCGGAGACGGGCCGTGCTGGGAGCGGTCAGGTCGGGAGCCGGTGGCTGACGGTGCCCAGAGCAGGACCTGTTCTCACGCTCGCTCGCCGGCTGAAACTGGAGCCGGCTGTTCCAGTGGGAGGGGTTTAAGTGTAGGAGTTGAGCCCTCGGGGCGTAGAGATGCACCTGATATTCCTCCTGCCCGCAGCTACGATTCATGTGTTTGCACCCACCGAGCTGCCTGGGAGCAGCGTCACCAGCGGGCTGGCAGGCCGGGCGCCATCTCCGGGCCGCGCGCCGCTCCCCGCTTCCGGTTGGAGAAGGCCATTTTGGGGCCGGTCAGACGTTCCTGGGCTGGGGGGGAGACGGGTTTGCGGCTAGACTGGAGACGGGGCGGGTGTAGGTGGGACTCTGACCAGCGTTTGATGTTGCAATGAAGACACCATGTGTGAGACCTTTTGCGGAACCTCCAGCATAAGCAGTAGCAGCAGGTTGACCCCGAGATTTAGTCTTAAATACATCTCCCCTCGGAGGCCACACTCGCTGGTGTCCTCGCCCTGCAGGGTCCGAGTGAGGCTTTTCTTGTGTTGCCTTTCTGTCCTCGCCCTTGTGCCTGGGAATCTCTGCCTGCCGTCCTCCTCGTGGGGGGCTGGCGGGGGGGAACCTCAGCCGCCTCGCCGCGGGGCCTGCCGGCACACGCCCGGGACCGGCCCGAGCCCCGAGCTGCTGCTCTTGCCAGGAGGTGGCTGTGTGCCTCTCACTGCCCCTGTTCTTGGATATAACTGAGACGCTGCGTTTTGGAGCCAGTTTATCTCCCTCCCTGCTTAAACTGCTTGCTGTTTAATCTGCGGCTGTCAGCGAGGCTGTGATGTGGTGTTGGTTTGGGGACAGGGAGAGACGGGGTGGGCTGGGGCCAGGCCCCCGGCGTGCGTGGTGCGTCTGGCCCGGCGGTGCACGGTCAGACTTGCCAGGCCAGATACTGTGTGGTTTTTAAAATTTTTTTATTTTTTATTCAAGGCTTAGGATTTTACTTTGCTTTATCTTTATATTGAATTCTTTAAAAAAAATGTTTTTAGTTACTTTTGTCCAAATTAAGTGACCTTATAATTTAAAGGGTGAAAAAATTGTTCTGTAAGTCTCGTCACAAAACACTAGCCTGCTGCTGTTCCTCTGATGAGCCACCCCACAATGTGGTGGCTTAGTGTTATTACCTCTCTGGTCTGTCTGTGTGGGCCAGTTCCGCGAGCATGGCGGGCTCCGTTGGTGGGGCCCTGACAGTATTGAGCGGGGCTGGAGGGGCCACCGTGGTGTCTCCCAGCTCGTGTCCTGGAGTGGTTGGCTGAGCGAGCCCTCTTCTCCATGCGGCCTCCCTGCCCAGGCCTGTCCAAGAGTGTGGTTGGTGAGGCACCTCCTGGTGGCCTGCTTCATCTGCCCAGCCCTGGAGGGGAGGATGGCAGGCCCCAGGTTTCAGTGGGACGCTGCCAGACGGCTTCCCCTCCCACCTCTGCCTAGGAGCAGCACTAGGACCTTTTCTTAGCTGAGTATTTTGGTGTTTACTGATTCTAAATAATGTTACTCTGTTGCTACTTTTTTTTTTTTTTTTTAAAGATTTTATTTATTTATTTGACAGAGAGAGATCCCAAGTAGGCAGAGAGGCAGGCTCCCCGCTGAGCAGAGAGCCCGATGCGGGGCTCGATCCCAGGACCCTGAGATCACGACCTGAGCCGAAGGCAGAGGCTGTAACCCATTGAGCTCCCCAGGCGCCCCTCTGTTGCTACTTCTGTTCCCTCTACTTGCTTCCAACTCCCAGTTTTGGGTGCTGTGTGCTGACTTCCCTTTGTGCAAAGTCAGAGTCTTGTACCCCTCTGCCCCCATTCTTGCTTCCTCTTCATCCTGGGGTCGCCTTTCCCTCTCTCCTGCATCGAAAGCCCGCTTCTCGGATCCCATGTCTTCTCTCTTGGGTTGAGTTTTTGCATCGATACGGAGCACATCCTGTTTGTGGGCTCCTGGGAAAGAGTGCGAGAGAGGTGGATGTGTGGAGGCCTTGAATGGTTGATGGTCTGACTGGGTATAGAATCTTGGGCTAGATATTATTGTTCACCCTTGGTTTCAAAAGTGCTCTCCTCTGCATGTAGCTTTCAGTACTGCTGGTCAAAGGTGCCTGCCTGTTCTGACTTCCTGATTCTTTTCGTCCAACATTTTATTTTATTTTATTTTATTTTATTTTATTTTATTTTATTTTATTTTATTTTATTTTATTTTATTTTTTTAAAGATTTTTTTACTTATTTGACAGAGAGAAACACAGCGAGAGAGGGAACACAAG
>CM053619.1:46948300-46963952 GCA_028646535.1 Procyon lotor
GAAAGTGAGCACATGAGCGGGGGCGAGGGGCAGAGGGAGGAGGAAAGAGTGAATCTTAGGCAGAGCCCAATCTCTGAGCCCTTCGATCTCACCACCCTGAGATCCTGACCTGAGCCGAAACCAAGAGTCGGACATTTAACTGACTGAGTCCCCCGGGCGCCCCCGTGTGAACGACCTCAGACAAACTGGCCAGTTAGGAGAATCCAGCACTTGGCTTCTGCGATGCATGTTTTACTGTCTGCTTCACCCTCGAGGTCCCGTGGTGGCGCTCCAGGTGGTGCCCGTCTGGGGTGGGGCGACTCCAGGACCCCACATCTTGGTGGGGAAACTGCTCCTCAGGCTCTTCAGACCTGCGCAGTTCTTAACCTTTGAAGGAAGAGCTAGACCAGGTAGTTGATGGCACGACTGCCCATGTGTTCGGGGGCGCCGTGCTGGGATTCCTTCACCTGTTCTCTTCCAGGATCTTCCTCAGGTTGTGACTCCTCACCCTCCTCCTGACCCTCTTTTCCCCGTTGCGAAAGTGTTTTCTGTCTGCTGCTGCCTCTCTGCTGCTGCACTTTGTTTCCCGGGCGTGCTCTTTGTTCTCTGCTGATCCCTCCATAGAGTCTTATTCTGGGTCAGGAGTCGCGGTGGCTTCTCTCCTTTCTCTGAGGGTTTTCATGATGCTCTGGCCAGCTGGCGGGCATCCCCCGCCCTCTCACACAGGTTCCGTGTTTTCACTGTGGCCCCTCCTTTGCTCCTCAGCACATCCGGAGAATTAACTGCTGTCTTTGCTGGGAGTGGGGGCTTCAGGGGTCTGCTCCGTTGGCGGCGACCCAGCACTCCGTGTTTCAGCCGCCTCCCACCCTGGAGTTATCTGGAGCCTTTCGGGGATCCTGCTTGTTGACCAGGGAGGTTCTGGGCTGCCTCACGTGTGCTCAGGCGTGGCCTCCAGCCTCCTGAGTGCCATCCCCACCGGGCCTTCCCCGTCTGCCTTCACCCCGTCGCTTGTGCCTTGAAAAGGGAAAGTGCTCCCTGCCGTTGCCAGTGGGGTTCCACCAGCTGTTATGTGTGTTCACTCTCCTCCATTACCCAGCAGTCTCGTGACCAAGTTCCTGACGAGGGTCTCATCTTCAGGGAGAGCGTGGGGGTGGCCACGGGCACGTACTGAGCATTCACCAGGTGTGCGGCCCTGGGCTGGGCACTCTGCCTGTGTGCCTTCAGTCCCCGCGGCAACTGTGTGCAAGCCGTGGCGAGGCTGGCCCGCAGAGTCGGACAGCACGGGGAGGGTGAGCCATCTGGCTGCGGTGACCCGGCCTGCAGGCCACAGCAGAGGCAGAGCCGCCGGGGTCGGGGAGGGGAGGGAAGTGCCTCCCTGTGAGATGCTAATGGCCATGAGCTGGCTCAGCCCCCTGTGTGCTCAGGACTTCGGGTGGGGTGGCCGGTCCCAGGCTCTGGGCCTCCGTGGGCCTCCCTGCCCTCGTGGGTCTGTGTGTGTCTGTGGGGGGACTGGCGCTGTGGCGGCGGCCACTCTTGTGGGGAGCAGCAGTGTTGCCTGCGGGGGGCTGGGCGTCACGACCCGACTCAGGCGGAGTCCAGATTTCACCCCCGTGGGGCGCGGGTCTTGCTCTCCTGCCCGGAAGGTGGGCTGTGGGGAGGGCCAGCAGCTGCCCGCTCGGCCCCTCCCACCTGCTTGCCTGCCCTCTCGGCTCCCCCACCGGCGGGCAGTGGGTCCGGCCCCGGCCCCGGCCCCGTCCCGCGTCCCTGCCGTCCCCCACTCAGCAGCACGTCGGCGCTCTGCGGCTGTGCCATCGGCTCCCTCTGTGCGCCGGCGGGTAGGGGACCCGGACCTCCGCCCGCCCTCCTGTGGGGTGGTGTGCGGGCTGCCGGAGGCCCCCATGAGGTGCCCACTGCCACTGCGCCAACGAAAGCTCTCTGGTGAAGGAAACACCTGGCTTCTGTGTTTGACCTTGTAAGTAAGTAGGAGACAGTTTTCATTCTGGCACTCCTTTGGGGCGCTGCGTCCGGGGAGAAGGAGAAAGGAAACGGGAGCTCTGTGGAGGTGTGATTCCCTTTCTTCGATTTGGGTTGTCGTTAGAGGAAGTAAGCCGTGACCTGCTGCCAGGGTGGCGTGGGTTAGGTCCCGGGGTTAGCAGATGCCGTGTCACATCGACCCTTGTGGCCCAGCTCGGGGCGGGGGTCCCATAGGCTGGAGCGCCTCACTGCCCAGGCCGTACCTCAGGGCCGTGTGACAGGTGACAGGGCTCAGGCTGGCACGCGGTAGTGCACGTGGTAGTGAGGCCGTGGGGGCCCTTCCTGGCCGACTCCCGGCTCCTGGAGGGCAGGGCAGCTTCGTGTCTTTCACGGGAGCACACAGGTGTGCTTTTCAGGCTTTCTTGGCTGTAACTTGGCTCCAGTTGGAACCCCAGAGTGAGAAGCCCACCCAAGGAACCTCGTGTGACCTCTCCGAACTCCTGAAGCCTCAGTTCTGCTTGTCCCTGGGGGCTGCCTGTGGCCCCCACCGCTGATGGGCACCTGCGGAACACGTGAGGGCCCTCTGCCCCTCCTCTCAGCTCGCTCTCTGTGGACCAGCGTTTCCTCCCTCGCTGCCAGAGTCTTGGTGCCGAGGACCCTGCGCGGCACCCTCTGGCAGGACCTCTGCTGTCAGCACCCTCTCTCTGCATCTGGGTCTTATGCTGTCTTCTTTTTGTAGATGGAGGGACAGGCTCTGTCCCCTAGATCCAGTGCCTTTCCTAGGTTTTCTGGGGGTCTTTGAAAGCCTGGCAGCCTGGGGTAGGAGTTCGGACCCTGCCCCCCTGCCCGGAAGCCACCGGCTAGGCCTGGACCCTGTCTTCTGGGATCAGGAACCTAGGAAGAAGTGGCCGCCATTCATAGATGCTCCCGGCCTGGCACCCTGGCCTGGGCCTGTGTGTGCCAGGATGTGCCCCTGTGAGCCAAGGAAGCAGTGGGCGCCAGGGACCTTGGGGGGAAGTCCAGCAGTCCTCAGGGTCCTTGCCTTCCCCTGGTGTGAGGGCTTGGCCCTGCGAGACTGAGTGCCGGGGAGCAGAGTGCTCACTGGCGCGGGGAGGGCTCAGACCCTGCTCGTCTTCTGGGCACCTGATTTCTCCTAACAAAATACTGAGAATGGGAGTGGAGTTTTACTTTGTAAGACAGTTGGCTAATATAAGAAATGAAAGTCAAGGTAGTTTGTTCATCTCGTGAGGTAGACCACGGCAGGTGGGAGTGTTGGGAAAGTTCTATTGTCAGACATTTATTTTCCTTTGATGAGTAAGTCTGAGATGTGTAATGTACTGCCCCGAATTTTAATTTGCTGCTTATTCCAGGAATACCACCATGTGGACTTTTGTGGAGCTGGGGCTACGTTGGTGTTGGAGGGGAGCGCACAGGCCCCTTCTGCAGGCTGCCTGGGAACGGTGGGCAGTACCCTCCGTCTGGGGCACTGGGGAGGGGTGCTCCGCCTCTCTCCCGAGGCTGCGCCGGCACACAGCTCCCCAGGCCCCTCCCTTTGGCAGGGTGGAGATGGGATGCGGAGTGGTCTTGAGCCGGGGTGGGGGTGGGAAGCTCCGAGTCCCTTTTGTTTAGATGGGGTCTCTGCCCCTCGTGCCTCCTGCAGTGTGATCTGTGTTAAGGCTTCCGCGTCTGAAGCGAAACCTGAAACCATGAGCTACAGGCTTGTTTTGTCTTGGATTGGGAAACTGGTTCAGGTTTGTGAACTTGGGCCAAGCTTTGAGGATTCCCACAGTGTTCCTCACCTGCTGTCCTCCCTCCCGCCCCGGTGTTTTCCCTGGGCTCCCCGCCGTGTTCAGGAGCACTTGGGGCTTTTTACCTCCGTGTTCAAGAGTTTGCTCGTTGCGTGTCGCTCTCTGGGGTCTGTTGACCACCACGTATGGGGTTCTCGTAGTTCAGCCGAACGAGGATGAGTAGAAAGAAATGATCGCACGGATTTCCTTTCTTCTTTTTTTCTCCTGATGCGAGCAGCGTCAGTGACGGCAGGCGAATGGCAGGGGTGCTCCTGGAGCCTCCCCGGCTCTGCCTCCGTCCCGTCCGTCCGCGGGGACTCAGAACACCCCTCCCCCCACTGCGTGCTCCCTGCCCGCCGCGGGCTCGGCCCCCATGGCCAGTCCCGAGTGAGTCGGGTTTCAAACGTGGCAGTGAGTCACTTTCTCTTTTATTTCTAGACATTTGTCTGGTTCTTTCTATGATCTTCCTGTTCCTTCTCTCTGGCTTCCATTCCTGCTTTTTGTCTCTATTACAGCAAACCTGTGTTCTTGGTAGTACCCTTTAGGTTCTGTTGCCTCACGTTTTCGGGCTGCTGGTCGTTTGTGGTATCCGCAGACCCCCTCCCCCATGCTTTTCTCGTGTGATTAGAAGATGATTCCTTACTGGCTCATTTTCAGTGGGCGTGAGTTGCTCCCTACCCCGTGGGGTGTGTGACAGTGTGGCTCCGTGCTGCTTCTCGGGGTCCCCCAGTGCACAGCCTGGAGCAGGCTTCATGCCTGTCCCTCAGCTCGGCCTGACCCGGTCCAGATGATGCGCCTGGATGGCCCCGCCTGGGGGCTTCGGTTTGTCACGGAAGCCTCTCTGCTTCTTCGGGCCGCCCCAGGAACAAGTCCCCTGTCGGCCCTGCCAGTCCTTCCTTCCACCGGGAGCCCCGGTGCGAGAGGCCCTGGAGCTGCCAGGGTCTCCGTAGGGCCCAGGGCCATCTGTCCTGAGCCAGCCATAGGGCTGGTGCTGTTCCCAGGGCTCTGTGGGGTATACTTGCCGGCAGCCAAATAATGACGACAGTAAGAATTCATCTTCATTGAGCGCTTGATTGTGTTCTAAGCACTTACATGAGTTCCGACCCCTCACGGTTGCCCCAGGGGACTGTAGTGTTTCCAGGAGAAGGCAGGAGGCTTGTCTGGAGCCGCACAGGCTGCTTTGCCTCTTGTCGCCTCCTCCCTGCGCCGTGATGCGCACGCTTCCTTTGCACCCGATGCTGCCGCTTACCGCTGTGGTTTCACTTCCTGTGGGCTTAGCCCAGGTGGGGCCTCTGCCGGCGTCCCCTCCTGCTGGTCCTCTGAGGGCGTGTGTGTGACTCGGAAGGTCCAGGCAAGGCAGTACCGCCTGGGTCCCGTGATGCGGATCCCGGGGTGGCGCACACAGCCTTGCGGCTCAGGTGGCAGCCCTTCTCTCACGGGGTCCCCTCCCTGCTCCTCGCCTGTGCTCAGGCCTCCCCACGCTCAGCTCCTGCTGACACTGGCCCCGCAGCAGAGGCAGAGGGAACGGGTGTGCACAGCCACATCAGCTCTGGTCCCTGCGTAAGTTTGCGTGTTCCTTGGCATTACCCCTGGCTGACACAAGTAAATTACGGCCATGAAAAGCAAAAACTGGGCTACAGGGATAAATGAACAAATCTTCTCTCCCTTATCGACATGTTAGTTTTAGTTAGGAAACACAGCAGTGGGAAGCATGTATTTGGACAATAGAAATGACAGGCCCGAGTCCCTGGATTTATCCAAAGCTCTGCAGCCAGCACCCAGGGGAGCACGCAGTTCTTAAATGTGAGGTGCACTTAAAATATTGCACAGTTACTGGGCCATAAAACACAAGTCTCAGGAAATTTCAAAGACTTTGTAGTGCACAGACTGCATTCTTTGACCACAAAACAATGAAATTAAAATTCAGATAAAGAAGATAAAGGTAAAACGTAAATTTTTACTTTGAAAACATACAGATCTCTAAATAACATGTGAATCAAAGAAAAAATTCCAGTAGGAATCCCAGAAAAATCCCAGTTTTTCTTCCTTAAGAAAGCTCCACACGCAACCTGGAGCCCAGCACAGGGCTTGAACTCACGACCCTGAGATCAAGAGTGGGATGCTTAACTGACTGAGACACTCAGGCCCCCCCCCCCCCCCCCCCGTAGTGATTTTACGATAGAAATTTAAAGATAGAAATGAACAGTAACAATTATTACCTATCAAAACCTTGGAGATGTGGCTGCTGTGTGTTTGAAATGTTGAGCAGGAGTTGTCTGCGGGCCCAGTCTGGCCTTGGGCTGCTTTTCTTTGGCCTTGGAGCCAACAGTGGCTTTTCCTTTTTTATATGTTGTTATTTACACAAAAGGAGACTGCTGTGGCCTGCAGAGCTGGGGTGCCCACGCTTGGCTGACCCTGCCTTAAAAGCTGTGACAGCAAAGAAAGAAGGTCCTGGGTTGAGGCCGAGGGGCCAGGACAGGAGGGGACAGGAGCAGACAGCCAGGCAGTGCTGGGGAAGGGAGGCAGGACCTGAAGAGGGGAGGCTTCTGGGTAGGTTAGGGGTCAGGAGGCAGAGTGACCCAACCCTGTGGCAGGGGAGCTGTGATGTGTGCACGGTGGGGACTCGAAATGACACAGTGAGAACACCTTTGCTGGTACGTGTGGTGGCTTAGACGAAGTAGACGTCCCTAGAAAAATGCAGTTTATCAAAACTGACCAAGTAGAAGTAGAAAGGTGACTCATCTGTGCTTTCGTACCCTTATTTATGAATATAAATATAATTGGGATAATAGATACTGACCTTCTGGGGCTATCCGTTATCTAACTACTTAAAATTAGTTCTGTTGAGATACGACAGCGTTTTATACGGTCCACCCACTTAAAGTGTGCAGATCAGTGGCCTTCACTCTGCCCGAGCTGGGCAGTCGTCACCACCATCACTTCTGGAATTTTCACCCCGAAAAAGGAGTCCCATGCTTCTTCGCTGTTGCCCTGAGCCCCCATCCTCCTCAGCCCTACGCAGCACCGATGTCTCCTGTCTCTCTGGATCTGCCGTGGGGGCAGTTCTTGTGCGTGGGCTCAGACAGGCTGTGGCCCTTTGTGACGGCCCCTCGCACTCAGGCAGCACTCCCTGGGTCCCTCGTCTTGTGGCGTGCGCCCCTGCTTCGTTTCGCTTAGAGCTGAAGAATATTCCTCGTTGGGAGGGTTTGCGCCAGCCGCCCTGACGAAATACCCAGACTGGGGCTTCTCCCCAGATCCTTGAGGCTGGAGATCTGGGATCAGGGTGCTGGCAGGGCTTGTTTCTCCGGAGGCCTTTCCTCCGCTTGGGAGGGTTGTCATGGTCACCCCTCCAGTCTGTGTCTGTCTCTGGTCCTGGTCTTTTTCTTCTTAAGGACACCAGTCCGATGGGTTAGGTCCCACCCAGGCAGCCTCATGTCACCTCACTGACCTCTTTGAAGGCTTTGTCTCTGAATGTAATCACATCCTGAGGTGCTGGGGGTTAGGACTTGAGCTTTTTGGGGGATACTGTTCATACAACATGCGGATAGAGCGCATTTCATTTATCTGTGTTATGGGCTGATGGACGTTCACTGTTTGGCAGTTGTGAATCATACTGCCCTGAACGTTTCTGTGCACATTTTTTTTTTTTTTTTTAAGATTTTATTTATTTATTTGACCGAGAGAGATCCCAAGTAGGCAGAGAGGCAGGCAGAGAGAGAAGGGAAAGCAGGCTCCCCGCTGAGCAGAGAGCCCGATGTGGGGCTCGATCCCAGGACCCCGAGATCATGACCTGAGCCGAAGGCAGAGGCTTTAACCCACTGAGCGGCCCAGGCGCCCTTCTGTGCACATTTTGTGTGGATATAACTTTTCGTGTCTCTTGGTCGAGATCTAGAAATGGGGGATGAGACTGTTTTAAAGATTAAAGAAACGAACCCATATCTAGAGTTAGAATGTTGGGTTTGTGGTGAATTCTTTCTGTTGTTAGTGATGACGGTGGTGAAAGGACTGTTGGGGTCCAGCCTGTTTCTGCCCCGGGTCCCGGGGTTACCTCCGCCTTCTTCCGGTGACTGGGTCCTCAGTATATCTTTCCTTATTCTTTTCATCATTTTATGTTCCTTGATTTTACATACGTGTCAGACCCAAAAATCCACTCATTGATTTTTAACTGGTGAGTTTACTGTTAATATTTAATCTAAGTACCAATGTTTTTGGTTTTGGGTCTGCCATCTTTTGTGTTGTATTTTGTATACTTAAAGAAAATCTTTTTTTTTTTTTTTTTTTTTGCCTTTTTCAGAATAAGGTTTCTCTTATATCCTCCCCCCAATCCTATTCCACATCTTCCTCGTCTCTTGACTTAGAAGTTATATATATTCTAATTCTCTTCTTTCTTTACTTTTTAAAAAAGATTTTATTTATTTGGTTGAGAGAGTGCCTTCGTGCCTGAGCTGGGGGAGGGGCAGAGGGCGAGGGACGAGCAGGCTCCCTGATGAGCAGAGACCCCCCTCCCCCAACATGGGCGCCCTCTCCTATATCTTTTCTTTATTGGTAGTCTCTAGATTTGTATCATGAATATTCAAAGTCAAAAGTTAGTTTCTTAATCCATCGTATGTCATACACAGCATACCCCGATGCTGGCCACTTCTCCTGGCATGTTGTGATTGTCAGGTTTGCTTTCTATCCTTTTGTTGAACATTATATGTTATTATCTTTTTTTTTTTTTAAGATTTTATTTATTTATTTGACAGAGAGGAGAGAGATCACAAGTAGGCAGAGAGGTAGGCAGAGAGAGAGGGGGAAGCAGGCTCCCCGCTGAGCAGAGAGCCCGATGTGGGGCTCGATCCCAGGACCCCGAGATCATGACCTGAGCTGAAGGCAGAGGCTTTAACCCACTGAGCCCCCCAGGTGCCCCACATTTGCTATTTTAATGGAAAATATTTTTATGAATCTTCTAATGAGAAGATTGCTATCTGGGAAAAAATGCTTCACCTACTAAATTGATGTCCACATCTTCCAGATTTTCTTGTCTGTGTCTGCTGTGCTGACGGCAGATGTGGCCCATTTGATGTTTTAAACCCAATGCAGGCTGGCTAATTTGATCGGGGATTGCCCGGAAAAGGTACCTGGACGGTCCTCGTTTTCTTGAATTTCAGTAGTGCATCATCAGCATCACGCTGCGAAGGGTGCCTGAAGGTCTGTGTGGATGCAGGACATGATCTGGTCTGGTTTTTAATGTGCCTCGGCCGAGAGTACCATGCTTCCTTTGTACCTGCTTTCACACTTCCTGACCCCTCTGTGAATGAAGATGGCCTGGCCCGTGAGGCCCGTGTGAGGCCCTTGCTCTGTTGGGAGCCTCCCTGGGGCCGGGTGGGCAGCTCGGACCATGGCTGCCCTATGGTCACCCTGCATTGCAGGTGCTTCCCTACCTTGGCCTCCCAGTGGTCTTGCAGGAATCCCTGCTTGTATCCTGTGGAAGCCGTGGGTGGCCCCGGGGTCATTTGGGGCCTTGAGGCCGGTGGTGGCCCGTGCTGCCTTTTGCATGTGGCAGGGGGGTGGCCTGCAGATGCCGTAGGCTGTGGAGAGGGTTTCCCCTGCAGGCCCCCAGCTCTGGCTTGATGGCCGTCCAGGGAGTGCATTCTGAGGCAGTGCCTTGAGGAGCGGCCCCAGTGGTCTGCAACATAAGAACATGCAAAGGCTCTGGTGTTTCTCCCTCTGGCAAGACCGCTGTGTCAGTTTGCAGGGCTGCCTTGTGGTCTGGGTGTGGGGTAGGGTTAGCCCTGCCGTGGTGTCATGGCGGAAAGCAGACAAGAGCTGATGGAAACTTGCATCTCGTAGGGATGGGGTGGCAGCTGGGAAGTGCTTTGGGGCTGATCTTGTGATTGGCCTTGTGGAGCTGAAGTGAGTGTGCAGCCGTCCTCAGTGCACGTGCTGTCTCCGTGTCACCTGGGGGTGGTCACAGGGGCTGGAGGTCAGTGGGCAGAGGAGGTCGGCCGTCCTCAGTGCACGTGCTGTCTCCGTGTCACCTGGGGGTGGTCACAGGGGCTGGAGGTCAGTGGGCAGAGGAGGTCGGTGGGGAGAGGTCATGCTGGAGGTGGGACGGTGGCTGAGGCTGGACCTCCAGGCAGTGTGACTGGAAGAGTGTTGTCCACACTCAGCTGGCCTAGCTGCCCGTGGGGGTGGTGAGACAGGAGAAGAGCTCTCTTGCTAACTTGGTTCCGGACGGCGGCAGGCTCGCCATTAACCAAGGGCTCTGATGGCCTTCACACTGATCCTTCTCTCTCCTACTGGCCGTCTGACCCTGTGCAGTGTGTCCCCTCTCGGGCTTGTGCATCCTGTACGTCAGGGCCGATGCCCCTCGGCCCGATGGGGCAGATCTCGAGCAGAATGCCCCTCCGGGCTGTAGACATCGTGGGGCCTGTGGAGGCCTGGGCTCTGGGGCTGGGATGTGAGTCCGTGACTCAGCGGCAGAACTGGTCTCTGACTTCCGGGTTAGGCCTTTAATTCTCCTGAGCGCTTGTTTTTGCTTCTTTCAAGTTGATGTACTTGGGCCACTCTGTCATCAGCTGTGGGCGTTTCATCCCCCAGTGTGGTGCTCACGTCCCCTCCCCTGTGCCCTCTGGGGCCTTTGGCAAAGGGACAGGATGGATGGGAGGTTGGCCCTGTGCTGATTGCCAGGCAGCAGAGAGAGGAAGAGCCTTTGTTGTCTCTCACTGAGAAGAAGGATCATTCATAGGTCACAGCGGTGTTTGATTTGCAAAGAACAATTACTTAGATTGCTGGAAAAGAAGTAGTTTTTTTTTTTTTAAGATTTTATTTACTTATTTATTTGTCAGAGAGACACAGAGAGAGAGAGACAGAGAGAGCACAAGCAAGGGGAGAGGCAGGCAGAGGGGGAAGCAGGCTCTCTGCTGAGCAAGGAGTCTGATGTGGGGCTCAATCCCAGGACCCTAGGATCATGACCTGAGCCGAAGGCAGATGGCTAATCAACTGAGCCCCCGGGCGTCCCGAACACGGAGTCTGCATTCAGGCCGGGCCGGTCTCACGGGAAGCCCGCACCGTGGTGTGGCAGTGAAGAGCAGGAGATGCCGCCGGCTTCAAGGGCACGGAGGGGCGCCATGGGCCGGGCCTCTGGGGCGGGCTCCTTCCTGAGGCTTCGGTTGGCCCCCCCCCCCGCCTTGGAGTTCCCATTTCCACCTCAGGGATGGCGTTTTGTTGCGATGTTCACATGCTCTGGGGGCCCTGAGTCCCTGGGCTCTGACCCGAGACGTGGGTGCGCTTCTGACCCTGGGCACCGGCATGTGGGGTCAGGGACATGGGTAGGGGGAGGGCAGCTCCCACGCAGGGGCTCCTCGCTCGTGACTTTTTCCTCGGTGACGGCCTCCCCCAGGTCCTGTGGGCGTCCTCGTGTTTGACTTTAATAAACCAGGGCTGGGGGGGGGGGGGTTGGGCTACTCGGTGGTGTCGCTCCAGGCACTGTGGCGCTGCTGTCAGCCATTGCTGACAAGGTGACAGCTGCTCACGCACAGCCCTGACTCAGCAGGAATGTGTGCCACAGGCCCCCGGGTGCTCAGGGAGCAGGGCTGGCCCCTGGTCCGTCGGGGTGCCTGTTCCTTCTGGAAGGCTGGCTGCAGGTGCAGCTGTCACCCCCCCCGCAGTCTGCACGGGGCCTGTGAGGACACTCACAGTGGGGTGTTTGATCCTATAGGAAATGTCTGCAAGTATGAGTGTTCAGTACTGAGAAAATTAAAAGGAGTGTACGGCGAGAAGGTTGTACTTTCTATTTGAGGGTTATTTCTAAGCCAACAATTTAATTTTACTTTTATCACAGTGGGGTGAGCCGAGAGTTAGATTACCTTCCTAATGTGGCATCTAAAGGCAGTTCCTTCACACTGTGGCAGAAGGATCAGTCCCCTGTGGCGCTGTCTGAACGTGCAGGGGCTGCTCCAGACCTGGGCCCTTCATTCGGTGGGAGGGCTGGAATGACGCAGCCTTGGGCCCAGGGGAGGCTGCCGGGGGCGTCAGTGAGCTTCTGTTTGCTCCTCAGTGTGGCTGAGGGAGGGGAGGGTCACCTGCATGGAAGATAGCCCCTCCCTCTATGTGGATCCCTCTTTGGGAAGCATTGACAATGTGGTCACTTGTAGACTTGAGGGTTAGATCTTAATTTCTTTGTATGAATTTCTAACAGCCCAGGACCTGGTGGTGAGAGAACCAGACTGGGGTCACGTCTGTCCCTTTCCTTCTCGTGGGATCCACCAAGTATTCAGGGCACTGGCCTTGGTCCAGACCAAACACTCGGTCACTTTTGCCTTCGGCTGAATGACGGGTAGGCAAGGAAGGGAGAGGTTTTTCCTCCAAAGCTTTAAGCTCTGTTGTCTGTGTACATAAATTTGCAGAAGCGTTGCAGATGGTAAGTATACTTTAAAGGGGGTAGAGAGGTGTCTCTCTGTTACCCTCAGTTGCACAGAAGTGTGCCAGAAGGTTTTACTCGAGTGAGACATTAGGGACAGATTTCTAAGAGGAATGGCTTAAGCAGTGTGAGACAATTGCAAAGGGTGTGCATTTTGGGAGAGAGAATGAGAGAGACACTCAAAACAATTTTGTAGCTACCGTGTGCAAGGCAGTGGGCTAGATGCTGGGGTGTAGCTGTGAGCTGGAGGGAGGGAGCCCCCCTGTAACTCCGTGTCATGTGGTCCGGACGCTGCCTCATGGCTCACACTCTGCTCCCCGCTAAGAAGCATCTCAGGGCCAGGTGAACCCCGCTGATGTCAGGGCCTGTCTTCAGAGCAGGGTTGATGAGGACCTGGGAGAGGGGTGCTTCCCGGTGCCTGAGGTGGGTGCTGGGCTGGGGGAGGGACAGCAGTCCCTGGAGTCACCCCAGCTACTTTTCAGGCCGCGGCACTTACGAGGTGTGGTTCTCAGCCTTTTAAATGCCTGACAAAGTGCATTGTCTGATGCGTGTTCGGAGACAGCTTGTAAGTGAGTTCATTGTAACATTGGCAGGATTAAACCTAGAAACGTGTGTCATGTAGTTTTGACAATTCTTCATAATGAAAAAAAAATTTTTTTTTGAAGGTTTTATTTGTTTATTTGACGGGCGGTGGTGGGAGAGCACAAGCAGGGGGAGGGGCAGAGGGGAAGCAGGCCCCCCGCTGAGCAGGGCGCCCACACGGGGCTCGATCCCAGGACCCTGAGGTCAGGACCTGAGCCGAGGGCAGAGGCTTAACGACTGAGCCCCCCAGGTGCCCCTTCATACTGAAAGTTTTTAATGGGTCCATTCTCAGGAGTGTTCTCACAAAGGAAGCAAATGCCTCGTGGATGTCCTTCCTCCTCCCCAGGAAGTCGTCTTAGTGGCTCTTATTTGGAGAGAGTGAGTGCGGGATGAGGGGCCTTCCCTTTGCCCTGTGCTGCTCACCCTCACTGGCTCTTGTGGGTCCTTGTGAAGGTGTCTGACTTCTGGGTTTCATGCGGAGGTGAAGTTCATCCGTAGAGTGTGGAACTGCCAGGTGAAAGTGTCCTGTTGCTGCTGTCACCCGGATGGGCATTCAGTGGACTTGTTCTCCAGGACTTAACCTTTTGCAACATGTACACCTCACTCTTTTTTTTTTTTTTTTTTTAAGATTATGTATTTGAGAGAGAGAGAGCATAAGCCAGGGGGAGAGGGAGGAGCAAACTCCCCGCTGAGCAGGGAGCCTGGCGCGGGGCTCGATCCCGGGACCCAGAGATCATGACCTGAGCCGAGGGCAGATGCTTAGCTGACTGAGACCCCACGGGGCCCGTCCACACTCTTTTTTAAGAATTGTGCAGATACCCGAGTATTTGGTGTTGGTTCTGCGCCAGCCTCCCCGCGGTGTGCACGATGTGGCAAGTGGCCCTGTTGGCTCTTCCCATGGGGTCCAGTTGTGGGTTCCTGTGCCAGCCTGACTGAAGTCACCTTTAGCAGGACCGCAGGCCACATGGTGGGTCTTCCCGCTCCAGAGCCCACTGGTCCCAGCAGGTTGCTACTGGGATGTTTTGTCTACTTATTTGCTTGTTCCTCAGTTGGTGATGATGCAGGGTTCAAGTCATCCCGTTTCTGGGATGGTCAGGGGCTGGTGCAGCTGGAGCGGGCTCTGCTGGCCGAGTGTCTCCCTGTCCCTCTGGAGGCCCTGTCAGCCCCTGAGGGCTCAGTTGCCTGTCTTGCACTGGCCCTGTGTTTAGAGTGTCGTCCTCATAGTGCTCTGAGATTGCATCTCACTTCGCTTTCTCTGCTGCCAAATAAGTAGGATTCGGGGAGTAATTCCTTTATTCCGAGCCGGCCTCACCACTTTGCCAAGAGGGCCAGCCAGGACCTAACGCTGGTCTTTATGGTGTGCAAGTCTGTCACGCTGTGCCCTTGGCCGTGACCGTAGTCAACACTGAAGGGGGTGAGGCTTGGTGTGGGAGGTGGGCATGCTGGCAGAGCCCTGAAAGCTGGCACAGACCCTGAACCCAGAGGGAGGCAGCGGGCTGGCCACTGAGCTTGGCTGGAATGGGAGTCGGTCCCCAGCTGTGGCGACGGAAGGATGTTGGCTCCTCTCTGAAGTAGTTTGTGCGGTCATAGGCTGGAAGGATGTTGCGTTCACTTTGACCTCTTCAGCCTTTCACTCAGCTTTTCTGTCCGTCGCCTTTTGAACACGTGGGCCTTGAATGTTCACACTCGAAGCTGGAAGTAACACGCGGACCGTTCTGCAGCGTGGCCCCTGCAGCCCCACCTGCAGGTCTCGGGAGGACAGTAAGAGCAGCCGTGCACCCTCTTCTCGTGCTTGTGGGTGTGGTGGTCATGGACGCCCCATTCCTCTGGGGGTCATGCTGTTCTGGGTGTTCTAGGCACCTAGAAGTGGAAGTCCTCAGAAAATCCGGTTGTTTTGTGAGAAACACTTCCTGGTAGAGCCCCGTCCCTCGCCTGATCCTTGTGGAGCTGGATGTGATCCCTCTAGGAGGGACGCGCCAGGGAACCGACGACAGGGTGTGTGGGGCGGGCTGGGCGTGTGAGCTGCCGGGGCCTGGGCTTGGGGAGTGCGGCCCCGGGTCTGCAGACAGGTGTGGGACGGTCACCTGTCGTCGTGGGTTTTTTTTTTTTTTTTTTTCACTTTTTTCACCTGTCATTCTTGAGACACTTGAGAATTGGGCTTGTGGGCAGGGGCAGGCATCTAAATGCCAACCAGAGATGTGAAGCCTTAAGATGGTGGCTACAGATGGGCCACGAGTAAAGAGGTGGGGAGAGCCCCTTGACGGGGAGCTAGGAAACCCAGGGTGCCTGCTGGTTGGTGGCTCGGTCACCAGGGCGGGGGTTCCAGCCACAGTCCCATCGGACTGGAGTGGGCTCGTTGGTCTCGTGCCCCCTAGGTGCAGAGCGACACGGTGACTCACACACGGGGTTACCTGTGTTCATGTTTGTGTGTGGACGCACGTACAGCAGCGATCGGCATTAACACCTCAGCTGTCAGATTGGCCTTTCACGTGTTTTAGTTTCTTCATTTAAATATCTTATATATTTTTTAAATGTAGGCTTCATGCCCAGCATGGAGCCCAATGCAGGGCTTGAATTCACGGCCCTGAGATCAAGACCTGAGCTGAGATCAAGGGTTGTACACTTTAACTGACTGATGTTCCACTTTTCACATCTTAAGAAAGAGTCTTTTCATTATAAAGAGTAAGGCTTTTTCCTGGTTTTTATTTTTTTTATTGTTAGTAATCTGAGCGTAGATTTCATACATATATATCTTTACTTTATGTGGTTTAGCTTCTCAAGCTGTGGGTATTAAGCCTCCGTGGAAGGTTCCGCCCGTGGAGGATCCCAGCTTGATGCCAGAAGGTGGGGGCTGCCTGGGACCCAGACTTCTCACTGTAGCTGTGGTTTGTCCTCCTGGGCAGGGGTCTCTGGGGAGGTGCCCGAG
>CM053619.1:46973282-47017348 GCA_028646535.1 Procyon lotor
TCTGTGTGTGTGCTGAGTGTGTGTGTTTCTGTGTGTTTGTGTGTGCTGTGTGTGTGTGTGTCTGTGTGTGCTGAGTGTGTGTGTTTGTGTGTGTGTGCTGAGTGTGTGTCTGTGTGCTGAGTGTGTGTGTGTTTCTGTGTGTGCTGAGTGTGTGTGTGTGTGCTGAGTGTGTGTGTGTATCTGTGTGTGTGTGTTTCTGTGTGTGTATCTGTGTGTTTCTGTGTGTGTGCTGTGTGTGTATCTGTGTGTGTGCTGTGTGTGTGTGCTGAGTGTGTGTGTGTTTGTGTGTGTGCTGAGTGTGTGTCTGTGTGCTGAATGTGTGTGTTTCTGTGTGTGTGTGTCTCTGTGTGTGTGCTGAGTGTGTGTGTCTGTGCTGTGTGTGTGTGTGTGCGCGCACTATTGAGAGAAGTTCTGGGACTTCGTGGCCATAGCCTCCGTCTTGGATGGAGCTGCTGGGGAAGGCTCGGGAGTGGGGGAAGACGGTGCTTATGTTGAGGGGCTGCATTTGTCCAGCATTAATTTTCAAGTGTTCACGGACTTGCCCTTGAAGTTCACTTAAGGCAGCATTTATTGACGTGCTTCATTGTCTGTGCCTTTGAAATGAAAACCCACACTCTAGAGAACAGGTTTGTGAGGTAGGGACAGTATATTTTCTCTGGTCTTCCGAGAGAAGAGGCGGCGGCAGACGCGTGCCCCCACCGGAGCCGTGCGTGGACCACGCCTGGGCTCCTCGGCCCTCGGGCTCCGAGCCTCCCGAAGCCGGCGGGGCTCCTGTGACGGCATGCTCCACTTTTAGGGTCTGATGCTTTTGTGCTTGGGGAAAGTGTAAAACAGATGTGTTCCCAGTAGAGTGGATTTTTAAGTTAATTTTTGTACTCTGATTTGTTTCTCTGTCTTTGGACTGAAATAAGTTTCTTTGAGCAGAAGAATGTCAGCTCTCTGCTGCTCGTGGTTTAAGTAGCCGGGGGAGGGGCTCTGAGCGCGGTGGCGGCCTCTGTGTTAGTCGCAGGCGAAGGACTTATCTGGCCACTTTTACTGGAAAACGGAGTTCAGAATGCTGCTTGGGCCATGGAAGCTCCCTCCCGCTGCTCTTGAGGAGGCTGAGGTTTGTGCATGAGACCCTGCAGGCCTTAACACCTGGGAGCCCAGCCCTCTGCCCCCCGTGTCCCTGGGCGCCTGCAGGCGCGGCCGGCCTGCCCGGCAAGCAGCAAGCGCACAGGGGCAGCCGGCGTCTTGGCTCCTGCGGCTCTTCTGCGTGGGCGCAGAGGGACCGGGGCCTGGAGCATCACTCTGTTCTCACTGGTGTCCCGTGTCCCCAGGGTCTGAGGGCTGGGAGGGGGGCCTCAGGCCTGCTCACTGCCTGTGACGTGTGGCTGAGGCCTCTATCGCTCCGTCTTGACTCTCTCAGCGAGACAAAGCCTCCAGAGGAGCCTGAGGATTCCGATCCCTGTTCAGGGAGATAAAGTGCTTCCGAGGAAGTCATAAAGAGGCCTGGCTCCTCCTAGCCGTGTCCACCTGGGGAAGTGCAGGGCGGGGCAAGAGGGCTGTGATCTGTGAGGCGCTGTCCTGCAGAACCGCTGGCCCGAGGCGGGGACGCCCAGAGGGCGGAGGGAGGCTGCGGGCCCCTGGGTCCGTCCCTCACTTGCCCGTAGCCGCAGCTGCTGGTGACCCCCCGGGAGCAGCGAGGGCCAGGCCGCCTGGGGAGACCCTGCCGGCTCCCAGGTCCTGCCTGCGCCATGTCCCCCACTGGCCCCCTGCTGCACTTGTTCTCTGCTGCCCTGCGAACTGGCTTGAGGGAAGGCACTGCCCGCTGCTTTCTTGTCCTGCCCTTGACTTTTTGGAAGTTCTTCTGTAGCTAGAGTATTAAAGCAAAAAATGTGCTTGTTGTTGACCTCAGTCACAGGACAGTCACCTCATGCTGTGAGGTGTGCGTAGGGGCTGTGGTTCTTCCTGTTCCATTGAGGACGAGCAAGGGACGGTGCTTGGGACACTTGCCCAGACGGCTGCAGCAGGCACGTGCTGGGTCAGGCCTGGGCCGGAGGCGGGCGCCCAGGCCCAGCTCTGCACAAGCGCGCGGCCTGCCTCTGCCGAGAGGTCCCGACGGTGTGCTCGGTGGCACACACGCTCCGCTTCGGGGGTGCTGGCTCCTGCCGTGGTCGTTCCCCTGCAGAGCGCAGACAACCCTAACACGCTTGTTTTTGAGGTTAATACTGTCTGTGAGAGCCTCTGTGGACTGCGTGTTGCAGAGAGGGTGGGGCTGAGCCCCTTCTTTGGGGGTCTTGGGGAAGGGTCTTGTAGGGCCCCACCGTGTGTCTGGGAAGCACAGCTTCTGTCTGACGTCTTGGGAGGGTGTAAGGGTGGGTGTTGAGGACGCTGACCCTTCTGAGCTGGGACTCGTTTGGAGCGAGTCACTGAGCGTGAAGGACCGGCGAGCAGGGCCTGTGGCAGAGGCCCGTGTCTGCCCTCGGGAACTCCCCGGGTTCCAGGGTGCGCTTCAGTCTCAGGGAGGCTGGGTTCTCTCCCTCCCGGGCGTGCCTGAGTGATTGCTGGGATCACACACGCGTGCACCAGTGGCTGGCAGGGGGCACTGGAGACTCCCGGTTTGTCACCTTCCTGATCTCTCCTCATTTACCTGGGAGTTTCTGTGAAAAAGGCCCCTCTCGTCCCCTCTCGTCCCCTCTCGTCCCCTCTCGTCCCCTCTCGTCCCCTCTCGTCCCCTCTCGTCCCCTCTCGTCCCCTCTCGTCCCCTCTCCCTGCGCCCGTCCCGGGATTGGATGAGCCAGTGCCCTTTGGAGCCGCGCCCAGCAGGCTTCCAGGCCAGTCGGGCAGGTTCTGAGGGAACCTGTGCTCCGGCTCTTCCCGTCCATCTGGACTGCGGGCGTCCGGGGGCGGGAGGGCGGGCTCAGAGGTGAGTCACGGCGCTGGGGAGCCTGGCGGACGCTGCCGGCGCGCGCCTCCCTGCCCCGAGTATCGGTTGGGGTGTGGCCTTCGAGACCTGCCTCCCTCGGTTTGTAATAAGTGACCACAGTTTAATTGTCAGCTTTTAAACCCATTAATCCTGGCTCATGATAAAACCATGATATCTTTAATTGTACTTTCACAAACTCTCCAGTGGGCCCTGCAAAGGTAGACAGACAGTCGGGATTAGAATGTAATTGTGGAGATGAGGTAGAAATGCCTAATGAGAGGAACCAGGGTGATAGTAACAGTGAGAAGGGGTTCTGGCCTCATGGTAGGTGCCCAGGGAGAGGGTCAGTGTGTGGCCCTCACCTCTGCGGACGGCCATGGACAGGCTCACCTCCCAAAGGAATGTGGGCAATCTCTTCCTCCTGGTAGACATGCGCTGACCCCTCTGTCGTACAAATATCAGAAAAGCGGTTTTTAGGTAGGTTCAATCATGCTTTGAAATGGTCAGTTTAAAAATCCTGTATTTCTTAAGCATTATACACAGATTAAGAGACCAAACTGTGGTCTTCCTGAAAAGGAAGGCCTTCCTGAAAAGCCACTCGTTATTTAGGAATAACCCAAAGTTAAAATGGTCCTGAGTGGTTGTGCGTTATCCATGAAATGCCTTCTCACCAGCCATCAAAGCTCATTGGCAAGAAGGAAAAGAAAAAGGATCAGGCTGTTGCCAGCATGTGCGTTGGTTGTCACCTTCTAGTGATTTCCTCACCTGAAACTCTTTTGTAAGCCCAGCCCCTGTTGACATCAGCACCGCAGGGCCCTCCCGCGCCAGCGGCAGCGCCTACTCGGCCCGCGGAGCCGGCCCAGCCAGCAGCTCACCGCGTGGGCAGGGCCCCGGATTGAGAGTCCCAGATCTCTTCCTCGAGGGCAAGATTGTCCTGAAAAATCAGGAAATGGCAAGCATTGCTCAAAGCTACGTCTTGTTCTCACTCAGCGTTTCTTAATGGCAGACTTCCAGAGGGAAGATAACCCTTTTGTTCTTCCAGAGAAGTTAAGTGGTGGTTAGTGACCAGAGTGCTCCCCTGTCCGCAGGGTAAACGCCACTGGGCCTCGGCTGGGGCTCCGACATGAAAGTGCCTCAGAAGAGTCTCGTGTTTTACCACCTTGTTAACTGGTGTGAGCTTTGCTGCTTAGGACTCAGGGAAGGAAGATGAGTCATGGGGAGGTCCTGCATTTTCCTAAAAAATGATGTGATTTGCACTTTCAAACAGTGTGGATGGGTAATAAATAATTACTCTGGTGTTTATCTGTCAAGTTTCTTTCCTTCTGAATGACAGGGTGAGTGTTACTTAGGGTAAAAGCAGCATATTTTGCCTTTTTTTTTTTTTTTTTTGCTATGAAGCATTCTACAGTCTAACCAAGTGAGTTTGGGGTGAGATCTGTTCTTTGCTGTACCCGTTGAAATCCAGGTGCCTGGAGCTCAGGGCAGGTAGAGGCGTGCAGCTTCCCCCTGGCGCGGACGAGAAAGAAAAGTCCCTTTCTGTCCGACACGGGCCATTTCTCTGTGTTGGGAAATCCTGGTGAAGCATCATCTAAGCTCCTCCAGCGAAAGCAAACAGGTAAAGACACCGGAGACACGTTCCGGCCCGACTGAGCCCCGCAGGCAGCGTGTGTGGCTGGCCTGGGGCCACTCTTCATGTCCCCTTTGTGAGTGTGGAAGGGGGGCTGGTGACTCGTGCGCTCGGCTTCCTCCACTGAGGAAAGGGGACCTCAGGCCCGTGGGAGCTTCCATAGTTCTGTTTGGTCAATATTGTTAGACCTGTGTTTGTTTGAAACATGCTAGTATTTCTTGATGAGCCAGTTTTGTTTTAAAAGTGTGAAATTAGGGGTGCCTGGGTGGCTCACTCGTTGGGCATCTGCCTTCGTCCCAGGTCATGATCCCAGGGTCCCGGGATCGAGCCCCGCATCGGGCTGCCTGCTCGGCAAGAAGCCTGCTTCTCCCACTACCTTCCCTCTGCTTGTGTTCCCTCTCTCACTGTGTTTCTCTCTGTCAAATAAATAAAAATTAAAAAAAAATAAATAAATAAAAGTGTGAAATTAGAGTAGTTTAGAATTTTAACCGGCCCAGTATTAGAAACTGGTTATGTACGTAGCTACCCACACGGTTGATTTCTTGAGCTAACCTCAGAGTCTATATTTGGCTAAAAGCTGTGTTTTTAAGGGACATTGCTATGTTTTTCCTGCTTTGTTTTGTTAAGTTTGGTAGAATATCGATAAAGCAGGGAATATTTTCAGCCACTTACTTGTGAATGCAGAAGGTAACCTGACTGAAGGTGAGGCCGCAGTCAGGCCCCAGGCTGCTGCGGGCACAGCCCCAGAGGTCGGCCGTGTGGGAGGGTGGCTGCCCGCCTGCCACATCATCATGTGTGCTCACTGACGGGACACGGGGGTCTCATGCTCAGAGCTGGGCACCGTGTGCCACGCACAGTTGTTTCTGCTCCCTTAGATATGGAACCTTCTGGGGCTCCCATGATGCATGGTCTCGATGAGTTGTCGCTCTGTGGCCAGTAACTGCAGGGGCAGCACGGTGTGCGCTGGGCCTCGCCCCAGCCCCCCTCTTCGCCAGAGGCTCTGGGTCCTGTTGACTCGTGTGAGGCTGAGCTCGGGCCAGTGTGAGCACATGTCTTACTCTGCAAGGGGCCCTCGGCTGACTGCATGGAACCCCCACCCTCCAAATGGCCGCCTGCTGTGGTATTAGGGGGCTGTCTGGCAGGAAGGAAGGTATCACTTCTCGGCCTTTTGGCTAAGATCAAGTGTAGTATCAAGTGGCAGGAAGGAAGGTAGCTAACATACAAGGCAAAACCGGAAGCCACCTTCCAGAGTCACCTGTTAATAGTTGGGCTCCACTGCAACATGATTGAAGGCTCGACGCTAAGCTGTCTGCATGGGGCTCCTTCCCCCACCAGCTCCTCAGAGCGGGTTCACTCTCCGCTGCGCTGGCCTTGTGAGGACACTCACTGCTTGGTGGGCCCACGCTGGGCGGGCCCGAAGTGAAACTTGCGAGTCGTCTTAGGGGCCTTGACCGCACCAGCCAGAGCTTGGTTGGAAGTGGACTCAGCCTGACCTGAGCGGGGCCAGTGTGTCCGCAGCTGGGTGGGTGGGGTCCGGAGCTGTTGGGGTGGACCCATCACTTAGCAGTAACCTTAAAGGGCTTCTGGCCAGTTTAGAGGGTGGTTTCATTTCTCTCCTCAATCAGTGTTCCATAATTTGAAAATCATAATTTAGGATAAATAGATTGATAGGAAATTTTAAAAATTCAACATAAAAAGTGAAGTTTTGGTAGCATTGGCTAGACCCAGAGTTAGTGAAGTTATAGTCTGCGTTTTTCTTGTGTCATGTTGAAGCAGAAAATCTTGTAAACATCTTTTCTTAGAATACATATGATCTTATGGATTATGATAAAGCAGCTCTTGTTAAACGTAAACGTAGTACTGAAGTTTCCATTAATTCTGAGAATACATTTAGGATAACGTACCACACGTACCACAGAACGGTAGTTATGTAGGTTTTAGTTATTGAGAGATCACATTAACACATCTCCCATCAGTTTAATGATTTCTGAGATTTTATTAACAAAAGCTAGTATGATGTTGAAGTTGGAAGTGACTTCTCTTTACTTTTAAGCCCAGTATTATTTAAATCTCATTTCGGCTGTGATTTGTGGTCAGTTTAGAGGAGAAAGGGGGTAAGTTCTGGTGAGAGAGCTTTGCTGCCTTCACTTTCAGCTTCACTAGTGAAAGGACCCAAGACACCGAAATCTTCAGATGTTTAGTAGCTTTTCAGAATTTATATTTTGAACCAACTCGAGACTTGAAGGAGAGTTGTAGGAAGTAGGAAAAGCTCCTGTGGGCCCTTCACCAGCTACCCCCGTGTGCCCACCACACGCACCCGCCATGGGAGATGCACGTCCTGTAGTCCCTCAGCTGCAGCCCGCGTGTGGTGGCGTCGTGGCCGGGGCCCACCCTGGTCCCCTGGTTAAGGTGGGGTCTGTCAGGCCACGGGGGTGGTCTTCCTTCATGCGTGACAGATGTTCCCAGGGACCTGGAGACCCTGTCCCGCCCGTTCTGCCCACCGCTGTCCCCGGCTGTCTGCGGGTGTGGCCTGAGGCAGGGGCTCTCTCGGCTGTGCTCTCATCAGGAAAAGGCCTTCGCTCTCCCCTTTCCACCGCCGCATCATCCGTCGCTATCGGTGTGGGCGCAGGAGGCCTCGCTGATGGTGCCCTCCGACGGCGGCTCTCACCTTTGGCCGGTGGGCGTGCTTTCCTGTGGGGCGCTGGGTCCTTTCAAAGGGCTGGGACTTTTATCTGTGTTTGAATCCTTCTCGCTTCCTAGCAGGCCAGGATTCTCCAGACTTCTGTTTTGTTCTCTTGGCCCGGCCCTGCATCAGCTGCTTCCAGGGGTTTGTGCTGAAGTCAGACCCGACTCTGCTCACACTCTGTACACGGGGGCCAACCAAGTATGCCTCCAGCCAGAGTCCCTGTATCTGTGCGGCCCGTGCGACGCCAGCCCAGCAGTCCTCACTCTCTCTCCTGCCGGCGCTCCTCCTGGGCTGTGTGCTCACTTGGCTACGTGCGGTGGCCCCAGAGCTGCTGGCCCACAGCCTGGGAGGAGCGCATCTCCTTACTCGCCCTGCCGAGGGTCTCACATGCTGGCCCTTGCTGTGGTGCTGCTCTGTGTCACAGGCGCCTCCCCTTGGCCGTCGGTGCCCCCCAATTCCTGATGGTTCTTTGCATTTGCTGCAGCACAGTTCCCTCCTGCCGTGTACTGTTTCTGTGGGATTTTAACAGACTCAGAGTTGGGTACCACAAGTATGGTCCCAAACAGTTCTGTCTTTCCTGCGTCCCCCACTCTGCCCTTGGTAGTCAGCCACACTGTGCCCTGGCCGCCACCACACTGGCTTTGGGCCCTTTGGTTTTGCTATTTCTAGAATGTCTTCTGTATGGGCACATAGAATGTGTGGACTTTGCGGTTAGCAAAACACGCGTAGCGTCACCTGGGTTTTCTCGGGAGTTGATGCTTCATTCATTCTTGCCACAGGGGACTTCGCAGTGTGGGTGTGGAGGTAACTTGTCCAACGCAGGTCTCAGTGGGCTGGGGTACCAGTAACCAGGGTGCCGGCAGGGCGAGTTTCCTCTGGAGCCTCTGGGGAATCCGCCCCTCTTGCAGCTTCCAGAGGCTGCTGCGTCCCACGACTTGTGGCCCGTCTTCTGCCTTCACCGGTGGCGGCTTCAGGCCGAGTCTCAGCCTGTGTCTCCTGCGTCTCCTCTGCCTCCTGCTTCCAGTCCCCGGTCCCAGGGCCTTTGTGACTGCGCAGGGTCTGTCGGCGTAGCCTCCCTGACCAGCACCTGCAGCCTTAACCGCCCTGGGCCGGGGAATGCCATGTGTTCGCAGGTTCTGGGGTCAGCACCTGGCCGTCTGTGCCGGGCGCCATTGAGCCGCTTCCACTCGGTGTCGGCAGATGTGGTGCAGCTGGAGACTGGTTGGATTCAGAAGGTCGTTGCTCCGGCTGGAAGAGCCGGGAAATGTGGTCGTGTCCATGGGCTGTCCCAGGGATCTGGATGGAGGGAGAGGATTGAGATGGAGAAAAAGGAGTGGGTCGCGTTGGGCCGCAGCTGTCGGGGCACCCGGGAGATGTTGCTTTGAGGTGGCCTTCGTGTGTCTGAAGTAACCCTTTTCAAGGGCCTTTTCTGGGCTGATAGGAGATGCAAGTTGTCGAGTCACCCTTAGAACCAACAACAGTGTCTCCACTCTGCCCCAAATCCTTTGTTTTCCGTGACTAAAGCCACATAAAGTCAAATGAGTGCTTTCTGCTTTATCAGTAATAATTAAGTGTGATGACCTCACGAAGAGGGGTTTAAATGAAGTCTGATGAATGTTATGAGCTTGGAAAAGGCTCCTTTTTCTCTATGCGCAGTTGTGGTTGGCTTTGGGGTGGGGACATGGCCATCTGGAGGATTCGTGAGACCTGAAGACTGTGTTTTGCACTTGGTTGGGTTTCTCACTTGGTTGAGAAGGGGCAGGGCCTAGGGGCCCCACTGGCTGCCTGTGCCTGTCCCCGTGTGCTCCCGGTTCATCTTGGGGAGCTCTTGCCTGGGCCCGAGTGTCCGTGTCCGCGTCCGCCCTGCCTGTTTGCTTCCCCTCCCCCGGGGCACCGCTGGTTCTCATCATCTGCCCTCCCCACCCCCCAGAGCAGGCTGTGACGGCCCCTCTTCTCCCTGTGACGTCCCTGGCACCTGGGTGCGTGTGCCTCCTGTGGCTCCCGGTGGGCCACGGTTAGCCTTCCGTGGCGCCGGGAACTCGCTGCACACAGCACACACTGAGCACACGAGAGAGGTTCCCGAGTCCTGCACAGGGTCCGTGTTCTTTCACAGACTTCCTTTTAACCATTTTCCCTCTTTTTCACAGCGCTCTGGTGATTGCTGCAGTGTTTGACCGAAACATAAACTGCAGGAGAGCAGCCTCTGTGAGTTTTCTTGTTCTGTTCCTTTTCCGGAGGTGTGGGTGGGCCCCGAACCGTGCCCTCTTCTCCGCTAGGCAGGCCTCGCGCCCCTGGACGCTGCCCGTGCACCGCACCGTGGGAGCCGCTCGGCAGAGCGCCGGCTCTTGTTCCCTCCCAGTTTCAGGGGAAGGGAGTGGTCTTTAGCCCGTGAAGCAGGGTTGGGATTAAGCGCCCCACTGCCTGCACGCATGGTGCCCGATGCGCAGACACGGCTCGGGGTAGCCTGAGCTCTGGGGAAGGAGAGGAGAGCGGGTCCTGAGCGTGTGACTTGTGTGTGACAGCAGAGCAGGTGGCTTTGAGCCTCTGGAGGGGTTGTTGCCGGGAGAGGTCAGCTCAGCTTCACGGGGTCGCGCTGGGCCTGGGGCCCTGGACGTGTCTGAGCGTCAGTGCCGGGCCCTCCCCAGCCTGGTCACGTGTGCGGCGGGCTCTGTGTGCAGAGAGCTGTCGGCAGCCTCCGCAGTTGCTTCCGACCGGCACTGAGTCTACACGGACAACGGAGCTGGGCTGCGGCCCCGAGCTCGGTTTCAGGGCTTCCTGTGAATACTGGTGCAGATGATGGCTGCCGGGGCCCGTCCCTGGGATGCTTGCTGGTGATGTCCGTGCCTGTGTCCCGGGTTCACACGGGGTCAGTTACTTAGAGCAGGCTCAGACGCGGGCTGGTGTAGGTGCTGAGGGACCCGAAGCCCGGGCCAAGGGTCCCTGTGGCAGCAGAGCCTGGTGGCTGGGGCAGCAGACCGTCTGGAGACGGGACTCCTGGTTTCAGGTGCAGACAAGCAGCTCCCCAAGCCTTAAGAGGTAAAAAATGGGCATGGACAGAAAGGCTGTGCTTCGAGAACCATGTGGGGTATGGCTGGTTGTGGCCAGTGGGGGAGGTGAAGCCAGGACCCTGGTGCCAGCTGAGGTCTGGTCTCCGTATGGTTAGTGGGAGGAGGGTCCGGCCTGAGAGGCTCTGGGGCCTGGAGGGTTTTCTGAGAGTCCTCTGTGTTGTCAGAAGTGTGGGGTATAGGGGACCTGAGCGTGTTCTGTGGGTGGTCGGGCCGAGGGGTCGGATGGAGGGCAGCGAGCCGCCCTCCGGCGGTGGAGTGCCGCCCACCCGGCCCTGGGGGCCCCGCCGCGTCCCGGGGACACAAGCCTTCCTGGCTCAGAGGTGGGCGAGCCCCAGGGAGACGGGGGTGGTCTTGCTCCGGAGGGCTCTGCCCACAGTTGGGGCTGACGCTGATTTTAGGCGCCAGAGGGGAACAGACACATGCTCCTGGGGATCGGGGGTAGGGAGAGGGGGGACGAGGCACCCGGACCCCGCGGCCTGGTCCCGGCGAAGGCCGTGCGAGTCTGTGAGCCTGACCAGGCGGAGCCGGAGGCGTCTGCTAGACGAATCCGAGAGCCCCTCGTCGAAGTGCACGTGTGGGCCCTGAACCCTCGCTTCAGGAAGGCTATTCACAAATGATGGAAGATGATGCTGACCGGTGAGCGGGGACGCAGGTTGGCGGGTGGACTGTGCCTGGCTGGGTCAGAGGGAAAGGTGGGGCTCCATGGCAGGACACGTGCGTGCGCCCAGACCGCCTTGGGCAGGGGAGGTGCTGCTGTGAGGCCGTGCTGGGCATGCTCCCGCGTGCTCCGGGGACACGTTTTGGGATTGTTAGTGTCACTCTCAAGCTGGGACCGTGCAGGCTGGAGTGGCTAGGGGCCGGGGAGGTACCTGGCTTCGGGGGAGAGGCGGGGTGGTGGGCAGCGGCGTAGTTCCTGAAGGGGGTGGGCACTGCTGGGCTGGTTGCACGTGGTTCCCGCGGCTCCCAGAGAGGTGCCAGCCGTCCTTTCCCAAAGGCGGCTCTCGGCCACAGCTCGCGCAGGCCAGGACTTCTGTTCTCAAGGGCACGCTTTCCAGGGCACCCGGCACCACACGCGGGCCTCGGGCTGTGGACTGTTTCCGGGTCTTTGCTTGGGGTTCCTGTGGGGCTGGTGGCTCTGAGGTGGGGATGGCCGGTGGGGCCTGCACCCATGGCTGTGGTGGGAGGAACGCACTGGAAGTGGCAGGGCCTCACCTCCCTCTTCCTGGTGTGCGTGAGCTCGTGTGTCAGGTCTGGGGGGGTGTGTCCCTTACAGCTCTGCACACAGGATCCGGTCCTCTGTGAGTGAAAGAAGAGTTTGCTGTTTCCTTTCCGGTCTCGATGCCTTTTATTTCTTTTTCTTGCCTAAGTGCTCTGGTAGGAAGAGCTGCAGGGACCGTGCTGAGTGGGGGCCCCGCGGTGGGGACAAGGGACTCCCCGTCTGGTTGTCCGTCTCGGGGACAGGCCAGCTTTCCCTGTCACGTGTGGTGTTTGCTCTCAGGCTCTTGTAAATATGCTTTAGCAGGTTGAGGAAGTGCTGCTAGTTTGTTGTGAGGGTTTTTGGGTTTTTTTTAGAAATCACGAATGGGTGTTTGATTGTGAGGTGGTCATGTGGTTCTGTGCTTTGTTCTATTACCACGTTGTGTCCTGTTGGTTGGTTTTGCAGGTATTGAGCCAACGTTACATCCCCAGGATAAATCCCATTTGTGTTGGTATAACCCTTCTTCATACGTTGCTGGATTCAGTTTGCCAAAGTTTCGTTGAGAGTTTTGAGTCTGTATTCGTAAGGGATACCAGACAGTCATTTCCATCTGTTGTGGTGTTTTTGTCTGGCTGTGGAATTTGGGTAATTTGGCCCCATGGAAGGAACTGAGAATATAAGATCTTCCTCTTGTGTTTTGTCGAAGTTTTAAAAGCTTGCCATGGGGCGCCTGGGGGGCTCAGTCGGTGAAGCGCCTGCCTTCCGCTCAGGTCATAATCCCGGGTCCTGGGATCAAGCTCTGCATCGGGCTCCCTGCCCAGTGGGGAGTCTGCTTGTCCCTCCCTCTGCCCCTCCCTCTACTGCTCATGCTCTCTCTCTCAAATGAATGAATAAAATCTTTTTTTTTTTAAAGATTTTATTTATTTATTTGACAGAGAGAGAGACACAGCGAGAGAGGGAACACAAGCAGGGGGAGTGGGAGAGGGGGAAGCAGGCTCCCTGCTGAGCAGGGAGCCTACGTGGGGCAGTCATGACCGGAGCCAAAGGCAGATGCTTTACTGACTGAGCCCCCCAAGCGCCCCACCTTTGTTTCTACTTTGAATGTTTGGTGGCAATCACCAGTGAACTTCTTTGGGCCTGTTTGTTTTTTGTTTCTTGTTTCTTTAGAAGTATTTTGTTATTAATTGAGTTTGTTCAGCTCACCTGTTTTTTCTAGGGAGGAATGTCTCTGTCCACCTGAGTTGTCAGACGCAGTAGCAGACGGGTCGGGGCCCACTTGCCGGTTACCAGGCTGTGCTCTGTCCGTCCCGTGTCACCAGGAGGGTGCTTGGCACATGTGCTCCACAGATGCCTGTTTGGGAATGGGAGACCGTGGACCCAGCGACCAGTGTGGGACCTGCTCGCTTTGCTTGGGGTGCTGCAGGAGGGGCGCGGGCCCCCTTGCGAGGGAGCTTGGCTGGAGGGTCTCCCTGCACCCGGACAGGCCTGCCTGACCGCCTGCTCTCTCTGCCCCAGAATAGGTCTGATATAAGAGGTACGTGGCTTCAGCTCCTTCAGAATTTTGTTTCAAGAAAGTTTACTGGCAGGGCTAGTCTCTTCTGTGTTCACGCAGTTTTGTTTTTTTGTCTGGAGCATCAGTAGGAAGCCCCGTGATTCCCTGAGGGGATTCCCTGCACGTCTCTGCCCTGACGCTCATCCGCAGGCCGTAGTTGTAAGACACTTTCAAATACAGTGATGATTGTTTTGTTAAATCTGGACTTAAAAAGTAGATTTTACGTTTTCTTTTTTGTTTATAAAGTCAAACATTTTAATGGGACACACTAGTAAAATCAAAGCACCGATGCCTTTATAAGCCCTGAGGAAGGCGTGAAAAACCAGAAGTCATTTTGTTTTTCAAGTTGGAATTAAAATCCTTCAGAATTAGCGGGAGATTCTTTGTGTGGGGATCACCTGCACACCCTGCTCACCTCACGACTGCAAAGTTAGAAGTGAGGGTAGGAGATGCATTGGTTTAAAGCTCACTTGGAAACCTGCGGCCGGAGTAGGCGGTAACTCAGAATGTACCCTCTTCCTGTGGGGCTGCTTCCCCAGATGAGGGCTCCTGTGTGTTGGGCCCATCCCTGCCGAAGTCAGGAGGGCCTGGCCCGTGCGCTTGCCCAAGGACGAGGTCACCCCGCCCACCCAGGGACCACAGGGCCACCGAGCGGGCCTGGGCTGTGTCCCCGCAGACCCTTCCGCCCCCGCCTGTGGTTCACGTGCCACTGCTTCCCGCCTGCACTGCAGCGGTGTGCCTCCGGCGCCGGGCCGATGGAGACCTGTGAGCGGGCCAGGCCCCGGGGCCTCGGTGAGCACTGTGTTCGTTCTTCACAGCGACCCTGTGAGGGTCTGGGTGGGGCGGCGGGAGGCAGGCCTGACTGGTTGGTTGGGGCGAACGCGTTTGTGCGTCTGTGGACACTTAGTTATGTAGCCGTTGGTGCTCCTTGCTCTCCACGTCGGAAGGTCCCCACCTGGCCTGCAGATGCGTCGACAGTTTGAGAAGACTTGTCCCCAGCCAGGAAGGAAGGGGTGGTGCCCCGGGGCGGGCCTGTGCTTCCTCATGGGAGGGCCGGGGCGAGGAGGGAGGGGGAGCCTGGGGGCCTCACTTCATCCGCAGTCACATTTCGTCTCCGTACAGGCCACATCGAGCTAAAAGATGTTCGGTGTCTAAACCCTTGGGTCATGTTACCACTTTCTGACTTTGTGTTTTGATGTTGTGTGGATGGGGTCCTACAGTGTGGGACCCTGAGGACTGGCACGCTCCTCGTGGTCCGTCCAGGCTCTGGGGGCTCTGGCTGGGCCGACAGCTCCCTCCTGTTCCTTGCTGGTTCACTCCTGGGGGCCGGCAGAGCCGCAGTCGCTCAAACCGTTTGCACGTTGTAGGAGCTCTGGGTTGTGTCGGGTTTTGCACTGTTGTAAGGAATTAAGCTGCTGTGAACATTTGTGTTCAGGTTACTGCCGTGGCAGGTTGGTGGTGGTCGCCTGCTTAGCCCCTTGTTCAGCGGGGCCATGAGATTTCACCTTCCCACTGGCAGTCTGTCTGGGGTCCCGTCTGCCCGTGGCCTCGCCAGCATTCTGTGTTCCTCACGTGGTCCCGTCGGGTGTGCGGTGACCCCTCATTGGGCTTTAAGTCCCCTTCCTCTGATGGGGAGCACTCTCCATCGCTCATGCCCCGTGCCTCCCCTTTGGTGAGAGGTCCCTTCAGGCCTTCCGCCCATGGCTTGCTGGCCGCTGTGTGCGCTGTCCAGCGTGAAGTTGGTTCTGCTCCGGATGCGAGCTGCTGCCGTCCTCGCCGGGGGCTCCCGGGGCCCCGTGCCGGGCTGTGGCTGCTGTCGTCGCAAGGAGCCTCACAGAGCAGGAGTTTGAGTTGGATGTGACCAGTTTGTCAGTGTTTTCTTATGTGGATCATGTTTTCAGTGTCCGTTCTCAGAATTCATGGCCTGGCCCTCCGTCTAGAAGGCTCTCCGTTCTTCTGCTCCACCCTCCTCTGGGTCTGTCCTCTGTGCCAGCGCTGTCGGCCTCGTGCTGGGGGCAGCCCTCCCTCCCCTCTCTTCCTCAAGATTGCTCTCCCTGTGCCAGGCCTGCATTTTCCACGTCAGTCTTGCATGATTTTTGACCTTTTTGAAGTCATCAGAATGGCAAATGTGTTCCTAAATTTTGCTTGTTACCTAAATTGACGTTATATCATATTTCCATTGCCTTTTGGTTGTTTTCTTATTTTCTTTACCAAATTTATTGCAAAAGGTTCGAAAATCGAGTCTCCCTCCTCCCAGTCTGGAAGCTCTGGGAGGTCCGTGGGTAAAAGGCCCGTCTGCTTGTGCCCAGAGAGCACCCTGGTTCTGGCCTTCTGGGGGCCCGCGGGCGATGCTGGCCGGCGGCAGACTCAGGGCTCTGTGCTTTGGCTTCTCAGGCTCCTCTCTGCTCACCCACATGTGCTCTGTCTCCGCGCCCTGTAGGTCCCGGTGAGCTTGCCCCCAGAGGCTCCTCTCGGGGGAAGGGGGCTGGGGCTGCAGCTGTGGGCAGCGTGCCCTCCCAGGGCTGCGCTGACTTGGGACCTGTCACACGCTGACCGTGTGGCTGTGAGGTTGCGGCGGGTGCTGCTGTGCTTAATGCCCTGCCCTGTGGGGGAGCCCTGAGCCCTGCTGCTTTGGGGAGCGTGGGGCAGGGGGCTCTGGCTGGTGGGCAGATGGGAAAGGAGGCTCTGCTCGTTGTGCACGGGCCCCGCTGTGGGGCCCCGCTGTGGTGGCCGTGCAGACGGCCTGGCTGTCACACCTTGGCCGAGCAACTGGGCTTGTGGGAGGGACGTGAGCAGGCACTTCAAAGAAAGCACCTAAAGACACTTCGTTCTGTTGAAGTAAATGCTTCGAGCTCTGGGCCTGGGTTGGAGGCTCAGGGCTTGTCTGTGACGGCTCCTGGGGGAGGCAGCGGGACGAGGTGGCCCGTTTATAACGTTTATGTTCACCGTCGCGAGCTGCTGTCACAGACTTCCCAGAAAAAGGATCTCGCGTTGGATTTGATTTAAACGACGGACTTGACTCTGTTCTCGTGCTTCTATCTAGGGCTGAATTAGGCATCGGTGAGAAGCTTGGCGTCCACATGTAAAGGACACTTTTCAGGATGTGTCTGATTTTATAAACTGAATTGTGGTTTAGAAAAGCACCAGGACCTAGAGACGAATGATAGCTCCCCTTGAGGCTCTGATCAGCCAACAATGAGGACTTTTATTTGAAAAAATAAAGCTATGGGTCATTTGTGCTGCATGGCATTTGTTTTGAATTTCTCTCCTGATGTTTAGCAAAGCACAGCCCTAACTCACCTGCTCTGTTTGTTCTTCTTTTCCTCAGGCTGCCTTCCAGGAGAATGTGGGGAGACAGGTATGGCTACTTCTTGAAGCCTTCGTTGCTAAAACTTCCTCAAGTTGTAGCAGGAGAAATATTGAAAGCTACAAACTTGGTATCTCCTTGCATTGTTAGATGAGGGTAAAGAATTTACCTAGAATAAGCTAATATTTAACTCAGTGACGTGTGGTCACAGACCCACTCATGATGCTCTCCAGGGGAGCGTCGACACACATTTTAAACAGCATTGTGTTTTGTGGGAAATCCGAATGTGTAATTTCATTCATACACACCAGTGTCGGATCAGGGCCTCATACATTGCCCCCCGATTTTAGCAGTTCCTGTGGGTGCGGGAGGGATGTGGTTGGAGGAGCCCCACTTCTCAGGGGCAGAGATGTGATCACTGCCCCATCCTATGTGTGGTAGGAGCCATCTTCTGGAAGCCATTGACCCTGTGGCCGCTCTCTGAGCTCACCAGCACCATTGTTCCTCCTAGTCCTGAGCCTCTCACGACCAGTCAGCCTCGGCTGGGTGGTGTGGCCCTTATCACCGAGTCAGTCACGCTGTGTGTGCTGGTGGCCACACTGGGATGTGTGGCCGGCCTGGAGGCAGGTCATGCAGGGGCAGCACTGAGCTGAGCTCTGATCAGCGTCCCGGGAGGAAGGTCTGGGCTGAAAAGGGGTGTATTGTGGGCGAGGGCATCAGCAGATGGTGCCCGGGGACAAGAGGAGACAGTGATGGGCGTCTGGGACTTGGGGGTCAGCGGTCAGGCTGCGGAGCCCGGGGGGAACCCCATGTGGAAGGCTCTCTCCGCGGCGGGAAAGGCAGGCCTCAGAGAGGGAAGCCTCAGGGAAAACACAAGCCTCCTCAGACTGGGGGTTAGGGAGGAGAATGCCCTTGCAGGTGCCCCCTACATCCGTGAGGGTGCTTGTTGCAGAACCTGGGAGCCTGGTTCTGTATGCTGGGCCCACACTGCCCCGGTTTAGTTGCCGTCCTCCTGGGCTGCCAGAGGCCTGGGTGAGGGCTGACCCTTCTCCTTCCACAGGGAAGGTGACCTTTGGTTGCTGGTGGGACGTTCTCCCAGAATCGGCCTGGGGACGCCGTGCGGTCTCGCTGCCGCCACTGGTCACGGGGCACACGCTGCTTTGTGCTTCATTCTCCTCCAGCACCTCTTCCCCTCAGGGTCTCTCCCTTTCTTCCGTGGCTCGGAGGTGGCTGAGACCAGTGTCCTTGGGGTTACTTAGTCCATGTCCACCTGGGGCCCTGGAAACCTAGGGGCTCCCTAGGAAAAGACAGCCGACCTCTGCAGGGGACAGGCTTCAGTGTGTCGGGGCTGCAAGCGTGGGGGCTCCAGAGGGCAGTGCTGCTCTGTGGGGGGGGTTGGGCAGGGAAGGAACTCGAAAGCATCGAGGGTGGGTGGGCAGGCCTCTGTAATCAAGGAACCTGCTGGAAGCTGAAGTGAGGGGTGCTCTGGGCGCCCAGGAGAAAGCAGCCTCTCCCGGCCTCTCCCCACGTTCTGGACACAAGGTGGTCTGGAACAGGGTGCTCTTCGTTCCCAGCCGTCACTGTGTCCCCAAGGTGGGGACACTTGGGTTGGGCGGACTGTCAGAGGAGCGGCCTTTAACCATGGTCTCGGTTTAGGGGGTCAGCCGGGAGCCGGTGTCCCTGGGGATGTCCCGTCACCCCCCACCTCTCCTGCTGGATGTTTGCTGTGAAACGAGTGTACACAGCACAGTGCACGGGGGAGCCGTGCAGCTGGTTAAGAGACAGACGTTGAAAGAAGCGGGGTCTTGGGTGGGCCCAGGGCGCCCCCCAGCCCTGCACACACAGCATCCTCCGGTTTGGTGGGAACTTGCCGAAGCAGACAGGGACACACTCAGGGGAGGGCCTCTGAGCTCCCTGACTGGGGATGAGGTCAGCAGGGATGTTCACGGGTTTGCGAGAACTTCTGGAATGTGACCTACAGACTCGGAGTGCGCGGGCGGTACCGCGGACCTTCCGTGTGCAGAACGTGCGGTGTCTGTGCGGTGTCTAGGGCGCACACTGCGTCAGGTGTGCCCTGCCGTGGAAACCTGGTCTTGTTGGCTTGTTTCTGTGGTATGCGTGTAGAGAAGGTCTTGTCAGCGTTTTAAAATTGAAAATGTTAGTTGTTTGAAAAAGTCATGAAGTATTTTTGAGTGGTTCCTGTCCTAGTGCGGTGTGCGGCCTGATGGACAGTCCGCGAGTTGTCAGCTGCCGGTTCCCAGCGCGCCTCTGTCGTGGGGTCGGGGGGAGGGGGGTGCACAGTGCCCGCTGACCTTCTGGAAACGCCTCCCCTCACTCGTGTGTTTTGTCCTCTTCTCCCTCCTGACTGTGACTAGGGCACTTTCCCTCACGGAATCGATATTTTGACTGCAGCGGACTACTTTGCTGTTGGCAACAGAGCTAACTGTTTCCTGGTTATAAGGTAAGTTGTTAACTTGTCACAGAATACGGTACTTCCTGGGACGCGCATGTCAGAAACTCCAGTTTTCTTTCTTCTCCCTGGAAAGTCCGCTGAGAGTAGACGTAATTTATGTGACTGAAATTCGTGTTTCCCGCTGACCGTACCGGGTGCCTAGTGTGGGATTCTGTTTACATAAAACTCCAGAAAATGCAAACTAACCCAAAGGGACAGCGGCAGGTCTGGGAGGCCTCGGGAGGGTGGAGGATCTGCTTGCTTAAAGGTGCTGCAGTTTCAGGCGTGGCAATTGGGAATGACTGCTGTCTCTGGCCACCCCTCCCGCCCGGCCCGCTGTGTGCCCTGTGCTCCCTGCGGCTGCCACGGACGCACCAACATGGCTGGGAAGGGACTGGTGGTTTGTTTGCACCAGTAAAATAGTGCTTCCCGAGTTGGAGGGTGTCTGGGTTCTGACGGCGATGCGAGTAAGAAGAGGTATTGGACACATTGGCTCGGGGGTAGACCCGTGGCATCGCCGCCAGCGCTGCACGACCCGGGCCACACCAGCCCCTGCGTGACTGGTCGGTGCGCCGGTCGCCCTCAGCTCCTCACCACGGCGCCCGTGCGGGGAGGGCGTGCTGTGTCCTTCCTGGGTCGCCCTGGGCATGCGATGACCGCTCTCTGTCCTCAGGAGAGGCTCCCGCACGTGTGCAGACCACGCATAAGTTAACCCTGCTGCTCCATGACCAGCAGGCACAGGTTTTTTTAAAAAACCCAACATTTGGCCTCTTTCTCAAAGAGTCTTTGGCTAAACGCACTCTATTTTTAGCATCCTTTCTGTCTTTTCTCAATATCTAGTGGCTTTCTGTGCCTTATCAGTTCTTTCTTGCTTTTGTTTTCTTTGTTAATATTTGAACGTATATTTTATTTATTTATTTTTAAAGATTTTATTTATTTATTTGACAGAGAGAGAGAGAGAGAGAGATCACAAGCAGGCAGAGAGGCAGGCAGAGAGAGAGGGGGAAGCAGGCTCCCTGCTGAGCAGAGAGCCCGATGCGGGGCTCGATCCCAGGACCCCGAGATCATGACCTGAGCTGAAGGCAGAGGCTTTAACCCACTGTGCCGCTCAGGCGCCTGTTGAACGTATATTTTAATGTGGAGAATTTGCCACTTTTCCTTGAGTTTCCTGGGTAGATTAACCAGCAGTTTCTAGCTTTGGCGTATTTTTCTTGTCGCTAAGTTTCTAAGCTGGTCTAAGACTTACATGTGATCAGTTGTCTGCGTTTCACAGACACATTTGGCAAAGCTTAGCCCTGTGTAGGGCTTGTTCTCTAGTGGTGCATTTGGTTCTCTCGGTGTGCGTGAGAGGCGGCCAGTGAGGACGGAGTCCTGCGGTCACGGCACTGGGATCTGTGGGCACCCGGGGGCGTCTGCACTCCGGCCAAGACAGGGCAGATAGCCCACGTCCTGCTGTCAGCCTGGACGGGGGGTGGTGTGCGGGGTTGACAGGGACTGTTGAGTGCCTCGGGGTGGACAGCTGGACCCTGACTTTTTAAGGAGCTGCCGAACAGATTTCCAGGACGGTGGCCTGGTTTCACACGCCTGGCGGCCACCCCTCACTAGAACCCATCTTTCTAGTTGTAGCCATTTTAGTGGCTGTGCAGGAGCAGCCGGCGAGTCTGGTCTTCCCGTACGATGGCCTTGAGCATTGTTCAGGGGCTCCTTTGATGAATCTTTTACCTGTTTGTTGGGTTAGTTTTCCTCCCAATTGAGAATTGGAAAGTTCTTTTTTTTTTTTTTTTAATTTTTTATTAACATATAATGTATTATTTGCCCCAGGGTACATGTCTGTGAATCTTCGGGCTTACACATTTCACAGCACTTAATAGCACATACCCTCCCCATTGTCCACAACCCAGCCACCCTATCCCTACCCACCCCCCCCCGGCCACCCTTAGTTCATTTCTTGAGTCTAGGAGTCTCTTATGGTTTGTCTTCCTCCCCATCCCTTCCTGTTTCATTTCTCTCCCCCACCCCCCCAAACTCCTGCCTTGCCTATCAAGTTCTTCATATCAGAGAGATCATGTGATACTTGTCTTTCTCTGACTGACTTATTTCGCTTAGCATAATACCCTCCAGTTCCATCCACGTCGTTGCAAATGGCCAGATTTCGTGAGAATTGGAAAGTTCTTAATGTGTTCTGAGTACAGGTCCATTTTCAGACAAATAATTTGCAGATGTTTTCTTTTGTCCATGATTTGTCCTTTAAGTGTGTTCCTGAGACTAAACCTCCAAAAAGGTCCTATTTATTTTTGTACACCTATTTTGTGGCACGTAGTATCTATGTAGGAAGGTTCCCCGATCTAGAATGTGGGCTTGGGCTGTTGGGCAGCCACTACTGTGGTCAGCGCGGCGTGTGCTTCCCTCGCTCCAGAGAGGCCCTCAGCCCCGGGCCCTGGCAGCTCTGACCTGCCGCCCATGCCCGGAGCTGAGGGCGCTCTCCGGGATCTGTGTGGATGGAGGCAGGGGGTGCGTTTGCTCTCGTGTCTTGGCTTTACTGGGTTACTGAGTTCTGCTGTCCCCTGCCCTGTCCCCTACTCACCGGCTGGTGGCCGCCTGAGCCCCTTCGATGTCAGCATGTTTCTGTTGGGACACAACCAGTGGTGGTTGGCACTGTTGTGGGCATCTTGCTGCTGGAAGTTTCCTCAGCAGATTGCTGACATCTGTGGGCTTGTGCATGCTTCTTGAAACACAGTTTGTTGTATTTTGCTTTCCAGTAATTTGCACATTCCTGTCATACAAGTTCTTCGAACTGAGGAGCCCTCGGAGCAAACTGTCTCCTCTGCTTCCCAGCTTAGCGAACAGCACGCCACCCACACAGTCAGCTCCGTTTTGCTTCTCCCCCTGTCGTCTTCCCTGCATCAGCTTGGTGACCCAGTTCTGTCACTTCTCTGTCCCTAATAGCCCTCAAAGGCTCCTCATGCTACCGATCCCCTCGGCTGTCCCTGTGGCCCAGCTCTGACTGTCCCGACACTGGCCAGGCCCTCACCCACCAGCCCTGCTGACACCTCCTTAGTCCACACCCGACCTCCGTGCAGACCCCGAGCGCTTGGGGCCTGCTGGACACCGGGGGCTGCTTCTGGTCGTGGGTTGGCCACACTCAACTGTTAGTCGGTGCCAGAGCTCGACTGGAACCCGGGTGCTGGCCTCTGTCCATTTCTTCCCGTGAGGCCCCTGGGCACGGATGCTGGCCTGGGGCAGTCCTGTCTGGCAGTTCCCGGGGCCTTCGGGGATGGGGGCCTATGGTCACATCTTGGCTCCTTTTCTGACAGCTTGTCCACTGTCCTGGTTTTTCTGTTTCTCCTTCTGACTTTATCTGTCCTGTGACCATTTGAGGGTCTCTCAGTCTCACTCATCTCTGGAGAACCCTCTGCTTGTCTTTTAGCTCTGGAGCAAACAGCCTCTTCAGTCTGCCACCTTGGAGCACACGCGTGTCCGCACAGCACCCTTGTTCACCCTGTGCGTGTGCACACATGTGCCCACCCAGGACCGGCCCGTGTATTACCCCTTGTCGGCCCTCTGTGCCATCGGCTTTGCCTCTCAGCCACCATGTAACGCACGTGGCTGATGGCTCAGCCCCTGGCTGGGGGTGTGTGGATGGCGTGGCAGGTTCAGATGTATGTGTAAGCAGTTCCATGTGGACAAGTGTGTTTTTGGAGTAGGAAACGCAAGGGCGTGGGTCTTTCAGGGGTGCTCTTGTGCCCCGGTTCCATCCCGGGGGTCCTCGCTCTCCTCAGTTCCTCAGGTTGTCTTCCAGAGAGCGTCGGTCTGTGTCACCCAGATGGGTGTGGTGTTTTCCTTCTGTGTGTGCTGAGCGGTGGCGCCCAGTATGCAAGGTCCATATTAGAAAATAGGGACCTGTGTTTTCATCCGCGGAGGATGTCGACCGGCGGTGGGCGATCAGGAGGCGGCTCGGGCCCACAGTCCTCCACAGCGGGAGGCGCGTACCCTGTGCTAATGTGCAGCGTGCACGCGGAACCTTCTCTCCGCGTCCTGTGTCTTCTGTGTGGACATAGAGTGTAATTTCCTGGCCTTTGGCCTCTGTCTTGTCTTTTGCTGTTACATGTGATGTGAAGTGAGTGTTTTTTGTTCATGGTATTTCTCACCTGTGCGGCTATATCTGCGTGAATTAACCAAAACGGGATTGCTGGATCTTTATGTTTTCAGCTTCCCGTTTGATGCCCGTCCCTGTCCAGAGAGGCTGCTCTGGAGGGTGCCCCCGCGGTGTTTCTCGAGGCCTGTAGACCCTGCCGACAGCGGCTACGCCCCTCGCCCCGACTTTGGCAGAGTCTGGCAGATGACCGAGGCTTGCTCTCTGTCCCCCACAGGAAGGAGGCTGAACATGAGCTGTGTCCATTTTCTTCTCTGTAAACTGTCTTTGAGGAGTTTCCTATGAGGTGATACTATGTTCTTGTGGATTTGGAACAGCTTTATTTTAAAGAAGTCTCTTATCTCTTGTGATAACAGTTGCTGATTTTTTTTTTTTTTTGAGTTTGTTTTTCTCTTTTAACTTTGTTTATAATGCGTTTTTCCAGGCAGACATTTTTCTTTTTTGGTTATGCGCTCGAACGTACCAGTCTTTTTTAATGGGTTTTGGGAGTTGTAAGTAGAGAGGCCTGTCCTACTTGGAGGTGTTTTCTTCATCATCCTACGGTATTTTCCCTGGATGTAACTTTGATTTTTGCGGCATGACGTACACGCCACCAGCTGTCCTGGGGTGAGGGGCACCGTTGGGCGAGAGCACACGGTGCGCACACCTGGGTGAGCAGCACCTCCGCCCCAGCCCCGCAGGCACGCGGCCCCCTCTGTGCGTCACTGATGCCGGTTGTGGGACGGCACAGGAGGGGAATCAGAAAGATCTGCTCTCGCGCCGGGCTGCTTCGCTCAGTGTGCTGGTTTGGAGCATCGTGTGTGCTGTGTGTCGCGTGGTCTGGGTCCCGCGGCTGCTGCAGCGTCGCTCTCAGAGCTCCTGTTGCAGACGCTGGGGCTCCGATGACTGAAGCTGCCGTGGGCTTTTATTTGCAAGTCTTCACGTGGACCTTTGGCTGTATTTCTCCTGGGTAAATAGTTACAAGGGGATTTCTGTATATTTAACTTTATAAGGAACTACCAAACTGTTCATGAGCATGCCTGTAGGGTTCCGCCTCTCAGAGCGGACGTGCGGGTCTGCCTGCTCCTTCCCACCCTCACTGCCTCTGAATGCGCTCTTTTCCAGCGTGTTTATTGCCGGCTTTCCTGAGTACACACAGCCAATGATAGACCACCTGGTGACCATGAAGATCAACCACTGGGACGGGTAAGTTTTGTGTTTTAGTGTTCATCTCATTAGTGATGTATTTTATTGATTATCTGTCCAATAAGAATTCTTTTTTTTTTTTTCCCCAGAGGAGAGGTTAACTTGAGCTAAGCCTTGAGTAGGCCTCCTCATTGTAGATTTCCTATTTTAAGATGATTTTTGAGAAGTGATAGGTGTTCCAGTCTTCATGCCTGATGTGCTGGTTAGTGGTGTGTCCAGTTTTGTGTCTGGGGACCGGTGGTGTGCCGGGTGTGAAGTGTTCCCACGTGGATGCTGTCGTGTTGACGTGTGATGGAGGGCAGAAGCAGCCTCCCCAAGCACTCCCTCGGGTCCCCTTCCTCCGGCAATGCCCTGTGTGGCTGCTCTGGCCGGCAGTCGTCTCTGTGGTCTCCTCGGAGCTAGCAGGCTCTGGTGGCTCTTCCTGAATATGTAGTAGTCTCAGGGCCTCCGAGCGTTTCGCTGGTTCGCTGTCCCTTCAGAGGGAGGGCTCCCTGGGCGATCCAGAACACAGAGTGTCTGTGCCGCCAGCTGCTGTTACCGCCTCTGGGAAGACGAGATTGCTTCGTCGTAGGAGGGCTTGGTGTGGCTGCTGGTGCAGACGGGACCTCTCACGGGCAGTAAGTGCCTGCAGGTGGGAGTAGCTCAGTGGGCTGTACGTCTAGAACCCCGGCTTTCGGGTGCGTGTCACTTGGCAGAAAGTTCTTTCTGATCTGCTGGGGAATGTGTTCCAGCTCCTGCGTGGGCCAGCGCCGTGTGTGACGAGGCATCCGGCGTGTCCACCGTCCGCGCAGGAAGACAGGGCCCTCCTCGGGAGCTGGGCGCCTCTGGGAACAGGAGCACCTCTGTGTGGCACTTGTGTGGGTACGGCCCGCCCACCAGGAGGCCCCTCTTGGTTTCCTGGCCGCTTATCTTCCCGAGAGTTGTGCCGGTTTTTGGCACTTGAGGCCTAACTGCAAAAATTCATGTAATTAGGACAAAGTCCCATGTACCAAGCCCGTGAGAAATTAGTTAATTAGCCTATCAGTCAGTAGGCTGACTGATTTTAAGACCATTTAAGACCAGAATTGCACATGTATTATCACTGGTGGTGTTAGACTAAACTCCTGAGCTGTTGGAATCTCTAGCTGATGTTACAACGTTCACGGCCTTCAGTTCTGACACTTTATCTTTCACGTATTTTGGTGGGCCTCCCTTGGTAGCTGGATTTACATTTATAATTTTTGTCTTCCCAGTGGGCCCTTTATTATTATGACGTGTCTTTCTCTGTTTCCTGTTAGATTTCTTGTCTTAAAGTGTGACTGGATTCAATTATGGCATAAAGGTTGGCAAACTTTCTTTAAAGGGCCAGACAGTAAATATTTTAGGTAACTGTTCCATATATTTTCTTGTTTTCTCTTTATATGACCTTTTAATATGTAAAAACCATTCTTAGCTTGGGACCTTACCGAAAGAAGGCCAAGTGGGACCCTGGTAGAGCTGCCTTGTGCTCTCAGCCTGTGTGTGTCTTCAGGGTCTTGCATTTGTATCGATTCTGACAAAGTCTGCCCTTTGTGTGAGGCCTTTAGTTAGTCCCTGCACGTTTATTTATTTTTTAAAATGTTATTTTTTAAAGATTTTTTATTTATTTATTTGACACAGAGAGAGAGAGATCACAAGTAGGCAGAGAGGCAGGCAGAGGGAGAGGGGGAAGCAGGCTCCCCACTGAGCAGAGACCCAATGTGGGGCTCGATCCTAGGACCCTGAGATCATGACCTGAGCCGGAGGCAGAGGCTTTAACCCACTGAGCCCCCCAGGCGCCCCTAGTCCCTGCATGTTTAATGTGGTCATCAGCACGGTTCACTTTCTGCTTATCGTCTTGCAATTTGTTTCCTATTTTTTTCTCATGGCTTTGTTTTGTTAATTTAATTAAAAAAATTCTTTGTGGACATTTTCTTTTTAGCATAAGGTTTGAAAACCAGGCAGTTTTCAGGGTGTGTGAGCCTCAGCATGGAGGGGAATGCTGTCTGATCTTACTTATGTCAGGTTTGGGTGACATCACCTTCGGGATAATGTCAGCTGGCACTTTCTACCACATTGGGTTTTATAAAGCATGGTGTGGCTTTGTTACTTTAGGGTTCTTTAGAGGTGGAGATGTTTCTGTGTCTGTCTTTGGTCTGGATTCTGTCAGTGAGGAGATAGCAGCTGGAAGTTCACAAATAGGGACTGTTCAGTTCTCTGGTCGGCACATGGCTTCCTCCTGGAAAATGGGGAGCCTCTTGCAGAATTCTTCACACTGTTGCGTAGTGTGCCTACGCACAGGGATTCTGTTTTACCTTAAATAGTATCACTTTTAAGAGGTATTGGTCCATTCTCTTGAGTTTCTTTTTGAAAGTTTTCTGACACCCAAAATAATTTATGTATCAAGATAAATATAACTTAAAATTTTTTTTGATTATGAGAAAATATACATAATATTTATCATCTTAACCACTTTTTGTGTAGGGTTCAATAGGGTTACATACATTCGCCTTGTAGCGCACACATTACTGCCATTCACCTCCGGAACGTCTTTATCTTGAAAACCTGACTCTCTGTCTGCATTGACCAGGGACTCGTCCCCCTCACCCTTTCCCATAGCCCTGTCACTCATTGTCCTACTTTCTGTCCCTAAGAATTCGATTCCTCCAGGGTCCTGGTGTAAGTGGAACTGTACAGTATTTGTCCTTCTGTGACGGGCTGATCACACCGAGCATGATCTCCTTGCCGCGCGCCCGTGTCGTAGCGGGTGACAGGATCCCCTTTGCGTGAGGGCCGAGTGACACTCCACGGTGTGTATGGACCACCTGTTCTTCGTCCGTCCTTCTGTTGGTGGCCCCAGGGCTGCTCCCACCTCTTGGCTGTTGTGCAGGATGCTGCTGTGAACGTGGGTGTGCAGATCTCGCCTCAAGACCCCACTTGCAGCTCTCCTGGGTAACCGCCAGGAGTGGAGTGACTGGATCACGTGGTAACCCTGTCTGTGGTGTTTGGAGCCCCCAGAACCACACTGGTTTTCCTGACGGCTGTGCCATCTTACCTTCGTACCCTCCACACCCTCACCACTCCTTGGCTTCGGTTCCCCCGACGGTGGCGATCTTAGAGGACGTGAGGCGGCTCCTCGTGGCTTCGGTTTGCATTTTCCTGATGATCATTGGCACGAGCACCTTCTCAGGTGTCAGTTGGCTGTTTGTGTATTGTCTTCAGAGAAACATCGCAAATCCTTTGCCCGACTTTTAATCCAGTTATTTGTTTTTGTTGTTGAGTTGTAGAGATTTTTCATATATTCTGACATCAATCAATTATCAGATATATGATTTGCAAGTATTTCCTCCCACCCTGTGTAGGCTGCTCATCACCCTGTTGACTACGTCCTCTGATGAACAGAGTGGAGACTTACTTACCTATTATGTTTACCCATTTTTACTTTTGTTGCCTGTGCTTTTCGCGTCGTATCCAAAAAGCCATCATTAGATCTGATGCCATGAAGCTTTTCCGCTCTTTAATTCGGGGTTTTGTAGTTTTAGGTTTTCTGTTTAGACGGTAAATACCGTGGTTGTAAATAGGGAAAGGTGGTTGTGCCTGACGTGGCACTAGCTGCACAGGACGCATGTAACTGTTCCTGGTCGAGTGGCCGCCCTCTTTGTCTCCTTGCGACTTTCTCCTGCTGAAATAAATCGTTCTCTGCTCTGAGACTTATTAATCACTCATTCTTCAGAAGCAACTTCCTGAACGTTGACCGAATATTTATGGAGGCCGCAGGGGTGCAGCGCTGCTTGGCTGGGGTTAGTTACCAAGGGTTGGCGTTGGTTGTGCTGGTCGTGGGTACGTGGTGTTGAGTTTCTTGGTGCCTGAGACCTCCCTGCCTCCGAGAGCGCATGGTCCGCCGTCAGAAGCGGGCCCCCTAAGCTAGACCTGGGGGCCCAGGAGGGGTGGGACGAGGTCCTGCCTGGGTCCGCGGTTCATCCTGTTTTCATGTTTCTGTGTTTACTCAGTGCTGATGTACGTCAGGTGTTTAATCGTCAGAATACAGATAGCCTTCTTCTGCACACTTGTTTCCACCTTAATGTTTTTATCCTGTTTCTTTGCTGTCCTGTTGTCACCTAAAGCATTGTCATTATGGCGATGCCTGCTCTCCTCTGCTGTGCCCTCCTGGCATCTAGTGCTCGGGGGGGATCGTAGGGTCGCGGTTTGGTCAGAGGCCGTCTGGCCCCAGTGGGCTCAGGAGGGCCTCGGGGTCTCACTCGCCAGCCCTGGGGGCTTTCTTCTGTCGTTTGACGGGTTGAGCACGTGTCTGATGTGTTTTGATTGGACGTACCCTTGCCGACGTGATGTGTGCGTCCCCCCATTAGCTTGAGCCCTGTGACACTCGTCCTGTGCAGTGCTCGTGGTCCTCACGAGGCGGGTTTCTGCGGCTGTGCCCAGTACGCCTGTCTTCTGAGTCCCTTGGGCGTGGGAGGTTGGAGACACCCAGAGAGGGCAGTGGTGCCCAGGGCTGCTCCCACCTCTTGGCTGTTGTGCTGCAGGCCTGGCTCAGGCCCTCTGTTTGGTGGGTTTGTCGTCCTTGTTTCTTACAATCCAGGTGCTTATTCATTTGTTCATTTGTGTTTATTTTTGTTGGTGGTTCTGAGTCTGGGAAGTTGACACTCCTGTGTCATGTCTGTGCTCTCTCTCCACGAGTGGAATAAAGCTCAGGTCATAAGAAGGAAGGACCTGACCGTCGTCTCCGTCCCTCCCCGCAGGGTCATCAGAGAGCTGTCGGCGAAGGCTCTGCACAACCTGGCCCAGCGAGCCCCTGAGTACAGCGCCACTCATGGTAGGTGTGTGCCGCCCTCCTGCTGGTGCCGCACTCGCGCCTCGGCCGTGCACACGCGGAGGGTGAGAACGGGCCCTGTGCTGGGGTCCGGGCCGGGAGGGCTGGGAGTGACGTGTTTCTCTCGCTGAGAAGCGTGTGGATGAAGGACTGATCTGTGCTTGGTCGGGGACGAACCCAACCAGATGCCCTGAGTGTGGCGGCATGTGGGCGCGGAGGGCTGACGGCTGTGTACGTTTTTGGTTGGCGGTCGTGGTGAAGTAATCGACAGTGTAACACATTAAATAGCGAGCGAGCTGCTTCCTGGCAGCCCCTGGCTGTGGGACTGGCCCGGCGTGCTGTTTGCCCAGCTCCACAGGAGGGGAGACTAACCAGAGGTTAAGGGAAGAGCCCATATTCCAGATAAACATCTCATTTCAGCGTAGGGAACCATACTCCAATTGCTTTAAATTAGGCTTATTCTCGCTGTTACTAGGGTCACTGGTGGTCACACTGCGGTTCTTCACTGGGAGTTACCGACTTCACTTACGTGTGCCTCTCACACGTTCTGGGCCATTCGTTCCTAAAGGCCTTCACTTCATGGTCTGTTCCTGAAATGTGTGTGATGTCAGGAGTCTCCTACGTACCTCCCATCTGTAATCTTCATGGCCCGAACGAAGGGGCGCTCGTCCTTCCTTCCCCGTTGGAGCGCGCTAACGGGGTGAGGGACGGCCCCGGTGCCTGAGCCCTGACCGCGGCCCGTGCCGTGTTGGAGCGCCTGTGGGTGCCGCTGGCCTGGACACGGCCTGCTGCCGCAGCGCCCGCAGCAGCGCCTCTGGGCGTTCAGGGAAGTGGAGGCTCAGAGGGGCGCAGTCTCCCAGGTCGCTGGGGCAGACGTGGCTCCTTGTCGGCACCCCACCAGCCCGTAAGGGTTTGGTGAGTCTGCTTTCTGTTCCCCCGAGCACCGCAGTCGTGGGCGCTTCCTGTGCCCTGAGTGGGGGCGGCAGGCTTCTGCACTGTGCCTCCAGCACAGCCGAAGGGTCCTGTGCTCGTCCTCCGTCCTGCTCCGTGCCCACGGCAGAGCTGCTGCTGGCCATTGAGCCCCAGCAGAGACCCGGTTCTCTCTCTGCACTCTGTGTCGCCGCCCTATGTCTCAGGGACCTGGGGATGGCTCCCCCCGGCACCCCCGCCCCCCGTCCCATTCTGCTCACATCTCTGGGTGCCGAGGAGGGTTTGGTGTGTTGACTTGGGTTAAGTCCCAGGAGTTGCGCTCATGGCCCTTACAGAGGTCACTTTCTGTGGGTGTGTTCCCCTCCGGATCCTGAGTCTGGGAGTCTGACACCTTACCCTCTGTGTACTCGTTGATGTGTCATCCGGCCCCTGTCCTTTGCAGTTCTACCACGTCTGCTGTCGATGACGCAGAGTCTGGACCTGCACACACGGCACGGAGCTGTGCTTGCCTGTGCGGAGGTTGCCCGCGGCCTGTACCAACTTGCGGTCCAAGAGGACAGGTAGGAGAAGCGCTGGGGTCCCGCGGAACCGCCGTGGCCATGAGCTGAGAACCCCCACCTGCACGTGTGTCTCTTTGTGATGGTGTCGCAGGGTCCTCAGATTCCTGTGATTTCTTTATCTGATGAAGTTTTTCACGTGTCTCTTCTCTCACGATCTGGGCCCGTTGATGGACCGCCGCCTCGCCAGCGGGGCCACTGATGGCCTTCGGCGTCAAGTCGCCGTTTCCTTACGTCTCCTTGTCTTTCTGGGTATCGAGTTAGGTTATAAAAGCAAGATATATTTTCAGATGGTAGTGATTGGGCCGTATACTCAGTATTCTCTGCTCACTAGTACTTTTCATAATTCAGAACGCCAGAGACTGTCCGTGGGTAACATTTCCGCTGGGCACCTTCTGGCGGGTGGAGCTCTAAGGAAGGATGGGGGGGCACGTGGTGTCAGGCCGTCGGAGCAGCCCCGGACGTGCCGTGTTTTCTAAGTTTATACGGTTACCATCTGGGTTTCTACTTCTCTTTCCAGCCAGTTTTTCCACAAAAGGAAAAGCTCGCAACACACTACAGTGTCTGTGACCTGGGTTTTGGGTTACAAAACCTGGATTTTGGAGTTTGAGGAGCACTGTGTTTTAGTCCCATCAGATCACTCTGGATGATTCCCTGGGGGCCAAGTGAGGCAGGGTGCTGGTGACAAGCCCCAGAACTTTGGTCCGGTTCACCCTCTTGTGCCCCACGGCCTAGACGCACACTGTCGAGCCCTCAGGGGCGTCCACGTGGGGGTGAGATGGCACTTGTGGGCCAGGCCGAGGACTTGGTGTGGATGGCAATGCTCTCTGTGGTTGAGCAGAGCCCAGGTGAGAGCCAGAGTCCCGCCCAGCGCTGCGGCAGGGGACTCACCAGGGCCTCACAGCCTGGGGAAGCTGCCACCAGGGCAGGTCAGAGACACCAGCGCCTGGGCTTTTCCTGGGGGCTGGGATGCGGGCGGCCTCTGCCTGGTATGGACCCCCACCCCAGCCCCCCAGAAGGAAAGCAGGTTTCAGGGTAAGGCACCAGGTTTGTCCCAACAGTCTAGGCACAAAGAGCCCCCTTTCAGTCAGGGAGGGTGGGAGGCCTCCTGAGATCCAGGTTCCTGGACGCAAGCTGAGGGCCACCTGTGCCTTTCCAGGGTGGCCGGCCGCTGTGTGCGCTCTTATCTGGTCACGAGGGCCTCAGCTCAGCATCGGACAGTCACGTGGGCTGCTCTGTGGCTCTGCGGGTCCTGGCTCTCCGGCAAGGGCCCTTTTGTCCCCATCCCAGGGCTGTGTCTGTCGTCAGCAAGCTGCTGCAAGGGTCCACCCTCTTCGAGTAGACGCTGCTTTAGGGGATTCCCTCTGCAGGTTTCTAGGGGAGCTGGCTGGGCACCTGGACAAAATGCAGGCCTTTCTGAGCCCGGGGCTCCTTTGGTGCTTATTGTCCTCAGGGTCTCAGCTGTCGTATTTGAACCCCTGCAGGCCCGTCGCAGACTACCTGGATGAAGCGGCCACGCAGGGCCTGAAGCAGATTCACCAGCAGGTCTGTGTGCAGCCCGCCAGAGGGGCCCTTCCTGCAGGTCTCCCGCTGCCTGGGACTGTCCCCTGCCCTTACAAGCTCTCTCCCCTCCTCAGCCCTGATCGAGGCCAGGACGGGTCCTGTTGAGACCAGTCCTGGGGCCCGTCGCTCAGAAGCAGGTCTCTTCTTCAGCCTCACCTGGTGGCTCGTCTGCGGTGGGCGGGCCTCCTGGACCAGGCGCTCGCGCTCTCCTCCTGCCGCTCACTGGGGCCGTGCCATTGACGCGGCCTCTCCTCTCTGTGCTCATCTTTCTGTGCTGCCTGGCCACACTCGTCCCCTGGGAGCCCAGCGACTCGGGCATGTTCCTTGCCTCTGTCATGGACGTGGCCTGTCCTCATGGAGGCGGCGTACAGACACGCCCGATGGCCCCCACAGTGGGGGCGCAGTCGGAAATCGCACGGGGAGTCTGTGTTTGCACATCTCAGGGTTGGGGGTGTGTGTCTGTTTGTGTGGGTTTTTGAGATTTTCCAAAGCTCTTTGATTCTGAAGTGTGAGCTACAGGCCTGGTGTTACCAGATAACCTCAGAATCACTGGGGGGGACTTAGTGGGCTGAGTGTTCCTTGTTCAGAATTGAGTTCTGTAACCTTTGAGATTTATCTCTGTTTGTATAATACACCATTTTGATACCTGATCTTCATCCTGCATATGCTACTGACTTTATGATTTTGGCAAATCCATTCCGTGGGGAGTGGGAGTGCCGTGCAGCAGTGTTCCTGAGGTTGGAGTGTGAAGCCTCGGCATCCGGGCAGGGCACCCCTGAGCTAGGGGTTGTTTGTGGAGTGCAGGAAGCAGCCGAGCCCGCCCCCTTGATTTTCTGGGGACCATCTTGGGGAGATGGGTGCTGGTGGTCCCGGCTGCCCAGGAGGCTGTCTGGGGACCCTGGAATCAGGACACAGGTTGCTCCTGGCTCCCCTCTCTGTGCCTTGATTTCCCTCTCCAAGTAGGGACACTGGAAGGCAGGCTGTCATGAGGGCCTTGCTGGGAGCAGTGTGGGGTCGGTGTGAGGACCCGCCATCTGCTCTCCGAGGAACCCAGCCTGAGAAATGCTTGCTCCTGCTGTGTTCTTGTCACTCCTCTCCAGTGCTCACTGATGTTCTGTACCTACTATGGCTTTTAAAAAATCAACTAACTTAAATAACTCATTTTCACTTTTTCGTTTTAGCTTCACGATCGTCAGTTATACAGGTAAGCTCACAAACCCCGTGTTTTTGGGTTTTGTGTCTTAAAGGAAAACATACTGTCCGTGAAGGTTGGGCCGGCCTGTTAGGGCTTCCGTCCAGTCACCCCCACGGATACCCGGCCTGCGTTACTTTATAGGAAGGGGTGTCACACTCAGGGCATGTGAAGGTGAAACTAGCCCATTGGTGTTTTTAAGCTTTCTTGTGGTTCTCGTGTCCCGTGATAAAGCTGGCTGGCTTGGTGTGTGGTCCGACGGGCGCCGGTCCTGGTGGTGGCTGTGGTCGCGGCCCCACGCCGAGCAGCTGGTGTCACCCTGACGCTTCTCTTCCGCCCCTCGCTGCGGTCCCCCGGCCCGGCAGCCCCCTCTGAGCTCTTCCTCCGCGGTGCTGCCTCTGGTGGGCTTCGTGCAGGTGGAGTCCTGCTGGGACGTCCTTGCCGTCTGGCCGCTTTCACCTACGAGGCTGCAGGGGTTCGCCCGTGTGTGGTGTGCACCACGGCGTTGTCTTCGTGTCACCGTGTGCTTGTCGGGAGGGGTTGGGCTGCTCCAGCTTTTGGTGACCTGGGGTACGCGTGCTGTGGACACTGGTGGTCAAGTCCCGGTGTGGGTGTGTTTCCACTTGTGTTGGGTAAATCCCTGGTGGGGGGGGGGTACCTTTAAGGCCCCGACAGACTTGTCCAGAAGGCTGTGCCCCTTTGCTTCCAGCAGCAGTATCTGGGAGCGTTCCCTGTCCTTGTCACACGTGGTGGGCAGTCTTGACCGGCGGCCACCCCTGTGGGTGTGCAGAGGTGCCCAGCACGGCCCCAAGTCTCGGCTCCCTACAGGCTGGTGACAGTGGCCTCTTCTCCTGTGTGACTGGACACCGTCTGTCTTTGTGATCGTTAGCATCTTCTGCTTGTTAAAAAAAAGTCACAGTCTTGTCCCTGAGCTGTCAGCACTCCACGTGTTCTAGATGTGAGATGTGAGATGTGATCACCCAGAAGTGTCTCTGAGGCTGGGGCTCGCCCTCTCATTCTTCTTAGTGCCATTTTAATATAATCGTGCAGGGTGGCGAACATGGTCCGGTCTCCATCGTTCTTGATGTGTTAGCCTTTTCCTCTCTCCCTGAAAGCGCACGGCCTGCTCTGAGCCCGGCCAGGGTCTGCGACCTACTCAGGTCACCTGAGTAGTTCTGAAAGAAGTCTCTCAGCACAAGAAGCCCTAAGGGGGGCCGAGAGGCAGTGGTCCCAGTCTGAGCCCTGCCCAGGGGCTGGCTGGCATTGTCCTCTGCTGATTTAGCCGCTGTTCTAAGTTAAAGGTGGTCTTCTGTGTCCCTGTCCATTTCAGAATCCCCTTTTCTGGACAGCTCTGTCCACTGCTCAGTTGCACAGACATGGTCTCTCTTCCCGTTAGCAGATTCCAGCCTCACCCTGGACAGCTCTGTGCTTGAGTCAGTGTGTAAGTGTGAGTGGGGCTCATCTGCGTCCTGTGAGCACCTGTGGGACGTGGCTGGGCCTGTGCCGGGACCTTCTGCGGCTCCACGGGCCCCGTGGTGGTGCAGAATGTGTCTGAGGTCTTGGGAGCCTCTGTAGTGTTGTCCCATTTACTTGTCCTTCCTCTCTGGTTGGGGCAGGGTGTTTGGGGTGCCCTGCAGACGAGGCCCACCTCCCGACTGGCTCACAGGGGTCCTGCTGTCTTCCCCCGTGTGGGCTAATGGACGTTTCACCAGAAGTACCTGGTGGAGACTTATGTGCACCTTGAGAGCAGCTGCAGTGTGGCTGGATCCCAGAGAAGGAGGGTGGCATGGCCGTGCCTTCCAGCATGGACACGCCTGCTGTAGCTTCATGCCCTCCTCGGTGGCTGGCGAGGAGGGGTCAGCCCCTGGGGAGCTCCCGCTGGGCTCTCCGCTCCTCCACCGACACCGTCCGTGCTGGCTTTCCACGTGCTCTAACAACCAAGAGGAGCAACTCGCCCTCAAGTAGAGAACATGCTCATTTCTTTCTGGTGAAATGCTTTGCTCCCTGGACTGATAAACTGTGGTCCAGAGCGGACAGGGGGCCTTAGGCAGGGACCGCTGGACAAGGGGATGCCCTAGTGCACCAGCTTTGTCTGATAGCCCGGGGCTTATGTGGTGTCCATGGGTTTACCAATTCTAAGTACATCTGTGTTGTTTTGTTTTTTTTTAAGATTTTACTTATTGGGCAGCTGGCTGGCTCAGTCATTAAGTGGCTGCCCTTGGCTCAGGTCATGATCTCAGGGTTGTGGGATTGAGCCCCACGTCGGGCTCCCTGCTCAGTGGTAAGCCTGCTTTCCCTCTCCCACTCCCCCTGCTTGAGTTCCTGTTCTCGCTGTCTCTCTGTCAAATAAATAAATAAAATCTTAAAAAAAAAAAAAAAAAGATTTTACTTATTTGACAGAGAGAGACACATCGAGAGAAGGAACAGAAGCAGGAGGGGGGAGGGGGAGAGGGAGGGGAAGGGGGAGAAGCAGGCTCCCCGCCGGGCAGGGAGCCCGATGTGGAACTCCATCCCAGGACCTTAGGATCCTGACCTGAGCCAAGGGCAGCCACTTAATGACTGAGCCACCCAGCTGCCCCCATCTATACTGCTTTTAAATTTGGTTTAAATTTCTCCTGGACTCAGTGGACAGGTGACCTTGGGCTTGGCTCCCCACCCTGAGCCTGGGAGTGCCCGCGGCTTGCCTGCTGCCCTCCCCCCACCAGACTGTTCTCCACATTGGGAGTCTTCCTTTTCTAGATCTCCTCCAGTTCCTGAATTGCTTAAGGCAGAAGGGAGAGAGTCCCGTTTCTTTGATGGACGGTGGTGGATTGCTTCCTTGGGCCGGATGGTGTAACTTCCCGGTGTCCCTCGCGCTTGCAGAGCAAGAGTTGAGCAGGGTCTGGAATCCGTGGTGTACGACTTACAGTGCGGTTGACGGCAGTAGGGTTGTCATGCCTGGTAACCCTGAGAGGCAGAATGACCTCATCTGGAGGGTGTCCCAGCACGTTCTCCATCTCCTTGTGTGGCTGGGCAGCATCTCACTGTTCAGAGCCCACAGTTACTACATCTCTCACTTGGGGTATTTGATGTTGTGATGTCTAGGAAAGAGTCTAACTCTGAATGTTTTCATTAATTTGCAGGGGTCTAGGAGGAGAACTCATGAGACAAGCAGGTAGGTCTGAGCTGTGGGCTTGCACACGACAAAGTCCGAAGGGCAGTTGCCTCACTGTCTCCAGGACTGCGTGGTGTTCGTGGCCCTCCGGGTCAGAGTTCTGCTGCGGCTCGTGTGGTCACGCACCGTAGCTCCCGCGGCCACCGGCCCGCCTGGCGCCTCCACGCTGGCCTGTTGGCCGCAGGACCGTTGGGCTCCTGTGTGTTTCCATGTACTTTGGTAGCCACCAGGCCGGCGGCTGGGCTGGGTGGGTGGGTGAGCGGAGGTGTGGTCATCTTTCCGTCTTCCGCACTGAGGACGTGTGTGCCTACGGCACAGGGTGGTTTCTCAGACCGTGTCTGAGTGCTCCCAGGGGACGCAGATGACCTGTGTGCAGGCGCCCACTTCCGGGGCCTTCCCGGCCAAACCCACGAGAAACCCCAGCACTCCTCCGTCGTCTGGGGGCCGCTTGTCAGGTGCCCGGCTGTGTGTGGGTGGGCAGGCGCAGATGCAGGGGAGCCCCTCACCAGGGAGCAGAGAGGTTGGGGGCCCCGTAGGCTCTCAGGCAGGCCCCTGTTGGGCACGTGGCCAGGGCTGGGCCGGTGGCAGAGGGCGGCACCGCCCATCCGACGTCCCCCTCAGGCTCCCTGAGTGCTCCGTGCAGCCCCCTGGCCTGATCTCTGGCCGGACCCTTCACTATGTGTGCTTGCTGGTTCCTTTTCTTCCTGGGAGTCTTGTCCCCTTGCTTCTAGAACAACCCACTGCGCTGGTCCTCACCGTTCCTTGTGTGTCCTCCCTCCCACAGCCCTGCCCCGCTGGGGTGGCGCCCCCACAACTGTCCCTGCCCCGCCCCACCCCTGCGGGGCTGCCTACGCCTGCTGGCAGCCGCCTCACCCAGGAAGGGGTTTGCAGTGTGCCGTGCTGCTCCCATTTGCCCCTAATCCTTTTCTTCACAAAAAACTGCTGGTTTCCTACTTCTGCCTCTCTGCTGCTCTGACCTCCGTGCGCAGCCCCAGATGGCAGTGGGGACTTTGTGCGGGACGGGCATGCGTCCTCCTGTCCCCGGAGCAGCAGTGTGGCGAGCGCTGCCCCAGAGAAGGGGATGGTCCTGGCCAGTGGGAGGGCACCGGAGGTCCCAAGCAGCCACCAGGCTGACGCGTGCTGGGCTCCTTGAGGACGAGGTGGTCCCTCGGTCAATGAGCAGGAGGTGTGTAGGTAGGGCCTTGGTAGGACAGGCATGGTAGGTCCTGAGGAGCCGAGGGCACAGTGAAGGGGTGTGAGCAGGACCTTGGGGCCATAGCTGGTCGCAGCAGAGGTCTCGAGGTGCTGTGGTGTGGTGGCCAGCTGTGCTCCCCGGATTGCCCTGCATCCCCGGGTCAGACCACACAGGACAGCGCTTGTCTGGCCTGCAAGTGGGAGGAAGTCATGGGCTTCTGGGAACCTTCTGAAAGCGGCATTATCGACATGCGAGTCTGTGCCCTCGTTGCCTCTGCAGCTCGGCCGTGCTCAGGGCCCAGGAGACCTCAGCAGGGCACAGGTGGCCCGAGGAGCGGCAGGCACACACCCATGCCTGCAGGGGAGGAGCAGGGAAACAGGGAGAGCTGGTGACCACAGCCGAGGAAAGCAGGGTATGCCGCAGCCACACACCGTGTCGGGGCCGGGCCGTGAGAAAGAGGAAGGGAGCCACCGGATGAGGAAATGTGGCAGGGGAGTCTCGAAGGGCAGGGTGGGTGCTGGGCTGCGGATGGAGGGACTCGGACAGCCGGGGGCGGCGGGAAAGCTGAACAGAGCTCCTTGCAAGGCTTTGTCTGTTGTGAAAGGGGCACCCAGGCTCTCAATCCGAGATGAGGCCAGGGGTCCCCTCAGATTCCTAGCGGTCTGTTACAAGGCTCGGGGCTCCCTAAGGCTTTTCCAAGTAAGTTGTTTTATTTTTGGTGTTTCTCTTTATGAGGGAAAGGAGGGAAGTGTTGACCCATTGTAGGCCATTCTACACGGTGCCAGGAGGAGAGCCCGACCGGAGTTTCTAAGTCTGTTCCTTTTTTTTTTTTAAAGATTTTATTGATTTATTTGACAAGAGAGAAGGAACACAAGCAGGGGGAGTAGGGGAGGGAGAAGCGGGCTCCCCACTGAGCAGGGAGCCTGATACGGCGCTCAATCCCAGGAAGCTGGGATCATGACCTGAGCCCAAGGCAGAGGCTTAACAACTGAGCCCCCCAGGCCCCCTCTACGTCCGTTCTAATGAAGACGGCCTGGTATGATGGCCTGGGAGGCTGTGCCCTCACTGACCCGGTGGCCCTGAAGGGCCTCAGGGCCTTACAGATGGGCTGCTGGTGACCAAGCACCCAACGTGCTGAGTGGGCCTCACATGTGGGGTTGCTGAGGTCCATACGGTGGAGCGCAGGCAGAAGGCCCACGACCCCACAGCCCTTGGCCGGTAGGCAGGGCCCGAGTCGACCTCCCGGGTTTCTGTCTGTGCCTCCTGGCTGGTCCGCGGGAGCTCCCGTGTTCCCATGGGTTCGACTGATGTCACCGGAGAATAAACTCCAGACCCGGGACTGGATTTTTGTGAGCCGACAGCTGGAACTGCCGAGGGGCCAAGATCAGCACGTGGCCCTTGGACGAGTGCTTGGTCGCTGCCCTCGGGTGCAGAGCCGTTGAGGCCCCCTATGCACCACCCGAGGCTCCTGCTGCACACACCCTCCCTGGGTGTCGGTGCTGCGCTTGTGTGGGCTGGCGCGGGCTCCCCCCTTGTGGGCAGAGCCGGGCTGCACGGGCCCCGTCTACCGCCGGGGGCTCCCATGCCGTTGTTCGTGCACTAGGGTTTCATCACGGTAGCTGTTCTTTTCTCGCAGAGTTGGGCCTCGTGCAGTTGGGGTGCTGTGGGTGTTGTGCCTGCCAGTGTGTGATTGAAGCTTCCCGGGCCGGCGGGTGAGCGGCTGCAGCCGCTGGGCGGGCTCGGGCCCGTATTGCCCACCGTCCCCGCTCGCTCTCAGCAGCTGCGGAGAGAGAGCTTCTCAAGACAGGAGATGACCGGCAGAAGCAACACGGGTACCGTCAGGCCCTCGTTTGCTGGCGAGGTGCGCTCTGGAGCCTGCACCACGTGGCCTGCCCGCCGCCCTGCCCCGGGGCAGCACGTGGTGCCGGCCTGTCCCCCTGGCCCGCCCAGCCTTGGTAACTGGGGGAGCAGGGCGTCACCGCCTGTTCCCAGCTGCTTCCTGGTGGTGATGTTTGGAAAGACTTGAGGAGAGTGGCTTTCCCCCCTCCTCGTTCACCTGCCGCACCCACCACCCATCTGTGCCAGAGTGATGATGACATAGAGAAACTGCTTTGTTTTGTGCAAAGATGAAAGGAAAAAAACCCTTACTGCTGCTTTGGTGGTTTTACACCCCCTCCCCCCGCGAGGATTGCTGTGGCTTGTGGTCTGTGGTGGGCGGCTGTGTGGGGTGCCCTCCATCTGCCCCTCCTGCTTTCCCTCCCTGCGCTCTGTTCTAGGGGGCTGCCTGGAAGGGTGCAGCTTGGGGCGCGTCCTGGGGGGCACGCCCTGGGGGCGTTGCTGCTCTCGGGTAGGGGCACTGGCTTCCACGCTCTTGGGTTAGTGGGAGCTGTTGCCGGGTCGGTACAGGGGACAGAGGACGGCGAGGTCCGCCAGGGCGCAGACAAGACCGCACCGGGAGCAAGTAAGGCAGAGCGGTTTTCTTGGACACATATTACTAATGTGCTTCCTAGTGTGGGACATGAGGACCCAGATGTGCCTTCCTGACACACATTAATTCTTGTCATGTCTTCCAGTTTTATAGGTGTTTTATGTAGTTAAGATTCATGTAAATGTACCCACATGCCTGCCTTTGAAGAAGTCTCTTTATTCCTTCTGTATTTCTGAGCTTCCGAAGGGGCCCTTTTCCTTCGTGTTCCATGTTGTTGTGTTTTCCAGGGCCCGTGTCTGCTAGCAATAAGCTCTCTCATTTGTCTGAAAGCGTCTTTTTTCACCTTCATTCCTAAAGGGTATTGTTGCTGGGTGTAGAATTAAAGTTCCACACTGATTGATTTGAACTTTAAAGATAACTTTGCATTGTTTTCTCAGTTTCTTTCCTGTTTTTCTGAGAACTTACCTGTTCCTCGCTGCTCTGATGGAGGCAGTCTGTTGATTTTCTCTGGCCCCTTCGTGTCTGGTTTTCACGGCTCACACGGCACATGAAGAGCGAGGGGGCGACGGGCTCCGTAATCCGTGTGTCGGCAGGTTGTTTGGGTCACTTTGGGAAGAACTCAGCCATTGTTTCCCCAAAATAATTGGGGAAATTATTTTGCTCTTCTTTCTCCCACACTGTCTGGCGCTCCAGGCTCTGCAAGGTAGACGTGCGTGTCCAGCCTTCACCTGTGTCCTGCCTCCGCCAGCCCGTCTGTTTCAGTGTTTCATAGTCCATGTCACGGGCTCTCTCTTCCGCTGCATCTTATTGGTTATTAAACCCATCCATTGAATTCCTAGTTCTTGTGTGTGTGCGCGTGTGTGTTTGTAAGTAGGCTCCACACCCAGCGTGGGACTTGCGCTCACGACCCTGAGATCAGGACCTGAGCTAAGGGTTGGACGCTCAACCGACTGAGCTATGTGCCCTCTAATTCTCGTGACTCTGTTTTTCAGAATCTGTGTATTTTTTAATAGTTTATGTATTATTGTCATAGTTTTTTAATGATTTCTTTTACCTTTTTGAACGAAGTGAGCATTTAAAATGTGTCTAATAATGCCATTGCCTAGGGCTCGCGTGGTTGTGCTTGTGTAGGCCTGAGCACTGCGTGTGAGGAGTTGGAGAAGGACTTGGGGCCTGAGGACTCTGCTGCCTGACAGTCTTCTCGTCGGCGTCTGGCCGGAGGCTGGGGCTGCGAGCCGCCTGGGGCGCCTCCATCCCTGCGGGGCTCCAGCGGTTCTGTGTAGGATGTGGCCCTTTGGATTCAAAGCCCATGGGAGTGTTTCCTGGTTTCTGTGAGGAGCTCTGTCCCAGTGGCCCATAGGGGCTCGCGGCCACCCTGGCCGTCCTCCTGGGACTCCTGGTGCCTGCTTTCTCTGCAGTCACCCCAGCTGCTCGGCAGAAACGGCCATCTCAGAGCTGCGGCCCCAGTCTCTGCTGGGGGCTCTCCGTTTCCTTGGCAGCTCCCTGGTGACGGAAGCACACAGTTGACTTTTGTCCAGCTTTTAAAAAATGTCATCTTGGCTGGTGGGTTGATCTGAATCTTTTTTTTTTTTTTTTTTCAACTTTTCCAGTCTGTAAATATTTTTACCCTTTTTTTTTGAAATGATTGTAGACTCACAGGGAGTTAATAGAGCTCTCTCTGTGTGTGTGTGTGTTTTAAAGATTTTATTTTTAAATAATCTTTATACCCAACATTGGGCTTGAACTCACAACCCTGAGATCAAGAGTCACACGCTCTCCCAGCTGAGCCAGCCACACACCCTCCCCCTCCTTCTTTAACTGGATAGAATACATTTAAAGTTCACGTGCAGGGCAAATCTTCAAGCAAATTAGTTTTTAAAAATATTGAGGGCTTGGGGGCACCTGGGGGGCTCAGTTGGTGAAGTGTCTGCCTTTGGCTCAGGTCATGATCCTGGGGTCCTGAGATCGAGCCCCATGGGGTTGGGGGGGCTCCCTGCTCAGGAGGGGTGCTGGAGGGGGCCTACTTCTCCCTCTCCCTCTGTCCCTCCCCCCTGCTCCTGTGTTCTCTCTCTCAAATAAAATCTTTTTTTTTTTTTTTTTTTTAAAGATTTTATTTATTTGACAGCGAGAAACACAGCGAGAGAGGGAACACAAGCAGAGGGAATGGTAGCGGGAGAAGCAGGCTTCCTGCCGAGCAGAGAGCCTGATGCGGGACTTGATCCCAGGACCCTGGGATCTGACCTGGGCCGAAGGCAGACGCTCAACGACTGAGCCACCCAGGCGCCCCTCAAATAAAATCTTTTTAAAAAAATAAAATATCGAGGACTTGGGTTTTCCAGGCCTTAAAACATCCTGTAAAACCATTCAGAGCAGAGTGGCATTTTCTTGGGAGCAGGCAAACAGGCTGCTGGGGTAGAAGGCGGGTCAGAAGAGGATGCCGGTGTGATGACGCGTATGATGTGATCCGTGCCAACACACAGGGTGCTTCCAGCGTTGGGGAAGGTGGCTTACTGAGGAATGACGAGGTCACGAAGGGACATGTGAAAGAAAATAAAAATCATGTCCCCATCTCATACATACCCAGAACGAAATTTCTGATTAACTAAAAACTCAAATACAAAAAATGTAATTTAGAAAGCTTCAAAGAAATTGTAGGAGACATTGTAGGATAGCATTGGTCCCTAAAAATCTTAATTTGGAAAACTTCAAGTCTACGCAGCCGCCCAGAAGAAGCTTGTGGAGCTCCCATCTCCTGTGCTCCGGCCCCAGGAGGCCTCGTCCTTCGCCGCCCCCTCCCCTGTGTGAAGCAGATGGGCACCGTGTCCCGCTCTTGCTCCCACGGTCCCTACTGCCGGCGACTGCGGTTCTGTTTGTTCTGTTCCGGCTCCCGGCACACAGCCACCCAGCTGAACTGGACAGAAGCAGCAGAAAGTAGTGTGTTTGTCTACGCAAGTACCGAAAACTTTGGATGGGGGCACACCGTGTATAAAGCCCAGAGGCACCACACGGAGTTAGAGGAAATCCTCGTCCTGCGGCCAGTGGAAGGTGACTGTTGACAGGGTGCCCAGAGCTCTGCAGGCTGCCGGAGCGGATGCAGGGGGCTTGCACGCGAGCGCGGCCAGTGCTGGCGGGCGGTCAGCCTCCCCCATGGGCCGAGCTCGGTGGCCCCGGCTCCGGCCCAAGGCCTCCCTGGCTGCCACTGCTGAGGCTCGGCATGCTGCGCCCTGTGAGTACACACGGACAGTCGGCATCCGCAGGCATGTGTGGCCACTGCTGGTGCAGTGACCGAGAGCCAGGAGGAACGCTCGGCCCGTCGGGGGACATACCGGGCGGGTGGTCCCGCACCCAGAGCGCAGGGGTCACGTGACTGCTCACAACGGCGTGAGGGCTCCTGGCGTCACTTCCGTTGTTGGGAGAGCAGGGTGGTGGCCACGGCATCTGCCGGCGCTGGCGGGACCTCGTTCCGGGTCCTAGACGCCAGCAGTCAGGAGCCGCGTGGAGAGGGCCGGCTCACCTCTGGTCGGCGGCACCCTGGGTGCACGTGGGCTGCGCGGTCACCCTGTGCTGGCCGGGGCCCTTCAGGGCACGGCCGCCGGGCTCTTGGGTCCCTGCGTGACAGCAGCAAGCGCCCCAGCACACCCTGAACTTCGTGGGGAGCTGTCTTTAGCACCGGGGTCCGCAGGCGCTCGTCCCGCTGTCCTGCTCAGGCCTAGTCGGGGGACACAAAGGGAGGGCATAGAGACCCTGAAAAGGGGGTACCCGTGGGGAAGCAGCACCGTTCCATCCTGCTTCTGTAGAAGCACGAGGCTGGGTGTGGCCGTGGTGGCCGCCCCGGGCTGGTCACCGTAGTGTCCAGGGCAGTTTTTTCTCTGATGTCTTTCTGTGGCGTTACGGTTTTTTCAGCAAATACAAATTATTTATACCATCAAGGAAAAAAACCCACCAAAGCCATATCCAGTTCAGTGTGATGGACGTGGTGGGTACAAGGACCCCCTCTCGTGAGCGGGCGATTGGGGAGAAGGCTCCGGCAGGGCCGTGTTGGGGGCGTGGGATGTAGGGCAGCCTGCGGGGTGGGGGGTGGGGGGG
>CM053619.1:47017448-47036629 GCA_028646535.1 Procyon lotor
GTCCGGGAACTGTCCTGTCAAGGGTAATGGCATTGCTTTCTGTTTGGTGGCAGCTCAGTGCTCTCCCTCTGTCCTCGTTTTGCCCCTCAGTGGGCTCCCGGGCTCCCCTGCCCTGACCCTGACCTGGGTGGGCTCCGAGAGCACAGCTGTGGGGGGACTGCCCCCACCTTCTGTGGAGGCCCGGCTGCTCGGTGGCCCTCCTCGCAGGCAGGTGCCACAGCTGCTGGTCACTTGCAGGTGGTGACGGAGTCCTCCCTGGGGATTCGTGTTGGGGTCACAGCTGGAGCCGTGGGCTCTGTGGCTCCACGTGGCCCCGGGGCTGCCTCTGCCTGCCGGGTCTGGAGCAGCTTCTCTGAGGCCGAGGACGGGCTGGGGCTGCTCCCGGGCCGGCCGGACAGCTGCACGGACGCGGCCGAGGTGGCGGGAGGGGTTTGGGGCCGGGGCCGGCACCGGGGCCCCCAGACAAGGCAGCGTGGGCGCTACGATGGGCATTTCTGGAGGAATGACACCGTGTTTGTCTTTTTTCTTCCTAGTGTGTGTTTTAATAGAAAACTTGTCCCTTTCCAAGATGCCTTTTAGGGGTGACATCATAATCGGTAAGTGCTTTTCTTCTTGGTAGACTCACATCGTGGCATTTCCTCCCAGAACTATTTGAAATTAAAAAGTAAAAATGAATTGCATAGGACAGTAACCCGTTGTAAACAATGAGCCTCCCTGCCACACTCCTCCTCAAACGGAGAGTCTTTCCTTGTCTTCTGAGAGGTCAGCTTCTCAGAGCGCCGGGCGGTGTCAGCCGTCCCTCGCCCGACAGACGCTTGGTGCAGGCCTGCGGGACCCGAGGTGCAGGCAGGACGGGGGAGGACCCGCTTCTGTGGGGCAGCGGCCACAGGGAGGCCATGTGCTGTCCCCTGGCCGACTATGCTGTGCTTTTGTGGGCCAAGGAGTTCTGGGACCAGGAGACCCCCCCCCAAAAAAAAAAAAAAAAAAAGGAAAAATTCAGCCTTCTTTCCTCAGTTTGGGATCTAATTGAGTTAAATGTTTAGAATTTTATCGGGGGCATTATTTGAGAGAGAGGTCTTCCAGAAGTGGCCCCCTAAAGCTTGTAGTGTCAGAGGAGCAAAAATTTCTCCTGGTAACAGCTTAACATTTCAGTAGCCAGAAGAAGGCTTTCTCTCTCTGGATGAAGAGGGCCCTTGGATTTTTGTGTAACCCACATAACATTTACCTTAGATTTTCTCCAGATTCATCCTGAAGGTTACCCCCTTTAAGAGGCAGAAGATCTCTTTTAATCGCATCTCCATGTTCTTAACTGGGTAAATGAGTGTCTTTTGTTCCTTTGATAGATGGTTGGCAGTGGCTGATAAATGATACCTTGAGAAATCTCCATCTTATTTCAAGTCATTCTAGACCACAAATCAAGGTATGGTAAGCAAGGGCTTTCTGGTTATTGCATTGTATAGAAAGTGATATTTGGGGCGCCTGGGTGGCTCAGTTGGTTGAGCGTCCAACTCTTGATTTAGCTCAGGTCCTGATCTCAGGGTCGTGGGATCGAGCCCCGAGCTGGGCTCTCACTCAGTGGGGAGTCTGCTCAAGATTCTTTCTCTCTTCCTCTCTCACGGCCTCTTCCCCTGCTCATGCACGTGCTCTTTGTCTCCTTCTATGAAGTGAGGAAATGAAAAAAATCTAAAAAAGGTGACATTAACTTTTTTTTTAAGTGTTTGTTTCAAAGGACTATGTGTATTATGAGTCCCCCATCCCTTTTTTAAAGATTTTATTTATTTACTTGACACAGAGAGAGAGCGATCACAAGTAGGCAGAGAGGCAGGCAGAGAGAGGGGGGGAAGCAGGTTCCCTGCTGAGCAGAGAGCCCAATGCTGGGCCCATTCCCAGGACCCTGAGATCATGACCTGAGCCGAAGGCGGAGGCTTTAACCCACTGAGCCCCCCAGGGGCCCCTATGAATCCCTTTTATACAAGAACGTGATCATTGATAAATGCCGTAATTATATTAGAAATTCTAGATGGCATTATCTGTGTAATTTATAATCAGGAAAACTAATGTAATCAGTGATGACCAGAATAATATTTAAATTTTATGTGCCAGTTTCTGGTTTAATTAGATTCAGCTTCTGAACATCTCTCTGGGTGTCCACAGTGATTCCTGACACGGCCGGGGGTTCTACGCCGCCCTGTTGTAGAGCGGTGGTTGGAGACCATGACGCTCGGCTGCGGGCAGGAGCCGCAGTCCGGGGTCCTCACCTGAGAGTCCTTGCGTGCTGTCTTGAGCGAGGACACAGTGTGTATGTCCAGTGGCCCATGTGGTGCCCTACCCTTGTCCTGTCCTTGGACGGGTGACTGGCCTAGCAGAGCTGTGACGGAGGGCCTCGAGCGGGTGTTGGCCGGCTTTGGTGTTGAGGGTGGGGAAATGAAGTCCCTGTTGGTTTCCCATAGGGTTAATTCTCCAGCCTCCTGCGGATGCTGTTTATTTATTTATTTTTTTAAAGGAACTTGACCATTCTGTAGAATCTAAGTACGGTTTTACTCATTGAATCTGAATGCTTCTTGGTCAGGCCTCCAAATTTCCTTGTAAGAACATTCCCACAGTTGATTCCCAGCAGCAGGGATTGTGGTAGTTTGCATAGGTGACATCCGGTGTGACGCTGCGCTGTGTGGCCCGTCCCTGAGCCAGCGGCCTCCTCCCTGGGCAGCCTCTGACCCCTGTCCCCAGGGCTGGGCTCAGCAGCCTGATCTGGGGAAGCAAGGAAAGAGCACGGGAGTCCAGCATTTGCTCTCTGCTGTCTGTCTGGCTCTGAGAGGCTTACCTTGAGTTCAGGCCCCTCCTCTTGGCAGCAGACGCGTTCTGGGGTCCGGGCCCGTGGCTCTAGCCGTGTCAGCTCCCCCACCTCCCCTCCCTGGCCCCGCACCTCCGCTCTAGGTGAGGCCTGTAGGCTACTTCTGTGTGTGCAGCACACACTTTGCCCTTCATGGATTCTGCTGGGAAAGAAAAAAAATGCCCCATTTTATTATCAGCTGTTTTATTAGAAGACATTTACCTCGGAGGGAAGAGATATTTTCCATGCAGATAATTAGTTGCAGAGAATGTTGATGTTGTGTGTCTGGCGGTGATCAGCAGACACGCGGGGAAGGGGCACGTGACTCAGTTTCTGTTCCAAACTTAATCACTGGCTTGACAGCCAAACGGCCCGACGGCTGGGTCTCCCGAGAGGCTGCCCGGCGCACTCACGACCCGCTTTGTTTCAGGAAGCGGCCGTCTTGGCCCTGGCTGCTCTCTGCAGCGAGTACTACGCCCTGGAGACCGGAGAGGCGGATCCCGCCAGGCAGGGTGAGTGGGCCGCGGGGGCTTCTGGCAGGGGGTGGGCATGCGGGGCCTGTGCTTCTGAGCGCCACCTCCTGCCACAGGGGGACGGGAGTGGGGGGCAGGGGCCCGAGCTGGGCGTTGGGCAGAGATGGGGACGGGGACACGGGCCTGCTGCGCTCGGACCCCCAGGTTGGTGTCGCTGCCGGAGGTGTTCGTCCCACTTCGACTCTAGACAGGGGCTTATTCCCCTGATCGGCGAGAAGCAGCATGATGCTCACCACGCAGGGCCCTGCTTCTGTCGGCGGCGCTTGCCTGAGTGACGCTTCAGTCAGCTCCCTCCACTTGGTGCTCTGGAGGTTCGCACCGGGCGTGGACGGAGTGCCTTCCTTGTCTGGCCTCCGAAGGGGTGTCTTGTTTCCTGTTCCGCTTGTTCCTGAGTTTCCCTTGGTGTTTGTTCCTTGGCTCCTTCCTCTTCTTTCTGGTCCTCAATTCCGGGGTCCCATCGGCTCAGAGGGTCTGCCTCTGTGTCCAGGCACGTCCTGCTTCCCTGTCTCCGACGGTGCGGGTGACTTCTTCAGGGCACATGAGGTTTTAGGGTTTCCTTACGCACAGCGCCGCAGTGTCCTGGCGCGGATCCTTGACGTGTGTGTGCGCTCTGCCCTTTCTGGGTCACAGGAGCATTGCTGCACAGCATCGCCTTGGTTGGGTTTTCTGGAACCCCTCGTGGTGGTTCGTTGGAGCCGTGACGACTCTGCACCCACTCTGGGGCCCTGCAGCGTTCTCGTGCCTGACGGTCACTGCAGACGCATAGGAGACGCTTTGAAATTGCTTTAAACCGTAAAAATCATGGGTGTGATAGTCTATATCTATTTTCTATGATTTTCTTTCAAAAATAAAATATTCTGTAATGTGATCTTCTGACAGACTTTCCAAATTTGTGACTTTCCCTTGACCATAGGCAGTGTCGCATAAAGAGGTTGTGACAATATTTTTACTTAGTCTGTTTTTGAAAATTGGGATGATGAGGTCACGTTTCATTTTCTGCCTGAGAAGAGGTGACGTCACTGTGCCCACGGGAAGAGCGAGTGCTGTGTCCCCCCCGGTGCCTGGAGACCCCATTCGGCAGAGGTGGCTGCGCACTCCTTAGCTGTCCTGACGTAGGCCCTTGAGGTTTCTGTACACGTGTCGCCACGGCTGTGCTGTGTTGACAGCCAAGTGTGCGGACCAGAGTCAGTCACGGCGGTCAGACGGGTCGGGGCACAGCCTCCCGGCCCCTCCCGGGCCGCATCGGTCGAGGACAGCCCTGCAGCCCGACTGCCCCTTGAGTCTGCCCCGCACTCTCTGTTCCTGTCCCTGTTTCTTCCCTGACGATGGCCTTCCCGTCTGGGGGAGCGTGTGTCTGTCCGTGCGTGGCGTGCTGCCCTTGCGCCCTCGTGTGTCCCCGCGGGATGCTGGTGAGGGGGGCGGAGCAGTCTTCACGCCTCTGGGGTTGGTTCTCCTAAGGGTGAGAGCATGTATTCAACTTGCCTGTGAAAGCCTCAAGACCCCGTAATAACAGTTGTGAAATCCGTTGTGATCGGAGACACTTGGAAGATACACGTGCTTCGGTAGCCGGCGGGCTTCCTTCCTCCCTTACTCTCGCCGCCTACGCGCACGTCTCTGAGATGTCGTAAGGAGCGCGCGTCGTGCGGGAAGGAAGGCAGCGGCCCTTCTGTCACGTCCTTTCAGAGGAGCTGATCCGGCAGTACCTGGCGGACCTGCGGAGCCCGGACGAGATGGCTCGCTGCGGCTTCTCGCTGGCCCTGGGCGCCCTCCCGCGCTTCCTCCTGAAAGGCAGGCTGCAGCAGGTGACGTGCCCGCACCCGAGGAGGTGGCCTGTTGCGCGTGAGCCCGGTGGGGAGGGCCCGGGAGGGGTCAGACCACGAGCCCACGCCTGTCCGGGCACGTGGCCTTGAGGAAGGGAAACGGGGTGCTCCTGAGGGCGCCCGGTGGACACTGTCATGTGACAGGAGGGCCGTGGAGGGACCGAGTGCCAGGGCGACAGAAGAGAGCTGTCGCTGCCCCTGTGGAAACACACTCCTGCCTTTGCGCGGCCGTGGTGCGTCCCCTTCCTCCTGCCTGGGGCGTCTTGGGGTCAGCGGCACTGGGCAGACCGCCTAGGACTCAACGCGGCAGCTTATCTATTTGGAACATGTGACTCTCAGGACCGAGTGGCCCTTGAAGGAGTAGTGGGTCGAGATACCAGGGGGCGGCTGGCGACTGGTCACAATTTGGAGCTCTGGGCCACGGGACAGGAAGGGGGCAGCTGCTGCTGGGGATGCCCTGCGGGGATGGCCTGGGGGCAGGAGGGGCCCCCTGCGGGGATGGCCCGGGGGCAGGAGGGGCCCCCTGTGGGGAGGGATGGCCTGGGGGCAGGAGGGGCCCCCTGCGGGGATGGCCCGGGGGCAGGAGGGGCCCCCTGTGGGGAGGGGCGGCCTGGGGGCAGGAGGGGCCCCCTGCGGGGATGGCCTGGGGGCAGGAGGGGCCCCCTGCGGGGATGGCCCGGGGGCAGGAGGGGCCCCGGCCACGCGTCCTCCCGCCTGCAACAGGGCACGGGGCCCGCCGGGTGTGTGTTCTTTTGGGGACGTGCTGCTCCCTTTCAGGTGCTGGCGGGCCTGGGAGCCGTGACCGTCATCTGTCCTGAGGACGTGAGCTTTGCCGAGTCTAGGCGGGATGCCTTGAAGGCGATCTCGAGGTGGGTCTCCGGGCTGCTCCCCTGGGCCTTGCTCTCCCAGGGCCAGCGGCCAGACACTGAGCGTGGTGCCAGTCGGCGTGGGCCAGAGTCCAGTCTCAAGTGAGCAATCGACTTTGAAGAAAAGTGTAACCTTTTACTTTCTCGTTTCTTCTCTTTTCAGAGGGCTGTCGAAGGATATTTCTCAGAGGCTCATCGACCCTTTATTCATTGTCACTGTAGTGAATCTCAGACTTTTTTGCTTTAGGAACAGCAGCCCACCCGAGAACTGGGGCGTGAACCTTCGCTCAAGTCTGGAAGTGCCGTGTGGAGCGGCCCGTGGTGTTGGCCCCACAGCATGCACGCCAGGACACGCTTTCCTTTTTCTGTCCCCCACATGCTCCCCTTCTGCTCTGTGGTGACACCACCCCTTTCTGCCAGGATGGAGGGCGGGAAGGGCCAGCACCAGTGGCCTCCTGTGCACGTTTTAAGCTTCAGATGCCAGGAAATAGGATTTTGGGGAAAAGCGTCATTCAGCATGTGTCCGTGTGGAAGGAACTCTGGAATTCCGAATCCGTCTCTGAGGTTGTTGGCCTGGTCCAGCCTTCCAGCCGTCTGGCCAGGATGACGGAAAGATGCGTCACAAGTGTTCAGACGCTTGCCATATTTCACGCATTTTTAATAATTTCAGGGTTTGCCAGACGGTTGGCGTGAGAGCAGGAGGGGCCCCCGATGAAGTTGTGTGTGAAGAGAACGTCTCCCAGATTTACCGCATGCTACTGGACGGTCTGTGCGACTACACCACCGACAGCCGTGGGGACGTGGGCGCGTGGTAAGGCGGCCGGCGGTCTTTTGCTCTTGGTCCTTGGGCTGCGCTGTCCTCCCTGGCCCGTGTTCTCGGGCCGGCAGAGCCTCCTCGGGCCGGGCTCGCGGTTGTGTTCCACTCTTCTCTGGAAAATACTCAGTTCTCAAACAGACACTCGTCACTCCCTTGTCCCAGCCCCCGGTTGGCTTCCTAGTTCTTCTGAGAGAGGTCAAGCAAGCAAAGGCCCCGATGGGGGCATTTGGAGCAAGAAGGGGGTCAGGTCACTGTGGAGGAGGAGGAAATGGCTACTTCTCTGCGGGGTCGGCTGCCCGGTGAACTGTGGCCCCTTCTGATGGAGACCAGGTGCCCAGCGTCAGTCTTGGGAGAACCCTTGGCTTGACTGCTCTCGCGAGGGCGCCCCAGACGGTCTGCTGTCGCCCGAGCCACGACGAGGCTGTGCCCGGGGTGCGAGGCTTGCTTGTGCGTCGTTTCTTTGTTCATGTGTCGGCAGCTGTTGCCTTTCTAAGATTTCAATTTACTGTAAATAGCAGACCCAGTTACCCTTTTATTGGAGGGGCAGAGAGCTACTCTTCTGACTTCTGTCCCTTGTTCTGGTCACGCTGGGGTGGGCGTCGTGCTGAGGGCTGTGGGGTGAAGTGTCACTGACGTCGGGTGGAACCATCCGTCTGTCACCACAGAAGCAGAAGGTGAGCTTCATGTGAAGCCTCGAAAGAGAGAAAAAAGAAATGAAAAGAAATGCACGTGTTCTTCCATGTGTGGCAAGTTTTTGGCCACGTTCCCTTAAATCTTCTCTGCCCACGTCCTCCTGGACACCCCGTCCCCCGTGGGGCCTGCCCCCGCCCGCCAGCCCTGGGGCTCCACTCATTGTTTTTTCCGGTTTCTTTTCTCTTCTTCAGTTGTGTAAATTCTAGTCCACGTCCGCGCTCAGCAGCTCTCCCTGTGCTCCCGTGTCCAGGACCCCCACCAGCTCTTCCCTGTGTCCCTGTGTCCCCGTGTCCAGGACCCCCACCAGGGTCTGCTGAGAAAGGCCTCATTTCCTGTCCTTGTTCCCTCACAGTTCCCATCGGGGACTCTTCCCCACGTTCTGTGTCTGCCGGCCTTCCCGCCTTTTCTCCGTGAGGATGTCCCCTCCCCTCACTGGCTCGCTTTCCTTCCCTTCTGCTCTGTCCCAGGTGGTGCTGGGGACATGGCCGTGTGGGGCCCAGACGGCCTTGGTGTGTCCTTGCAGACGTGGGCAGTGCTCCTTGGTGGGAGCACAGGGGGGCCCTTGAGGGGCGCCCCCGCGTCCTTGGAGAGTCTGCCCTGATAGCTGCCTGTAGCCCCCACGACAGCACAGCCCCGACCCCTGCGCTTCCCTGTCCCGTGGGACGCAGGCTGGGGGGTGCTGCACCCGTTGGGGTCTGTGTCCAGCAGGTGACGGTTGGGGCCCAGCCCGGGCTGTCGTTCTTCCTGATTCTTTGTGGAGCATGTGGTTTGGGAGCAGATCCTGCCCCGGGATCCACTGTGCGGACAGGTTCCCTCCTGGGAAGGGTGCCGATGGCCGCCCGTGGCCAGTGGTCACCACCATGCCTGATGTGGGTGGCCGCCCACGTTCTGTTGGGTGGGCAGCCCTCCTGCACGGCTGTGGGCTCCCCCTATGCGCTCGGGCCCTGGTCGTCCCAGCACCTTACAGTTCAAGCCAGAAGGACGGTGGGTTTCCCTGGGTCCCTGAGCAGCACAGGTGCTGAGCCCCGTGAGGAGGGAGCATGAGCGGCCCTCGCCCGCGGGTGTTGGTGGCAGCGTGCCTCCCAGAGGCCCGTCTGTGCGCTGTGCGTCTGGCCCACTGGCCTCCGGCCCTTTTTCAGAGATTCTCACTCTGTGGAAAGTCTCCAGTTACGTATTTTTCCACCTGTTTTCCGTCAGCGTGTTCCTCACAGCTGGTTAACGACCCTGCGTGTTTGTTCCGGGAGCCGTGGCAGCCCCGCGTCTGCTTCTGTGGTCTCCTGGTATGTTAGCACCTGGTCTTTTTGTTGGTTTTTAACCCGTTCCTTGGAGCGCTCACGACATCCAGAAATCGTACATCCAGAATCACGGAGGCCTTGGGCGTGCGGGTCCTTGCAGGGGACTCGGGGTCAGGCCTGCAGTGTGGGTGCAGGTGGCCCAACGCGGGGAGCTCAGGGTCAGGCCTGCGGTATGGGTGCAGGTGGCCCGACGCAGTCACTGTGGGGTCGGGCCGTGGGCCACAGTCCCGCCCGAGGGGCCGCCCAGCTGCCGCGCCTGGCATCTGGGGCCCTGGCCCGCGTCTGCCCCGTCAGGAAAGGGTGAGGCCCCGAGGGCAGGTGTGCGGCCTCCCCTACCTCTCCCATGGGTGCTGTGCCCGCCAGCACCGGGCCACGAGGTCCTCCCGTCGCCCGCACCCTGCCCAGCCCTGGTGCCCACAGACGGGCAGGCAAATGTGTCAGGTCTTGGGCAGCCTCTGGTCGGCGGCCGTGCTCTGGGGACAGCCTACCCTGCTCCCCGTGTCTGTCCTGTGCCTCCGGCACCCCCACACCTGTGCTCAGTGCTTCGCCCGCCAGGCTCCTGTGGGCCGGGGCCTCCGTCTGTCTGTCGGCAGGATGGCCGATGCCCAGCCTGTGGTCCCTGCCGCCCGGCTGTGTCTCCGGTCCGAGTGGAGCTTTCACCCTGGGTCGGCCAGTCACGCCCCAGCTCAGGTTTTCACACTGTGGAAGCTTCATGTTCTTCCGGTGCGTGAACGTGCGGGGAGTCCGCTGGAGTGGAGGGCGATGTCCCGGTCTGGAAGGGCGGTGGCGGTGGCAGACGTGAGCTGCCCTGCGTGCGTCTGCCCCCCAGTTGCTCTGCCGGGAGAGAGCTTTGTAGACCGTGTGCCTGTGGCAGGGTTGTGGGCCCGTGGGTGCAGTCTGTGTGCACCTGGGCTCTGCCCGCACGTCGGACGCGCATCCTCGCCAGCAGAGCAGGAGGAAGGGCTCTTGCCCACTGCGTTACTGTGTTTGGTGGCGTTTCCTCTCGAAGCGACAGTCTCTAGGACTCGCCCCCGCTGACGGGGTCTGAGTCTCCTGAGTGTGGCTGGTGACTCGCGTGGCACTCGGGGCTCTTCATCGCCTGCCTGTCCCTGCAGGGTCCGCGAGGCTGCCGTGACCGGTCTGATGGACTTGACGCTCCTCCTGGGGAGGGAGCAGCCGGAACTGATCGGGGCCAGTGTGTGAGTGCCTCCTGCGGGGGTTCTGCCGGCCAGCCCGCTGCTGCTGCCGGGGCCCCCCCGCCCGTCCTCCTGCCGCCCGCTCCGTCCCGTGTCCGCTCCTGCCCCGTCCGTCTGCACCGCCCCCGCCTGCGGCCTGGGGCTCCGGCCTCCACGGTGTCGGGTCCCCGGGGCCACGGGGCGGCCGCTGTGCGCGCGGGGCTGCTCTGGCTGGGCCGACGGCCTCGCTCTCCGTCCGCAGGTGTCAGCAGGTCATGTGCCGTGTGGCCCAGCAGGCGAGTGAGAAGATCGACCGGGTCCGTGCCCACGCCGCCCGTGTGTTCGTGACGCTGCTGCACTCTGATGGCGGCGTCGTCCCTCACGTGCCCCACCGAGGGGAGCTAGAGAAGCTCTTCCCCAGGTACGGGAGGCTGGGGTCCCCGGCCCCCGGCGGCCGCGGGCCCCGCTCCAGCTCGTTGGCTCGCTCTCTGCAGGTCTGACGTGGCCTCCGTGAACTGGACCGCACCGTCGCAGGCCTTCCCCCGCGTCACGCAGCTCCTGGGGCTGCCCGCCTACCGCTACCACGTCCTGCTGGGGCTGGCCGTGTCCGTGGGCGGCCTGACCGAGTCCACGGTGAGGAGGCCTCCTTGCCGGCCCGCGGGGGTGGGCGGCGTGGGAGGTTCGAGGGGGCACAGGTGCCGTCGGAGGGGCAGCCGGAGGCTGAGAGGCACACGCTGGGAGGGCGGCGGTCCCCTTGCAGGGCTGCTCTTTCCTCTGCTCTGGGGGTCAAAGTGGGGTCAAGGGTCCGCCTGTTCCCCTGGCTTTGGTCTCCAGGGAGGGACCCCCAGAGGCAGTGTTCCCTTCCGAGAGTCGGCTGGCCTTCCCTGTGGGAAGCTCAGCGGCAGGGCCGCGTGTTTCAGAAAATCTGGAGCACAGAGAACTCCCGGGACCGTTGGGGCGAGCTTGTGTGGACGTGGCCCCCGCACGCGTGGAGCAGCCAGGGTCTCCGACGCCCCGGGCTGGGGGGCGTGTGTGGGCTGCCGGCCGGCTGCTGCTTTACCCTCTTTGTCTCTGCTCCTCTTTTCTCCTCTTGTGCCATCGTTTCTGAGTACGTTTGGGCTGTCGTGTGTGTCCTTCCCGCTGGCGCGGCAGTCACACTTCCCTTTTCCCTGCTCTTCCGTGGACGCGGCAGCAGTGTGTGCGCGACAGCTTTGGAACCGCCGCGGGGGGCGTCCTGCTCCCTGCGCGGTCACCCGTGGGCGTGTTCTCACCAGTGCCGACGTCGCTGGGGCAGGAGCCTGGTCTGGTGGGGCTGCTGCCCGCCTCGGCCCTCACTTGGCGCTCTGCACCTTCCCTCTGAGGCCCCAGCCCGTGACCTGCTGGGACTTGTCTGTTCGTCAGTGTGCTCATGGTTCCCGTGTCCTCTGGAAACTCCTCTGCCCTCCTCATTCTGTTTGGGATCTCCTCCTCCCGCATACCCTTTATGGTCCCATGTTTCCACCTGTGCTCTGCCCTCCCTGGTTTTCAGACGACAACTTTCCAGGTACGACTGTGTCTTGCAGCCTCGTACGAGCTGCTTTTATCCTCTCTTTCTGCCACATTTTTGGTTTCTGTAATTCTGTTTTTTTATCACGAAGTGTTAACTTTGTTTAGAAATCTCTCCTGTGCTTTTTCATTGTAGGCTCATCTGGGTCTTATTTTTTGTTTTTTCTTTGTTTTTAAGAGAGTGCATGAGTAGGGGCGAGGGGCAGAGAGAGAGAATCGTAAGCAGACTCCCCATTGAGCACAGAGCCTGACAGTCTCTTGACGCTGAGATCACGACTCAGCCGAAATCAAGAGGCCGATGCTCCGCAGACTGCCCTACCAGGCGCCCTGCGGGCTCATCTCTGTCATCGCGTTTTTCCCCAGAGTTAAGCGACGGCCTCCCCTGTTTGCCTTGGACTTGCAGTACCTGTGCTCTCGGGTGGGAGGGGGTCTCCGTTGGCCCCCTTCCTCTTGCTGACTCACTCCTGGTCACTCCCGTCCTGGGTCTGCGGCACGGAGGCAGGAGACTCTGGTCTGGGCGCTGCCTTCGCCCCTGCAGGCAGCTGTGGGCGGCAGTGCAGGGGCTGGTGGGAGCGGGTGCCTTTGGTGCCAGCTCCTAGCTGCTAGGTTCCTGCTGCCCCCACCGCCGGCTGTGCCCACGTCTGTGTGCTGTGCGGGTCACCAGGTTGATTCCTTCTGCTCCTCTGTTGGGGTCTGTGGGCCCAGCAACGCCTTGGGCTACGGCTTGAGTTCGGATTGGAAGGTGTCAGAGCATCTGGTCCCCTTCCCTGCTTCTCCGGGCGTGGTCCACAGCCAGGGGTCGCTGGAGGCCTCGGTCTGCACTGTTGCTCTGGGTGGGTGCTCATCCCACGTCTCTGTGCCGGTGCTCCCTCTGGCGGGATGTTGCCCAGATCCCCACACTGTGTTGCTCTGTGTCCTCGGTCCATGGCGGATGTTGGAGGGGAACCCACCAGGCGGACTCTGGAGCAGGTGGCGAGGGGGTGGCCGAGTTCCCACTGTTACCGGAGTGCCTCTCCGTCCACAGGTGCGCTACTCGACGCAGAGCCTCTTCGAGTACATGAAGGGGATTCAGAACGACCTGCAGGCCCTGGAGGGCTTTGGGGGGACCCTCCTGCAGGTCTTCGAGGACAACCTTCTGAATGACAGGTAAGAGGTGGCGCTTTCGTCATGGTTTTCAGACCGCCACCGTCCCCCCTGCACTCACCAGGATTTTCAGGGGGGGTGGCGAGGCAGGCCGAGGGAGGACCTGACTGTGGCCCCGTGAGGCCGTGCTCACGGCGCTCCACTTGGCCACGCCCCGGGGGGCCGGGGGGCTGCCGCCAGCCTGCACCGTGGGCCGGCCAGAGCAGGAGGTATGTACACATCGGGCATAAAGATGACTGAGGCTAAGAGCCTCGGAGGGTGTAAGTGGCTCTTTCCTGAGGTGACGGCTCCCTGATCTAGGCAGGGACATGTCCACTGTGTAGTTGGGATCTCTGCAGGCCAGGGTTGCAGTGTTGCAGCAAGAAATAGGACTTGTTTTCTGAGCATCTTTGCTGCATTGTTTTTACTAATTCTTTTCCATGAAGGTGGCATGTAGGCCCCGTGGGTCCTGACCTTCGAATGGGGGTGTTTCCCAAAGTCCTCTGAGAGGGTTGTTTCTGGACTCTGGGCCCTGGTCACAGCAGCGTGAGTGCAGCCCTTGTCGGCCCATCCTGTCCGCGGAAGCAGATGGGAGCTCAGCCGGTCTTTTCTCTTTCCCTGGGTAGCACTGAGCATGAGTGAAGGGTGCCATTCGGTAGACGTGGACTCGGTCGGTGTCCCTAAAGCTGTCACCGCAGTCAGCACTCTGAACACAGCCGCCAGCCCGAGGCAGCCGCTCTCACTGACCTGCTGTCGCTGGGCCCAGGGGGCATTTTCTACGAGTATATTTCAGCGGAATCTGCAGTGTGTCCGGCTTCCATTTGTGGTTCCACTGGTCCCTCTGCTGATGGTCACCAGAGTTGTTTGTGGCCGGAGTTAGACAGCCATGGGGGATGTTGGCAGACATGTCCCCACTGTGCTCCTGGGTCCCTGCTGAGGGGCAGGTTGGCCAGGACGCATGGTGGGTGGACGTTCGACTCTCGGAAAATGGCCACACTGCTCTGTACCCGCTGGGCCGTCCTGAAGGTCGTGTCGTCGCAGCTTCGGGGCTTCCCTCCTGCCCCGCGTGGATCTCCTCCCCGATGAGGGTCTGTTCAGACCTTCTGCCTGTTCTGTTGGGCAGTCTTGATGTCCCCTCCTGCTGAGGTTTGAGATTTCTTGCGTGAGCTGCGCAAACGCTCTGCAGACAGGGGCCTGCGGACGCCCTCTTCTAGGCGGTGACCCCGGCGGCCTCGGAGCAGGCGCCTGCGTGTCCACGCGCTCTGGCTCCTCCCCTGGGTCTTCATGGGCGTAAAAGCCGAAGTCAAAGCCAAAAGTCTTGACCTAACTCAAGGGCACGAAGGTTTCCTCCTGACGTTTTCCAGATCTTTAGTGTTAGGTTTTATATTTAGACCTAAGGTACATTTTGGGTTATTTTGTGTGTGTGACGCGAGTGACAGATGCGTGTCTGTGTGTTGTTTCTGCGTGTGGGTGTCCAATGCCTTGAAAAACTGTCCCTTCCACAATGTTGCTTTTCCACTTTTTCATCAACTGTGGATCCGTGAGCTCCTTTCTGGGCTTTTCTGCTCCTTGGTCTGTGCTGTTGTGCCCCCGGAGCTTTGCGACCAAGGTTCAGTGGTGCCCACTTGCTCTCTCGTCCCTTCGTTGTTTGGCTTTTCTTGACCCTTTGTGTTTCCATGGGAAATTCGTCCAGTAGGATCGTCGTTTTCTACACAGGGTCTCGTCCGGACTGGGATCCGGATGGTGTTGGCTCTGGGGGGAGTTTGCCTCTTGGTGGTTCCGGGTGTGGCACCTGGGGCCTCAGCGTTCGCCTTCTCCCCTCAGGGTGTCTGTGCCGCTGCTGAAGACGCTGGACCAGATGCTGGCCCACGGGTGCTTCGAGCTCTTCACCGCGGAGCAGGAGTAAGTGTGCCCGCTGGGGCCCTCTGCCCGTAGGCCTCGCAGCTCGCCTTGTAGAGACACAGCGACGAGAGGCAGAGGGGACTCTAGAAGGTGACCCCCAGCACCTGCAGGGCTGGTCCGTGCCAGCAGGACGCTTCGGCTGCCCCTCCGAGAGGCCGGGGCTGTGGCTCCGGCCGGGCTTCTACTGTCACACCTGCGACTCAGCTGGGGAAAGAGCCAGGCGGATGAGGTACCCCCTCCACACACCTCCAAAGGGGGCCTGGCAGTCAGGGCGTCATGGGCAGTGGACCAGGGTGGGGACGGGCGGCGCAGAGCATCTTGACTGTCACGGGAGGACTGAACGGGGCTGGGGGGGCTCGGCTGGGTGTGGGCACAGAGGGTGGGTGCGTGCGGGTGGCCCGAGTCAGGTCCTGGCCGGTGAGCCCTGGCGTTCAGGCTCACGGTGGCTGGTTTATCTTGTCCGGAGCCTGGTGACTTTCCCTGGATCCCAGACTTTGGGATCCCTCTGGGCTGGGTACCTTATGCCCTGTGCGGGGCTGGAGCGTCCTTCTGGGTGTGTTTCGGGGACTTGGAAAGAGCTGTGTCGGGTGGGCCCCGAGTGGCATTTTCCCGTGTTGTCACTCACTCTCTGTGTCGCTCACTCTCTCTCGGTCTCTCTGTGGGCTGGGGTCTCTCCGCCGTGTCTCACCCTGCTCCCCGGTGGGGAGCACTGCCACCACCTGTGTCCCCCCCCATGCCGATCTCCTCTGCCTCCTGTGCCTCCATGGTCGCTGTCCTTGGCAGCCTGCTGTCCTGTGAATTTTGTTGGGTCTTTAGTGTTGGATGGAGGATGAGTCTGGTGCCTGTGACCACGTCGCTGCCGTGTCCCGGATTCTCGGGGGTCCGGGCAGTGTCTGTGCTCCGGGGACACGCCTCCCCGCCTGCGGCACTGTGTCATTTGGCTTGCTGAGCATTCTGTTTGGAGACCCGAACACACATTTTCCTGGTTTGGAAATCTCAAAAGAGTACACAGTGTCCTGCTACAAACAGCTCTTTTTATTTTTCTGTAGTTTTGTCAGTTTCTGCTTTCTGTACTTGAACGTCTTCTGCTTTGGTTCGTGCAGGTTTAGGGCTGAGTCTTGGTAAACACGACCCACTTCGTCCGTACTGTTTGCTCTTGTGCTGACCTGGCTGCACCAGCCCCTTTGGGCTTAGAACTTGCAGCCCATTCTGTTCCTTGGCCCGGCATCTTCACGCGCTGCTGTCCGTGTCTCTGACGAGCCTCCGCCTCGTCACCGGACCACGTCATCTCATTTGCAAGTAACCCGCTCGGTCTCAGACCTGCGTCTACGTGCGTCTCCCGCCGGCCTTGCTGTGCAGCCCCCTTTCTCCTTCTCTCCTGATTAATTAAAGGATGTTTCTCATTCTAGTGGAGTTTTTAACTCCTTTCTCTTCTCTCAAAGGCCAGCCTGTCAGAGTCTAATTTTCTGTGTTTTGCCCTCTTCCTGGACAAAACCAAGGATGGTAACATGTTCCATTTAGGTGAGCTCATCATCTGTATCATGTTATGTGTACGTTTTCGCTCAGTGTTGCTTTGTGCACTTAACGTTAAGCTGTCCACATTTTTGCTGTTTACTTCCTACCGCCCCCCCCCCCACCCCAGGCCCCACCTCAAATCTGGGGTCCTGCTTCTCTGTCTAATGAACATCCCTTTGAAGTCTCTCTAGTGACGTCTGCCGGCTGTGAGTGCTTTCTGACTTTGTTTGCAAGTTACTTTCGGAGGATGTAGAATTCTAAGCAGACATTTTATTTCGGGATCTAAACATCGTTGTTTTTGAAATGTTCCTTGTAAGTCTGGAGTCTCGGACAGTCTGGATTTTCTTCTCCTCTGAAGATTTTCTCTTTGAGAAATCTCAACATTTCTACCACTCGAATGGGTCCAGTTGTCGATTATATACTCCTCTGGTCAGGAATTTGTTAAACTTGAAGATATGGCTGGTTTTCATTTCTTCTAGAAAATTCTTGGCCTCCCTTCCCCCTAGACCATGGCCCTCCCCTGAGGCCACGTTGCATCCCACGTTTCTCCCTGGACCTCGGTACTTCTGACGTGTCCTGCACCTGCTGACCCCCCTTAGCGCGGTCCTGACCTGCAGCGGGCTCTCATTTTCTACTCTTCCAGATGCAGCTTTTCGTTGGGTTTATCTTGCAGCCTGCCAGCCTTTTGCCCTCCCGGATCCAGTGCTGCGGTCTTCCCGCGCGCGTCTGGTCTCTGTCCTCGAGTGGGCGTCCGGTTTCTGCAGCCCACAGGGTGGGCTTTCTCGTTTGCTGGCTCACTTGTGGTCTGGACGCTGCACTTGGGAAACTGCGCGTGCGGCCGACCTGAGGCCGCACCCTTCCCGGGCGCTGCAGGCAGGTGGCAGCCGTCTGGAACCTCCCGGGCCCACACCCGCCTGGGGGTCTCTGGACCGCCTGCAGGAGGGGCTCTCTCCCCCAGGGGCAGCCCGCCAGGTCTGGCAGGGGCACACCTCTGTGGGGACCAAGAGTTGGGTGTTGTGGCTGGAGGCTAGGGACAGCACGCTCGGGCCCGAGGCAGTCGGCACACCCTCGCCCTGAGGCTCCCCGCGGGCCGCCTGACCCCTGGGAGTGGAGGCAGCCGGCTGCTGGGAGAAGGGCCTCGGGGTCCAGGCGGGGAGAAGTGGCCGCGGAGACCCCTCTCCGTGCAGGAGGCTCCAGGCCGGCGGACCCGCCAGTCCCCGGGGGTGTGCGGGGCACAGACTGCAGCCGGGAGGGCGGAGGGCCGCGCGGCAGGTGTGGGCCGGACGGCGTCCACCTCAGGCTCTGCGGGAAGCACCGCAGAGCAGCTCACGCAGCAGAAACTCGGTCGGCACGGCTCTGAAGGCCGGAGGGCCGCGGCCAGGGTGCCAGCGAGTCAGGCCCTGGTTCACAGAGGGGACTTCTCACTCTTCACCGGACAGACGGAAATTCATCCTGTGTGTTTCCTGTCGTGATGGCATTCGTGCCACCACGGGGACTCGGGCTCATGACCTCATTGCCTCTGAGGCCCTACTGGTAATACCGTCACGTTGGGGATCAGGGCTTCGGCGTGCGAATTTGGGTGCTCAGACATTGTCCGTAGCTCAAATGTTTGGGCTGCGATGCTCATTAGATCCCAGAGGAGATGGGTCTTCGAGCAGCGGAAAGTCCTCAGAGTGGGTGGTGAGCGTGAGGTCAGTAGGGAGCCGACGTAGACCCAGAAGGGCCCCAGTGGAGCTGTGGGCTGTCCCGGTGTCAAGAGGGGGCAGCAGAGCCATTGGGAAGTGGGCGGAGCTGGAGGAGCGCGTCACAGTAGGGTCCTCAGTGGCGTGAGCCCCGTGGTCACGTAGGGGGAGGACACGGTGGTCACTCAGTCCCCAAAAGCGTTTCTGTGAGCTGTGGGAGAAGCCTGCAGAGGGCAGGGGGCTGGAGGTGCCTGCCGACTGCTCCGGGTGACAAGGGGCTGGAGGAGTCGGGCAGGGGTGCCGGCCGGTGGGGCGAAGGAGCGTGTCTGTGTCATAGGGACCCTTGCTGTCCTCAGCTGTGCGGGTGGGGGAAGACCTGTGTCCGTGCGCCAGCCACTCCTGGTTCCACTTGGACCAGGTGCCGGGCCCGGTCCCAAGCTGGTCATCCCTTCCTTTGATCCTGGGCTGAGCCTGCACTCGCTGGCCCCTGCCGGGCACGGCTTGTCTGGGGGCCCCTCCTGCTGGGGAGGGTGGGGAGGCGGGTGCCCGCGACAGGCCCTGGTGAAGGAGCCACTTAATGAAGCCGTGTGCGCCCGCGGGACCCGGCCCTCCGGTGATCCGGAGCCGCACCGCCACTCGATGCCACGGCGCGTCCGGGCGGCACGTGCTCACGGAAAGCTCGTCTCTCGCATCCTGTGCTTCCCCTCTAGCCACCCCTTCAGCGTGAAGCTGCTCGCGCTTTGTAAGGAGGAAATCAGGAAGTCCAAGGACGTGCAGAAGCTTCGGTCGAGCGTCGCGGTGTAAGTGCCAGGGAGGGCCAGGCAGGCGGGGGAGGCTCGGGGTTTATTTGAACCTCGGTGTGTCTGGGGTTGGCGCCCTGATGTCTGTGGAGAACGGCCCGGGTCTGTCGCGGGGTCAGCTCGGACGGCCCCCCGGGAGGGACTGAGCCTCGTTTCGGGGAGCGTCCTCCCGTGAGGCAGCGGGCCCAGGTCCGCCGACCCTGGGGTCAGACGTGTCGCCCGCAGGTTCTGTGGGATGGTACAGTTCCCGGGCGACGTGAGGAGGAAGGTCCTTTCGCAGCTGTGCCTTCTGCTCTGCCACCCGTTCCCCGTGGTGAGTGTGCTCGCGGCCACTCCTGGGGTCTTCCCGGGGTGACGGCCGGACCCTGACCCCTGCAGGGCGTGCGTGGGGGCCCACGCCTGGCCAGCACCCCACTTGGACGCCCGCTGCCCAGGTCAGGTGTCCTGCCAATTCCGTTTTCCACCGACTGAAAAAACACTCTGAATGATCCAAATGTGCCATTTCCCTAAAAGGTACAGATGACATTTATACGTAACCATTGGTGCTCCCAGGGGGCCCTGGACCCAAGTACAAGTGCCACTTACC
>CM053619.1:47036729-47048099 GCA_028646535.1 Procyon lotor
GGGGTCCCCTATCCAGCCGTGGCCAGGGTCTCCTGAGGAAGGACCCCAGGTCACCTCCTTACTTTTAACCTGCTTGGGGCTCAAGCTGGTCTCGGGTTCCATTCGGACCCAGGGTCGTGCCCGGCCCCACGTCCCTGCTCCCTGGGCAGGGTCCTGTCACTCTGCTTGGGCTCTCACGGGCCTTCCCCTCCTGCTGACGGGCTCCGTCCTGCCCAGATCCGGAAGACCACGGCGAGCCAGGTGTACGAGACGCTGCTCACCTACGGTGACATCATGGCTGAGGACGTCCTCGATGAGGTCATGGCTGTGCTGGGCACCACAGCCTGGTGAGCGCGGGGCCCCTTCCCACCGGCTCGGGGGCAGCTTCTCCATGAATGGGGACGTAGAGAACCTCCTTTCCTGCCCCAGAGGCCTCCCCCACAAACCCGCCGAAGGGTCAGGGAAAGCGAGGGTCCCGGCCGTCGACGCTTCTGCTCCAAGGAGGTGGTGACCCTGCCCGCGGGTCCCCACTGTTACCCAAGGGGCTGGGCGGGCCCCTGGGACACAGGGAGGGGAGGGGACGCTTCCTGTTCAGGTGGGGAGATGTTCAAAGAGCAAAGGGAGGCGGTTGTGACCACTAACAGGTTATGTCTCCCGGGGCTGCTTTCGCTGCCCAGTAGCATTGCAGCCTCTCGGTGCCGAGAAGGGGGCGGCACAGGAGGCCGTGTTGCCTCTGTGGGGACGCGTGCACGTGCTGGCCGTGGCCTCTGGGGGAGCAGGAGGGTGCGGAGGGCCTGACGCAGGTGCCTCTCCCGAGGGTCCCGTGGGCCTCGGCGCGGCCAAGTGGGCAGGAAAGGAAGGGTCCTGGTGTCGGGGCCTCCCCGGGGTTCTCGGGGCGAGGGGGCTGCTCGTGAGAACCCCAGCACGGGAGGCGTGGGTGGAGCGCGCCGTGGCTCTCCCTGCGGGGCGCCCCCCACGCGGTGCACTGCTCCAACACACAGGCACCTTGCACACGGGAGTGTCAGGCAGCCTGGAAGGGAGGGCCCGGCCCTGACGCTCCGCTCGCTGCGGCCCGCCTGCCTCCCCGCGTGGGGCGCGGGGCTCTGTCCCCCCAGTGCAGTCCCCTGTTGTTGAAGGAAACTCCAAAGGGATTTACAATAGTTAATCTTTATTTTTTAATGAAAGTGATAGAAAGCTTTCAAAGTCTAGTAAAACTTTAAAAACTTGTTTCTGAGCAAGTCTGAGCCTTTCCTGTCACTCTGGGGGCCGCCCTAGTGTCCCCAGAAGGGCGCCAGGAGCGGGGCTTGTCCTGTGCTGTTTTCCTTGGTCCCCCGGCTAAGACGCCGGGGCCTGAGGGTCTACAGCTCACAACCGTCCCCACCGTGAAGCTGCTCTTCCCTACTCTCGCCCAGGGATGCAGAGCTCCCGCTCGTGAGAAGCCAGCGGAACCGCCTGTGTGACCTCCTCGGCGTGCCCAGACCTCAGCTGGTCCCCAAGGTGAGACCCGGGGCCCTTCCCATGTGAGATCTCTCTGTGCGGCTCCCGGAGGCTCGAGTCTGGAACGTTCTGAGTTGGACTGGCTGGCGTGTTTCCCCTCCTCCCGGGCCCCTCCCCACGGGCCCCTGCCTGCCCTGTCCCCACCGGGCACGCATCACACCGGCCCCCTGCCCTCAGCGGAGTTGGCAGCGATCAAGCTCGCGACTGTTGCACGAGGTCCTCTGTGCCGCTGTCTGGTTTTCGCCATCGCTCGTCCCATCTGGGGGCTCTGTCGCCCCGAGTGTCTGCGGCTGCCCTGTGAGGCGTCCATCTTCAATGGCGTCGATGTGCGCCGCCGCCGTGGCTCTCCGAGATGGAGGGGCGCTCTGCGTCCTCGTGGGGGAGCAGGGTGGGCTCCAGGCGTGGAGGCGGTTCTGGGCCCCACGTCCCCGGTCCTGCCCCGTTGGCCATCTTCCCTTGGTCCCAGGTCTGGTCCCGGCTGCCCCTGAGCTTTGCCTGAGCGCAAACCCCCGTCCAGGAGGGAGCACCATCCGGCCTCGTGCTCGCGCGGGACGAGCCTCTGGCTCAAGGAGCGCGTCCGCGTGCGTCTGGTCCTGCCTGTGGCCTCTGGAGCTTTGTTGGGCCCCGGCCTGGGGCGTCCCTGCACCGTCCCCCTCCGAGCACGGGTGTCCAGGTGCTCTTGGAGAGATGACCCACAGCCGTGACCCTGGTGTCCTGCCGGGGAGGTGGCAGGATGGGAGGCAGTCTGCGGTCTTCTGGGCGAACCTCAGCCTCGGTGCTGGCTTTGTGACCAGGGGAGCCCGTGGGCTCCTGGAGGGTCCCCCCCCACGGTGGCACCCCAGACTCTCGCCCTCCTGCCGGCTCATCCCCGCCTCCCAGCAGCTTGTCGGGTTGGCCCTCAGGTGTGCGCTCTGCTGGGCGGGCGGTGAGCTCCGGGCAGAGCCCGCTCAGGTCCGCTGAGCGTCGGGGGCCGCGCAGGGGGCTCCTCTCTGGTGAGGCCGGTCCTGGAGCCGGTCCCCAAATGCCCCTAGGGCTTCCCTCCGTCCTGTGTTCTCGGGGTCGTGCTGTCCCGGGGACCGTCACGTGCACATACCCTTCCTCTGCAAGAACGCTCCGCGCCCTCCAGGCTGCTCTGTGATGGGAGCACAGCCACCCGGCATTTTTTGTTGTCATTTACACCTTTTCCTTTGTTTTCTTATGTTTAAGTGGATCACTTATGAATGGAGATTAGGTCTTATCTGTTCAACACGTGATTACGATTCTGTCGGGTTCACGTTCGCCCTCTTTGGTTCTGGTCTGACCTCACGCTTCTCTCCTCGTCGTCACGTGGGCGCAGGAGGGGTTTGGACAGTCTCTCTGCCTCCAGTTCATCCTGCCCAGCAGCCTCGTCCCTCGTGCTGTCCCGTCAGCGTCTCAGTCTCTCCCCTCCGGGCACCTGTAGTCACGCCGTTCTTTCTGGGACGCGCGGTGCGGTGGCCGTGTCCGCCCTGCCGTGAACGTGCCGTTTACGCTCCCATCAGGAGGATGAAGGTGGGGGGCAGAGTCCCGGGGCCCCCCGGCTGCTGCACCGGTCTTGTTGGCCGCGGGACCCGGGAGAGGAGGGCGGTGCTGACGGCCTGACCCTGTGCTGTGTCCCCCGCAGCCTGGTACCCGCTGAGGCCCTGCCCGCCCGGCAGGGAGCCTGATGACGGTCAGCACGAGACCTCTGGATGCAGCACCAAGGGACTTGGAGATCGTCCCCACGCGGTGGCTTTTCCTCACACGTGTCCTGGGATGTTGGTGCTTTTGTCTTCACGTCCATCGGAACCCTGTCTATAAAATCATGTCCTGAGCGGTTGTGTGTCTCTGCGTCTGACACTGAGGGGGGCGGCTGTCGGGGGGGGGGGGGTGGTCACCAGGCCAGAGGAATCCCCAGCGCTGCCTTCCCTCCTCTGCCTCCGGCCCCCATTGTCCTGCCCAGCACATGTGGGCATCGCACAGGGTCCCCGACCCCTCAGTTTGATGCAAAGAATCCTGTTCTTCCAGAACGCCGCCTTCTCTGGGGACACGTGGGAAGTACCACGGCTGGTTGGCTTGTTCCCGAAAGAGAGCCTCTCTGCAGCTGCCCAGAGCGGACCTCCCCTACAGGCTAGTGAGGCTGCTGTGCACGAAGGCTCACCACCTCGGGCCCGCGGGGTCGCCACCTGAGGGTGGGCTGTGTCTGGGCTGGCGAAGGAGCCGCCCTCGTGGGCGTGCGCGGCGATGGGGCCGAGGGTCCTGGTGGGCACTGGCTGCCGCTTCCTTTACGGGGAGTAGCCTGGGCTAAGCTGCCCACCTGGGGGAGCGTTTACCTTTCGTGGGCTACACCTGATCACACCCCTGAAAAAGTCTGGTGTCCCTTTGTGGATTCAAGCCTTAGAACGTGCTTCCCTCTCAGAAGCGAGGAGGGAGCGCTCCATTTTAGATGAAGACTAGCCAAAGACCCCCGGCTGGCGGGGGTCACACGCCGGGCCCCCGAGGACGGTGGGTGGGGGGACGGGACCCCCAGCATCTGGGCCTCGGCTGCAGAAAACCAAGCAGGCAGCTTCTGAGAAACAACACAATGCACTGGTTTTAGGGTCAGTTTAAAAGTCCACGAGATTCCAAAGAGAAATGCTTTCGGAGACCTGGAGACGCCACTTCCCCGCAGCCCCCACGCTGTTGCAAAGCTGTCTGTCTCCGGTGCCGGCCGGACGGCAGCCCGAGCACCGCCTCCCAGCCCCCAGCTGCCCACGGCCCTCGGCCGCGTCCGCCCCTGTTCGCCCCCCGCGCCCTGACCAGGCCGTGCGGCTGCAGTTTCCGGAGGGGACGCCCCGCCCTGAGTCCTAGATCTAGGTGAGGGGAGTCCCGCACCCCCGCAGCTTAGAGTGCAGCCCAGAGCAGACGTGGACCGTCCGGTGAGCACCCCCTGTGCAGCAGGCCGGCACCAGGGAAGAGCACCTGTGGCCCCAAAAAGGGACGGGCTTGGTGAGTTTGAGGAGCAGCAAGAAGCCGGTGTACCTGGGACGCACACAAAACCGAGCCTCCTGGTGATCCCGACCGTGATCCGGAGCGCCCGTGTGTGCCGAGCTGAGACGCGTGGGGAGGCCTCCTCTCGGGGGCAGCATGGGGGTGCAGCAGGGACGACCCCAGCGAGGGGAGAGCAGCCGTCACCATCTCCCCCTGCAGCTGGGTGGGGAGCGGAGCCTCCTGTTGGTCCCCTGCAGTTCTTTACGCTCAGCCGAAAGTAGGACCAACTGCCCCCCAGCCCGTGGTGCTCCCACGGCGGGCAGGAGAGACCAACAGAGACCTCCGGACGTGTGCGGGCTCACTGTACCGAGAGGTGGGGAAGAACCCAAACTCACATTCCAGAAATGTCTCAAATACACAAATGGGGAGTCACTAGCAAGACCCGATAGAAGCAGACCCAAACTGAGATGTTGGTAACAGCCACAAAATAGAACATTTGTTTTTGAAAGAGCTAGAAATTCTCAAGGGGGGAGAGCTCCCTGGATAGATTTAAACAACCAACTGGATATAGCTGAAAAAATTATCCAGAAAAATAGGAAAGAGACCCCAGAAGGAATCTGCCCGGTGTGTACAGAGTTCTCGTGGGGGCTCGTCCCCAGATGCCCGAGCCCGCAGACCCCACGCGGGGCAGGACTGCACTCGGCACACGCGGGGGCCGCCTCGGGGCAGAGCCGCGTACACGGGGAAACTGTCACATCCAGGTGACACAAGCCTCGAATGCAGAGCTAGGTTTTTAGCCTTGGGGCTGAATAATTGGGGGTTTTGGAGGGGGAGGGGCAGACTCCACGCCGAGCAGAGCCATCACGGCCTGGGCGGAATCCGCCCTTAGCAACACGCCCGATGCCAGGACCAACCCGCTTCCCCACCCGCACGCTGCTGGGTTTCTGGTGCGGGCAGATGGTCCCCACGGGCCACCTCCCTGTGCTGGGTGGACAGTAAGCCAGCGGCAGGGACACGAGGGGACGAGCTCACAGAAGCGGAATCAAAGGGACAAGAGGAGCTGGAAGTGTTCAGCGTAAACACGAGCGTGTTTCTAGGAGACCCGAGTGCTGAGCAGCTGCCCCTGCGCTTTGCTCTCCGAGCGCAGACCCTGCTGCTCCCCACGAGGCTGTGCTGCCGCGAGCCCTTCCCCGGGGCTCCTGCCGGCAGGTCACCCCCGCGTCTGGCACATGTCAGCAGCCTTGCTTGGGCCCCGGGACAGGCAGAGGGGAGCCCGTGGTCCCCACAGTCGCACACAGCTGATGGCGTTGGCCCTCGACCTGGGCGCTGGGATTCCCAGGCCCGGGAGACTCAAGCTGCCGACACCCCCTGCCCCGTGACACCCTGCCCACGGCCCGCGGCGGCCGGTCCGGAAACCAGGCCGTACGCCCTGCAGCCGGCAGCAGCCAGCGCACCGTCGCTCACTGCCGACTCCCCCCCTCCTGCGACCGCAGGACCCGCCGGCGGGAGCCAGCTGTGCTCCCTGACCGACCGGGAGGCCGGCCCTGGGCCCTCGAGCCTCTGCCACCCTCGTGGGACGTCCTCGCAGGCCTGCCCTGCGAGCTCACAGCCCACAGCCTCTGCTCCCGGTTGCCGGCCTGTATTTCCAGACCCCCGACCCGGTCAGACCCAGGACCGGTGCCCCGCTCTGCCGCACGTCCACACTCCAGCGCCCACCATGGCAGGACGAGAGCACACACAAGCCCCGGGCGCGACAGACGCGATGCGCTGGGTGGTGGTGGTGCCCCCAGGGGCGGGGGACCGTGCATGTCGCTCGCACGGTCAGGGACATGGCCTTCGGGCTGTGGGCTCACGGCTCCCGGTCCTGGCTCACAACACGCTCACACACGCCCTGCATGAAGGCCAGACCCCCAAGGAGGGGGGTCTGCCGTGCACATGGTGCCACTCCCACCTTGCATGTACCCCTCAGGGCCGTGGCCACCCCGCCCTAGCGCCCCCAACCCCCCATACCTGGGAGCTGCTGCCGGGGCCCATCAGCTGAAGTGCAGGAAGTCCCGGCCTTCCTGCAGGTGCAGGGACCTCAGGTTGTCCTCGAACGCACCCCCAGTGAGGTCCTGTGGGAGGGACAGCACGTCTGGCTTGGTCCAAGCCTCCCCCAGCCTGCGCTGGGACCCCCAGAGGCCCTCCCACGGGGGCCTGGGGCAGACTCGCCTGTGGCCACCTGCCAGGCGGCCCACGGTGAACTGTTAAGCAGAGGGGGTTGTTGCGAGAAGTTGGCCCAGCGTCCTGCCGGGCGGCGATGGGAGGGCGGTGGGGTCGGGCGTCCCCTGAGGCGCACACACCCCCCGGCTGGCGCTGGGCCCCTCCCTGCAGCAGGCAGCTGACGCGAAGGCTGAGGGAAGGAAATGACCGCACTGGGCAGGCCTGCTTCACCCGTCTGTCCAGGGCGCCCCGGCCATCCCGTGCCTCGCCCCGGGGCTCCCTGGACACTCGTGCCCTTTTGCAGGGACCCGAACCCTGATTTGAAGAGATGTCAACAGACCCCTTCCTGCCCCTCGCTTGGCTCCGTTGCTGCACTGGGGACACGGGGACACGCTGCATGAGGACACGCTCAGGTCATGACCCCAGGTCCCACACTGGGCGCCCTGCTCGGCTGGGGAGTCCGCCTCTCCCTCCGCCGGCTGCTCTGCCTACTTGTGCACACGCGCACTCTCGCTCAAATAAATAAAATCTTTAAAAAGAAATTAACTTTTCCTGGAAGAACCTGTAAAAGGCAAGTCTCACGTGGGAGAAAATACTTGCCGCTCTAACCAAGGACCGACCAGAACGCGCACAGCCGGCCATCGGCAAGGCCAGGCCCGAGGGCACCTCCCGACGGAGCCCTGGTCTGGCCTCAGGAAGGTGTGTGCACGGAGGGCACCTTCCGGGACCCTTCACATCTGTCCCAAAGGTGCAGGAATGTCAGGAACGTCACGGCTCTGCTCTCCCTGTCACCGGGCCGGAAACGACCAGGGCCCACGGCTGAAGGGATGGTGCTCGGGAGTGAGTGAGCACGCCCATCCAGCCGCACGAGCCAGCCTGGCACGGGCAAGCAGTGGGGGCCCCGGGGGGCCGAGGGCAGCCCGCCCCCCGCACCCCTGTGGCCTCAAGTCTCGGGACGGGGGCTGCAGTGCTGGTCAGAGGAGCTTCTCAGCGACGCTTCTACCGCCCACAGCCCCCAAAATGGGCCTCGAGTCTGGCACTTGGCAAGTTCCTAGAAAAGTGCTGCTTTTCCAGAAATGCAGCCCATTCTATGAGGGCACCGTGGGAGCCTCCTGAGAGCGACAGTCGCCAACTCCCGCCGCAGCCTGCAGCTCGAGACAGGTGGCCCGAGCCAAGGGCATGGACGTCTGCTGCGTGTCACACGCCCGTGATCCCACAAGCAGGGCCTGGAGCAGCCACATGGTCATCGCGTGACCCCCGCTGTGGCTGCAGTTATCACTTACCAGCTTCACACAGATGATGAAGGGGGGCCGGGCAGCTCGGAAATGCAGGATGGGAACCTGAGGCTTAGGCCTTTCCTGAGAACAAGAGGTCTTGTGGGCCGGGGTCCGTGCTGGGCCTGCACACTGACAGGGCACCGGGACCGACGGTGGGTGACCGGCCGCTCAGCCCTGCCCAGCTCCGGGGTGCTCAGCAGACACACAGGCCACTCTGGGGCCCAAGACCCCCAGGACACGGGGCCACTGCTGCTGGGCCTGGCGGCCTCCCCCAGGGAGGAAGGTTCTGGGCAGCGGCTGCTCCGTGTGCCCCGGGTCGGAGCTAGGGGGGGTGTGACAACCCCTGTGGGACTGAGGCCCCCCCGGGGCCCTGGCCCCACACACCTGAGAGTCTTGGTGGCAGTAGAACCCTTTCCTGATTTTGTTCTCATCCACGTCACAGAAGGCAACCACCTGGGGGGTGGGGGGCACAGGACACCAGCCTCAGGGCTGGGGGGACACAGCTGGGGTGGGACGGAGGGGGTGGGGGTGGCGGGCTGGGGGGACACAGCTGGGGTGGGACGGAGGGGGCGGGGATGGCAGCCCACCTTGCGCCGCGCCCCAACTGTCAGGCTGCGGTACAGCCGGCGGCCCTGCCTGCCCGCGTTCCAGATGGTGAAAGCTGTCCAGTGCGGCAGGACCCGTTCTTCCAGGAAGCGGACACGGTGGGTCCAGATGGTGGTCCTGGGGGGGAACAGGGCAGGTGAACCAGGTGCGCGGGGCCTGGGCAGCTCCCAGACCTTCGTCTCCACCCTCCTCTCTCCACAGCTCACAAGGTACTGGCTGGGTGAATGAACGAGTTAACCAACCGAGGTCACACTGCCTCACCCACCCTCCCGGCCCCACGTGGACCTAGGACGTGCCGATCTCACGTCCTCCGGCCTTGGGGGACGCCAGGCACAGACCCTGGGGAGCCTGAGGGGGGAGCCGCCGCCCCGATGTCAGGTGAGCTCGGGCGAGCCGTCTCTTGGCCCCACTTCCTGCAGAAGCTGGCCCGACCGCCAGGTGGTCCCCAGGTGGGGACCCCTGCACGGGCCGCTCGCTGTGAGCAGCCTTGGAGGCCTGGCCGCTGGGGTGTGCAGCCGCGAGCCCGAGACCAGCACCCAGCTGTTCCTGTTTAGTGTGGTCACGCGCACGGAAAAGGCCTCAATTGCAGGCAGGGAAGTATCACCTAAGAATATGGAGGAATGGGGGCGCCTGGGGGGACTCAGTTTAGCGTCTGTCTTCAGCTTGGGTCATGATCTCAGGGTCCTGGGATCGAGTCCCGTGTCAGCCTCCTCGCACCGTGGGGAGTCTCCCTCTCCCTACGGCCGTGCTTATGCTCTCTGTCTCAAATAAATAAACTCTTAAAAAAAAAAAAATTGAAGGGTTGGGGCACCTGGGTGTCTCGGTTGGTTGAGGTCTGACTCTTGGTTTTAGCTCAAGTCACGATCTCAGGGTCACGAGATCGAGCCCTGTGTGGGGCTCCACGCTCGCGGGGAGTCTGCTTAAGGATTTCTCTTTCCCTCTCCCTCTGCCCACTTGTGCTCTATCTCACAGAATTAATCTTTAAAAGAAACTGGAGGGTAAGGGCGGAACTTCTCGGGGTGCGACGGCCCCCACCTGACCCTGAGTCTTGTTTCCCAGAGAAAGCTCGGTACATCCGGGAGGGCTGCACGGCATCGCGCAGCAGCAGCCGCCGGGAGCACCCCTCCGCGGGTCCCTCGGCCGCGCCGGACCCAGCGACCTGCGGCCATTCCCAGGCCCGAGGGAGCCGGTCCTCCGGCGGGGGGGGGGCTGCGGCCTGGCGGGGCACCTGGGATCCACGGACGCAGTGGCGCCGGGCGAAGGACCGCCAGGCGTTCTGACCGCGGCGCCGAGGGCGAGCCGGGGCGGCCGGGTGAGCAGCCACGATCCGGGCTCCGCGGCGCCTCCAGAGCCTGGGCCGAGCTCCGACCGCCGGGCCGCGTCCAGGACACAGAAGGAGCTGACCGTGCAGAGTTCTGCCCCGGGAGAAAGGCTGAGGACGGGACGGGGAGCCGCGGGTGAGGTCACGTCCAACGTTGTCGCCCCTCAGGGACGGCCGGTGTCCGGAGGCGGTGTGGGGTCCGTCCCGGGGCCCCGCCAGCCGAGGGGGACGCGCGGCCACACGTGGCTCGCAGCAGCAGCTTCCCCTGCTGTCCCCGGGACCAAGCTCTGTCGGCACAGGGTCCCGGCCCTGCCCTCGGCGTGAGGTGCGGATTCGAGGAAGTTCCGGCGGCGGGGCCCGGTCTGGAGACGCTGGTGGCGATGAGCCCCCACAACCGAGGACTGGCCGCCAGCACCTGCTCTCTGGCCTCGCTGCCGCCGGCCCGCTCCTCCTCAGGAGGGCCATCCCTCCCCGCGCTGGTCAGTTCTCGCCCCACGGGGAAGGGTCCTCGGTAGTGTCCTTACTCGCCGCGGGGCCGCCGTCTCCCCCGGCAGGGGCTGCGCGAGTGGGGCGCTTTCCCCAAACCCACAGACCGGCCTCTCCAAACGCACCCCCTGCGCCCCGACTCCGGCGGTCGAATAAGGAGGGGATGGTGCCAGCCCAGGGACCTTCCGCCGCGGGAGCAGGTGGCACCTGAGGTCATGCGGGGAGGGCGGCTGAGAGGCTGAACAGAGCAGCAGTTTTCAGGGACGGAGGCAGAACGCCACCACCGGCCCGTGTTGTTCGGGGAGCCCTGACACACGGTGAAGTCTCGGGAACGTGGTGTGGCGGCCAATGCCACTGACAGCGCCGGCCTGGGCAGCGGGGCTGGGAGAGACGGCCGGGCCTCGGGGGGCGGGGGGGCGGTCAGGCCTCGGGGTCTCTGGAGGCCTCACGTCTCTCGGGACGAACGAGGGCCGTGCTGACCATTCTCGGTTGAGAACAGAAAGAGCCACCAGCAGCGCTTTCCCAGGAGGGCTTCTGGGCAGAGAGTTTGGAGAAATTCGATTCTCAACAAGCCTGAGGTGTAATTAAAGCTCATAATTACCCTGTGAGGTTTTGCCACTCACATCGCAAAGATGTTAATCCAATACAGAAACTACGTGAGATCACTGCTTTCGTGCTGTGGGTGGCAAAGCCTCACGCGGCAAAAAAAAAAAAGAAACCTCTCAACATAAAAGAGATTGATCCCACCCAAACAAGATGATGACTTGTGGGGACAAAGCCCAGTTGCCTGTGGCCTGGTGCTTCCTGGACACACAGGCTCCTGCCACACCATGGCCCCCACCAGGTCCTACCGAGAGATCCTTTCAATTGGTCTTTAGAGAATCTAACATGAGAACGTAAAGGCAGGAACATTCATGATGGTGACAGAGATCGATCCCAAAGTCTCACACCTAATGCCCTGCAGAAAATCCCCGAAGCCCCGCACCTCACAGCGTTCAGGAGATCCCCGAAGCCCCGCACCTCACAATTACAGGA
>CM053619.1:47048199-47064121 GCA_028646535.1 Procyon lotor
CACCAAACACTGGTTCTAATTTCTATTAGGCACCCTAGCTGGAATTTCTCTCACTAAGGCTGGGTGTCGTTAGGAACAGCAGAGACTCATCCTGCCCACCGGAGCGCTTCGTGTAAGTGGGGGCCCACAGGACGCATGCCCTTGTGCTTTCTTCATTAAGCACTTTGCTGATGTGAATCGCTGTTCCTGCATCAGTAGTTGTTTCCTCTCTCAATGCTGAGCAGCGAATGTTCCATCACAAGCTCCATTCGCTCCTTGATGGACATTTGGGTGGTTCCCAGTTCTTGGCAATGTTTATAGTGGCATATTGAAGAATGTTTTCACTTATCTTGCGTTAAAAACCTAAACATGAAATTGTTAGGTCACAGGGATACTAATTTAATTAATAAAAGTGCCAGTTTTCCAGACAGGATGTTCCACGGGCACTCCTGAGGACAGTGTGTGACCTTTCTGCTACATCCACACCCTTGCCACCACTTGGAATTGGCAGATATTGATTACAGCCCTCCTGATGGGTGTGCAGTGGGTTTGTATTATTTATACATTACTGTTTGATAAAACGTGTTTGTTAGAGTATTTGCCTATTTTGATGACATTGTCTTTGCTACTGGGGTTCTTTACGTGCCTCCCACCTGTTTCCCCTTCAAGACACACAGATTGTGAACATTCCTGCTCAGGCTGCAGTTTGCCACTCATGTTCCTCATGGTGTTTTTTTATGAACAAATGTTTTTGACTTCATGACTCTGTAAATGATTAATGAATCTCATATCCTCGCTGTAAATTTTTGCTGATCACAAAGCTGGGAAGGTCTTGCCTGTGTCCCTCTAGAAGCTTCTGATTCCACCTGTTTCTAGGTTTCTGAGATCCAACGGGAAGGAGTTTCTATATGGCACGAGACTCTTGTTCTCGCCTTCTTCTTTCCCCAGGTGAATATCCAATGGTTCCACTTGTTGAAAGTATTTACCTTTTCCATTAAATGCCTTTGTAGACTTTGTTGAAAATCAATCTATTGTACAGTTTTCAACGTATTTTTGGATTCTCCATTTCCATGCTCTCTCTTGATGCTGTTGCTGTTTCCTGGGCACTGTGAGTCCCCGAATTTTATTCTTTTCAAGGTTGTCGAGGCCATTCTGGGTCCTTTAATTCTACATGTGAATTTTAGAATCAGGTTATCAATTTCTGCTAAGAAGTTCAATCCACAGCTCGGTTTGGGCAGAATTAATATCAAAGTCACCAAATCTTTCAACCCATGAAGCAGGCATCCCTACGTCCCTATTACGGGTTTTAATTTCCTTTTGCACTTTCTTGTAGTTTCCAGAGAACGCACACACCTTGTCACATTTACCCACAAGTATTTTATTTTTGATGCCATGGTTTTTTTTTTAAAGATTTTATTTATTTGACACAGAGAGAGAGATCACAAGCAGGGAAGGAGGCAGGAGTGGGCGGGGGAGGGGGGTGGGGAGCAGGCTCCCCGCTGAGCAGAGAGCCCGACTCGGGGCTCGATCCCAGGACCCTGAGATCAGGACCTGAGCTGAAGGCAGAGGCTTTAACCCCTGAGCCACCCAGGCGCCCTAATGCCATGTTTCTTAACTGCGTTTTTTTAGTTGTTCATTGCAAGTGTGTAGATTGTGTGCTTTAGTGAATTCCATAGATTTTGACATACCATTTAAATTTCATCAAATTAGGGCGCCTGGGGGGCTCAGTCGTTAAGCGTCTGCCTTCGGCTCAGGTCATGATCCCAGGGTCCTGGGATCGAGCCCCGCATCGGGCTCTCTGCTCGGCAGGAAGCCTGCTTCTCCCGCTACCATTCCCTCTGCTTGTGTTCCCTCTCTCGCTGTGTTTCTCTCTGTCAAATAAATAAAATCTTTAAAAAAATTTTTTTTCATCAAATTAAATTTTTTTCCAATTTCCTTTCTGAATTTTTTCCTTGGTTGCTTAATTTCCAAATATTTTGGATTTTTAAAGATGTGTTAATGACTTTTAATTTAATTCTATGTGATTATAAAACATACCTTGTGTGACTTCAGCCATTTGAAATGTATTCGGAGTTGTCGATCTCGCACCTTAAAGGAACGTATTTTGCAGCTAAGTGTCGTGTTCTGTCAGTGCCGGTCAGGCCGAGGGGCTGATTCCAGTCCTGTGCACCTTGCAGAATTCCCTGCTTCTCTCAGTCGCTGAGATGGCCCCAAAACCTCCAACTGTAATTGTGGAGGTAGTTACTTCTGTCTGCTCTGCTCCTGCGCTTGGGGGCACACATCTGGGACGGCTCTGCCCCCGTGGTGGGACCTCAGCCCCACGGTGCAGACCACACTTGCGCTGAGTCAACGTCGGGACAACAAACCCCAAACAGTGAAGGTCCAGGAAAGGTTCAGGAAAGACATAGAAGTTCAGATCTAACAGTAAATAATCAAAATCAAGTTCTTCAGCAGAAAACAAAGAAGCTGAATTCCCACACACGGGCAGATGCCCGAAGATGTCCTGAGTCAGTCTGGGACCCTGAGCTGATGCCGCACAGAACCGCACCCTCGTCCCGTGTAGCTGGGTGTCAGAGCTCCCCAAACAGAGGCTGCCCCGCCGGGAAGCCAGACTCCTGAGGGCTCATACCCTCCACAGAAGCACGGCCAACCCCACCTCCGAATGGATGTGCACCCTTCCCCCGTCCCCCAAAGCGAGCGGTGTCACGACAGCAAGGCACCGAGGGGACACGGCTGTAATGGTGAGAAACACATGACGCACACACAGTTCAAACTGAACAAACGACACAACCCCTCCTCCGTGTTGCACACCCACTGCCCCAAGTGCACACCGGCCACTGGGGACACGGGGGCCGGCAGGTGGCAGAGGAGGGACCAGGGGAGTGACAGGCCCCCTCGGGGGGTGCAGAGAGGGCACACTGAGCCAGCAGTACGCAAGTCAGACGCGTGCCCGGTGCACCTCGGGGCTCCCACGGTCACCCAGCAGCAGAGAGCAAGACCCCCCCCAGACACCGGCCTGCGGTTCTACCTCGCCGCAGATGTGCGGACAGATGTGCAGCCTCCGTCCCGGGAACCCTCGTCTGCGGTGCCCGAGACAACCCCCTCCACGAAGGCCACGGGCGCTGCACACCCGCCCCAGCCCCGCTCCCAGATTTCCTGCCTCGGGCTAGAGACCTGACCCCGGGGACCGAGTCGGCAGCCCCACGCCCGCAGCGGCCCCCTCGGGAGCCACGGGGCCCACATACTCGAGGACAGAGTGCGTGGCAGCGTCTGGGTGGTAGCGGTAGAGGAGGAGGCTCTGGTCCAGGCGGACGACCCCGCCGCCCTTCCTGACGTGGTCGTAGAAGAACAGCAGGTCCTCGGGCACACCCTGCGGGGCACAAACGCAGCGTCACCCGTCGCCGGGGTTCTGGACAGAAGACCCACCCGTGGTGGACGCCTCCCGCGTGTGCGCTGGTTCCGGCGGCGGGAGAGGGGGCGATGGCCCGGCCCCCAGCACGGAGCTCACGTCCAGGCCAGAGCCGCCCTTGCGTGCGGCCTGCGGCCCGAGGGGGACCGGCCCTCCCCGCCGGCGGGGTCTCGCTCTGCAGGCCCGAGCACCTTCTCCCGGGCTCCCCTGTTGTGAGAACTCAGCCCCCGCCCTCCCGCCAGCCCGCTGGACGCCAGACTCGCCTCGCCTAGGAGTGGAAGTCCAGGGAGCCGAGGGTTCTGGCTGTCGCTCGGCTCCCCGCTGCCCACAGCACGGCCCGGGTGTGTCCGGAGCAGAGACGGCGGTGCCAGGGCCTGGTCGTGGATGTCACCAGGAAACACAGCTCCAGGCATAGGCTGGTGTCCCGACCGTGCGGCGGCCCATCCCACCTCCGGGCCGGCAGGCGAGCCCCAAGTCTGGGGGGCCCCGGCTGCTTCCAGCAAAGCCCATGGCACTGGCCTCTGGCTGCTGCCCGGTTTGCCGGTCTCCTCGAGAGGAAGGTCGCGCAGCCAGCCCGGCAGAGCCCGGCGTCCGGGTGCCCTCGGGAGATGGAGCCGTGCCAGCCGTGTGGGGCACACGCATCCCCACGCCAGCAGTCTGCATGGGGCTCAGCCGGGTGGCCAACACCCCGGCCTCGTCTGCGGGGCACACCTGCAAGCCAGCTGAACCGCGGGTACCTCCTGACCCGGCTCCCGGTCCCGCAGTCAGTGCCGAAACGCTAGTGAGCACCCACGTCTGTCCACCCACCCGGCTGGCTCTGTAAAGTCACCACTGACGGGGGCGTCCTGGCTAAGGGATCCCAGGCACACTTGGTTCTGTCACGGACAGACCCCGATTCGCAGTCCGAGACACCCCACGTGCCCCCAGCGTCACGACAGAGCTGACCCCGTGACCTTCCACGGCGCTCTGGCTCACGGTGCAGGAAGGTCCTCAACACCCTCATTTGCGGTGCGGGGACGGACGAGCACATCAGGGTACGTGACCGGCAGGACCAGTTTCTACAAAGTCTGATAACACAGAAGATGTGCCCTAAAATGTTAAAGATCAAGTTTCACAGCTGTTTCCAGCTCTACGGGAAGTCTGTCCACAGTAAAACAAACACGAAGGAAACACACGCGGATCAGCTGGTGATGGGGTCACAGATGATTTGTACGTTCTCTTTTTCTAATTCTCTGCATTTTCAAAGGCACCTTCATTTTTAAAAGAGACTATTCTACTTGAGACGGAGCGAGAGACAGTACGAGAGCGCACAAGCAGCAGAGGGAGAAGAAGGCTCCCCGTGGAGCAGGGAGCCCGACCTCGACCCCAGGACCCCAGGACCCCGGCCTGGGCCGAGGGCAGACGCCTCACCGACTGAGCCCCCAGGTGTCCATGAAGTACCTTTAAAGAGTAAGTTGTAACTCTGTGCACTTTACAGGGTGAGGAAAGAGGGAAAAAGTGCTCTTTCTTCTGATGACCTGGACGAACTCACCCTCAGGGTTTCCTTCTTTCTGGCAAGAAAGTGAGACTTTTGCTGAAGGTGGCCCTGGGACAGCACTGCTCCCGGCGAGGCGGGGTGTCTGTGCCACTGGCCCTCCGCTCATGACTCCCCGCCTGGCGGGCCCCCCGTGGGCATGTGCTCAGCAAGAGCTCAGCAGCGTCCTCTGGCCAGCCAGACGCTCTGGACGGAGGCTGCAACAGCAGAGGTGGTGCGGCCTGGGGGCCACAGAAGCTGGGGTAGCAGAGCCCACGGTGGGGGGCTGCCCGGGTGCACTGAATGGTCATGGGGGGTGCGGCGGGTGGGGCAGGCACACCTCGAGACGTGGCGAGAAGGGACTAGGATTTCGTGGGACAGAAGGAAGCACAGAACGGGCCGCCAGCGCCCCCCCCACAGCACCCCAGGAAAGCTGCTGGCGGGAGGGGGTGGCCGGGTGACCCCCGGGAACACAGGGACGCAGAAGGTCTTCATCTGGATGGAGCTGGTGTCCAAACACTCCTACAGACAAATAAAACAAAGAAGACCCCAAACCATGAGACTGATCACAGAACCCCCCACACCCGAGAGTGTGCAGGGACCCACCGTCAGAAGGCCCGGCTGCACAAAGGACGGAGGGGGCGGACAGCTGTGGGGCCGCCGGCCGAGGCGGGCGGCTCGCGGGCACAGGCTGCTCTTGGCTCCCGCTGTGGGGACGGAGCCTGCAGACTTGCCGGAATACATCAGGCTGCGCCTTTTAACACACGAAACACACCCCAAAACAAGACACACCCCAAAACAAGACACACCCCAAAATAAGACACACCCCAAAATAAGACACACCCCAAAACGAAACACACCCCAAAATAAAAGAGGGTGGACCGAATTCAAAACAGAAAGGGAGCGCCTGGGGGGCTCAGTCGGTTGAGCGTCTGACTCTTGATTTCGGCTCAAGTCCTGACCTCAGGGTCCTGGGATGGACCCCGTGTCGGGCTCTGTGCTCGGTGGGGAGTCACTTGCCCCTCCCCCAGGTTCACATGTTCTTTCTCAAACAAACAAAATCTTTTAAAAAAAGAAATAGAAGGAAAAGATAAAATCATATGAGAAATGAAGACTGTATTACAAGGTCCTCAAAGGAGAACACATTTGAATAAAAATCTACTAAGGAACACTGAAAAAACGTAGGAAAATAAACAAGAAATGAAAATTATATCCTGAAAAAGGTAAAAGAGCTGGAGAGAAGACTGCTGAGATCCAAGTCAAGAAACAGCTGCTGTGTAACCAGACTCCGCGAAACAGAGCCCAGGCCAAGACCACACGCCGAGGAAAACTCCCGTAGATACGAGCAGACCTGGTTCCACGGACTGACAACACCCAGCAGAGAAGCAGATCCCGGTGAAACCACGAGCCTTTAACAATAAAGAAATAATTCTCAGAGCATCACGTACCTAAGAGAACTAGGTGAGGTCGGATTCTCAAAAAAAGCAACAAACCAAGGCAACAGAATTTTCAATACACTCAAGGAAAGAAAAGGATCCACGTCCCCCAGGAGTCAGGGTCACAGTTCTGAGAGTGACAGGTGTGACCGTGGACCCAGGGCTGGGGTGAGGACTCGTCCATGCGTGTGGATCTTGCAACATTAGTGGAAATCACCAAACAAATCATGGGAGAAGGGAAACAGAGGGTCTCATTGCTGGCTGTCCAGGAAGCAGGCAGGGGTCAAACTACTTTTAGAAGCTTTAAAAAAGCAGACCAGAAAAGGTTCAATAGGAACACACAGGATTAAAGGCATTTAAAGAGAGAGAAATTGGGGCGCCTGGGGGGCTCAGGCAGTAGAGCCTCTGCCTTCTGCTCAGGTCATGATCCCAGGGTCCTGGGATCGAGTCCCACCTCGGGCTCCCTGCTCAGTGGGGAGCCTGCTTCCCTCTCTTCCTCTGCCACTCCCCCTGCTCATTGTCTCTCAAATAAAATCTTAAAAAAAAAAATAAAAAGAGAAACACAGAAATAACCACTAGAACAAAATGTAACCCTTCAATACCATGAGCAATTTAAATAACCCCAGGGCGAAGCACAGCTCCCAGGTCTGGGTGGCCGAGTAGCTGACCCTCCAGTGGGGACGGCCGGCGCCCAGCGTGGAGGCCGTGGGCGGGCCGGGCCGAGCAGCACCGCGGGGCAGGGACAGAGCAGACAGACCTGGGAGCACAGGGATGGTGCCCGACACCCTAGAGTCACGAGTCAGCACACGTCCATGACGACGTGATCTTGTCTCCCGCCCCAGCAGGGGGCCGAGACGGGAAGGCCAGTCCGTGCGGGGCGGGGTGACCCACGTGTCTGCGAGGGGTGGCCAAGCCAGGGCCAGGACGAGCACGGTCGGGTGGTGGCACACGTGCCCCCTGCTCGGGCCAACCTGGGGGGCGGTGGAGGCCTCTCCCTCCAAAATGACAGGCAAGGAGGGAGGCTGGGTCGGGTCAGCATGGGGCTGACCCTGATGTCACAGGAGGGACGTAGGCTCAGAGCAGGAGGACAGTGGCCAAGGTCCCAGGGCCTGAGTCGCCGCCCCTGCCTCCCCGCCTGGGTCTCCAGACCCCCAGAACCCTGTGGCCCAGCCCCCGTATGTCCGGGCTCCCTCCCGCCCCAGCCCAGCAGCTGCTGGGGGTGGTGGGTATGGGGCCTCATCCAGGTCCAACCATGAAGGCCTGATGGGCCCTTCACATACTGGGTGCACCTCCTTCCACCGTGGAGACCAGACTGCACATTCTCAAAGCCTCATCTGAGGGAAGTTTAAGGGAAAATAAATAAATTGACCCTAAACTTTCCTTTCTAACTGGGTGTAGGAGCATTAACTGCAGGAGGGTGTGTGGGGTTGGGGTGAGCAGCGAGAGCGGGTGAGGGGCTGGGTCCCCATTTCTGGGGCGCACACCTGAGCCCAGTGTGGGCCGAGCTCTGCAGCTGGGGCCCCACAGGTGGGGGGGCTTTAGAGGGAGGGCCCAGCCTGGTCTGGGCAGAGTGCCCAGGGCCCCTGTCCCTCTCCTGCGGTCACCCCAGAGGCAGCACCGCAGACACCATCCACACCCGGCACTCTGCCAAGAACAGCGTTTACACCAGACGAAGTGGCCTGGGGCCTGCAGCCCTCCCACGGAAATCCCAAGCGGGGGCCGGGGCTCCAGATGCTCTCGGGGACGCTCAGCCCAGCCGGCAGCAGGAGGGCTGGACAGGCCTTCACGGAAGACGTTTCCGAACCCCTGGGTCCCCAGAGGGAGCACAGCAGCCACAGTGGGCAGGGCTGGGGGGTCGGCCCCCGGGGGTGACGGCGCCTCTCCGACTCCAGAGGAGGGACCCACAGGGGCCACACTTACCTGCCCACCCTCGTCAAACGGGCCTACGTGGGAGAACCATGCTCGAGAGCAGAACCAGGTGGGCATGATCACCGTCGGGCCGTTGGAGGTAAAAACCTAGAAGCAATCGAACTGACATAAGGATCAGAAAATAACAGCTCGTCACAAACAATGTACAATTTATTTTGCACAAAATATAACTCAGAAAGTGACAAAAGAATTTGTCCTTCTTTGCAGGATCATAAGTTCAAGGGACTTTACAGCCAGACCCCCCTATGGGGGTTGGGAGAGGAAGGGCCAAAAGGGTCAGCGGCTCCACCTGGGCCCCGGGTGCAGATCACTGGCTGTGTTCAGGGAGGGCCCCTGCTTTTGACTCATGGTAAAGTTTCACATGAAAACAAAAAATAAACATGCTGCTTTCAGTTGTGATAAGAAAGAACTGAAATGGCATAAAAAGTTGGCTTAGATGAAATGGGTGGAATCCTCCACAGACACAAACCGTTGAAACTGACTGGAGAAGGAAACTATGAACAGACCCACGACTAGAGGCTGAAAGAGAAAAACCCAGAAAACCCACAACTGCCCACAAAGAAAAGCCCAGGTCCAGGGGGTCAGTGACTTCTGTCCAATGTCTGATGAATTAACACCAACCCTTCACAAAGTCTTCTGCAAAGACAGGCGACGGCAGGGAGCGCTTCTCTGAGACCAGCACTGCCCGATACTGAAGCCCGTCAAAAATATCACAGAACTGCACGTCAAGATCCCTATGAATATAGTTGTAAAGATTTTCAGCCAAGAACTAGTGAACGGAGTCCATCGTTATATAAAAAGGATTCTACACCGCGACCCAGTAGAATTTACCCCAGGACTGCAAGGTCGGTTCAACATATGAAAACACAGGTCACGGGGCGCCTGGGTGGCTCAGTTATTAAGCGTCTGCCTTCGGCCCAGGTCAGATCCCAGGGGCCTGGGATCGAGCCCCGCATCGGGCTCCTTGCTCGGCGGGGAGCCTGCTTCTCCCGCTACCATTCCCTCTGCTTGTGTTCCCTCTCTCGCTGTGTTTCTCTCTGTCAAATAAAATCTTCAAAAAAAAAAAAAAAAGAAAACACAGGTCACGTGATACACCACATTCACAGAACAAAGGATGAAACCACACAATCACCTCAACAGAGGCAGAAAAAGCATTGGACAGAATGCAACACCTTTTCATGACAAAACTAGTCCACCTAGGAACAGACGGGCCCCCGTAACCTGCTGAGGGACATCTGCAAAACCCCACAGCTGACATCGTACTTACAATGGTTAAACACTAAACACTTTTCTCCCAAGACAGGAAGAAGACAAGGACAGGTGCTCTCACCACGTCTAGTCAACACTGTGCAAGAAGTTCTAGCCAAACACTTGGGAAAGGAGAAAAAGAAAAGGTACTGTATCATGCTTTGGGCATGAAAAAGTGAGGTGGTCTCATGGCAGAGGACACAATCCTGTAAGTAGAGAACCCAAAGTGTACACACTCACACACACGCGCGTGTGCACACACACCCTTGCACCAACGAACAAGTTCAGCCAAGTTCTGGGATACGAGATTCACATACCAAACTCGATGATATTTCTATACACTCGTAACGAACAATCCAAAATCGAAATTAAGAAAATACCTCGATTTACAGCAGCATGAAAAAGATACTCAGGAATAAATGTAACAAGAAAGTAAGACTTTACGCTGAAAATCACGAGATGTCTTTGAAACAAATTAAAGTCCTAAACAAGTGGAAAGACGTCCCGTTTTCACGGACTGAAAGAGTACATATTCAGACGTCGGCACTTCCTGATTAATCCACGGAATCACCGTAACCACAGCCCCAGCCGCTAGTTGGTGCTGCAGAGACTGAGAAACCGCGGGCAGCGGCTGCGCCCCTGGCGGCCCCCACCCCCAGCGCGTCACCCCGTCCGCGGGCGCCAGGCCGTCCGTGTGAGCGGCACCTGGAGGCGCAGCGGGGGGAGAGGGAGCCCCGAGTCCCTGCCGGAACCAAGCGGTGACAGGAAGGCGTCCCGTGCCCCGCAGCCTGGCAGGCGGAGGGCGGGGCCCAGGGGCTCCACACCTGGGCAGCTCTCCCAACGATAAAATCTGGACTCGGGCCAGCGGCAGGTCACGGGCAGGATGTGGGCACGTGATGCCCAGGAGAACAGGCCAGAGACTCGGTCCCAGGCTGGTCCAGAATCTCGGCCGCCCGGCTGCTCACTGGGGGGCCCGTGGGAACGAGTCCCTCCCCCTCAGCGCCCAGAAGCCTTTCCTCGAGTCCTCGGAGCACAGCGTCCACGTGCACAGGGATTCTCGACAGTAAATACAACACAGGGCCGTGAAAGCATTTTCCTTAGGATTTTCTTTGTAATGCTTTCTCTTCTCTGGCTTATTTTACTGGAGAACACAGACTATCGTACACGTGCTAACTGCTGTCATGCTATCGACAAAAGGCTTCTGGTCAACAGCAGGCTATTAGCAGTTAAGTTTTCGGGGAGTCAAAAGTCATCCATGGATTTTCCTGCAGAGCCGGCTCCCGGCAACCACACGCTGTCCAAGCATCAGATGTACCTGGACGCGATTTCCATGGTCCCGCGAGGACAGGCCCGCATGGGTGCAAGCAGAGACCTCTGTTGCCAGCAGCTTCCGAGACGCTCGGGGAAGACGGCGCCGCCTGTGTCTGCCCGGAGCCCACGGCTCTGGGACCCTGCGCTTCAGCCCACACATGTCCTCTCCACGTGGAGGGCTGTTAGTAGTTCTTGGGACCCAGTGTCCACCATGAAGGTCCTAGGGCTTCCTCTCCATGGGAAACATCCGTGGCTGGTCTGACCGTCTCATAATCTGCATTTTCCTGGAGACAAGGGGCGTGCAGGGTGCTGGTCCAGTGAACACACATCCACAGTTCTGTCACCATTTTACACAAAACGAGGCAGGTTGGGATGGTTCCATGAATCTGTGCACGTGCAGTAGGACTCACAGCTGTACCCCAAAAAGGGGAAAACAGCCGGTTTTAGTTAACTTGGGGACAACTAAATGTTCTCACTTTTTTTTTTTAAGATTTTATTTACTTGACAGAGAGAGAGATCACAAGCAGGCAGAGAGGCAGGCAGGGAGAGGGGGGGAAGCAGGCTCCCCGCCGAGCAGAGAGCCCGATGTGGGGCTCGATCCCAGGACCCTGAGATCATGACCTGAGCCAAAGGCAGAGGCTTTAACCCACTGAGCCACCCAGACGTCCCTAAATGTTCTCACTTTTAAATGCTTCTTCTAGACATCTGTTTACGAAACAAACTCAGAGACACAGAAGGGCTCGCACACAGGCTCAGAGCGGGGTGGCCGTGGTCCCCGCATGCTTCCACTGCTCTGCCCAACGGGAGATGCAACAAGGAGCCCTGCCCATGGTCCCCTGCTCCCCTGGGAAGCCTCGTGTCTCTCATGGGGACAATGCTGGCCACAGTGGACGGGAGACACCCACTAGTGGAATTTTCTCTTTGGCAACTTGGGAAGAAACGAGGGCAGCGCGGCCCTGAGGCTGTGCACACAGGCACTGTTCCCGGCACCGCAAACCCCGCCCTGCAGCCCGCGGGAGACCAGATGCAGCAGGACAGACCCTGAGTGTCCAACAGCCTCTTAAAGTTCGCCCGTCTTCAGTTCTGGACTCCCTTAGACTTGAACAAATCCCGGGTTTTAATCTGATGCTGTGTGGAGTGTAGGGGGGCGGGGGCCCAGTGGGCAGTGGGCTGGGACCGTGGGGGCCAAGGAAGGCCAGTGACCACTCGGCACCGGTGTGTCCCTCCTGCTCCTCGGCACTGTCTGCGGGGGCGCGGGCTGCTGTCAGTACCAGACACGGGGCAGGGACACGTCGGAGCCCCAAGAGCCTCCTGCTTGCGGGGAGCCACCTTCTTCCGCAAGCTCTGCTGTCTCTTCTGACACAGGGGCCTCGCCCCCATGACCTGCTCTAACCCTAACCCAAAGGCCCCCCAACTCTGCCACGTTGAATCTGGGGACACAAACCTGCAGCCACAGCAGGCCCATCCCTCGTCCCCAGTGTGTGGTGCTCAGAGCTCTGCTCCACGGGCCACCCCAGACCCTGACTGCCCCCAAGCTCCAGACGGTGCATCTGGCTGCACACGGGCGTCTGGCCTTGTGCCGGTACCGGACTCCCCTAGTTTCACTGATGGATGGGACAAGCTACACACGTGTATACAGTCGCAGAAACTCCGCCCACGTGTGCGCCCCTGGGCCGCACGCCACACTCCCGGTGCTGAGCTGGCCACCCCCCGCCAACCCAGGCCAGCGCTGGCTCGCTTCCTGCCACAAAGGGCCGGCTTCTCCCACGTTCTGCGCAAACAGGGTCTGGCCGCCTGGGCTCCGCCTTCCGGTTTCCTGCGCTCAGTAAACCACACTGGCCCCTCCACGCGCCTGCGGACCGGCCCGCGGGGGAGCCAGTGTGCGGTCTCCATGGGGACAGAGCACCCCGGGGGGTCGGGTGTGGGAACTGCAGGTGCAAAGGAGGGCCAGCCACGTCCCACAAACCCTGGGTTCCGTGGCCTGTTTCACTTCAGACATGCGAACAGGTGTGTGTCTCACCGCGCACACCCCACCTTCCTAACGACCCCTGAGGTGGCACCACTTTGCCATCCAGACACCGAACCTGATGGAGCAGCCGTTCAACTCACCGGTCCCTGTCTCAGGTTTGTCTGCTCAGACCCCACAAAGCTCCACGGAACTCTCCCACTGGGGGCTCGAGGCCTCTGTTGGGCGTGGTCGGCAAACATGACCCCTGGTCTCCCGGCTCGTCCTTCACGACGTCCGCGGGGCTGACCAAGCCCACCTGCTCCACGGGCCCTTGGGGACTGAGCCTGCCGCGCCCCACAGCTTCTTGCCTAACCCGCGTCACCACGATCTCTCTGTTCTCTTCCGAAAGTTTTATAGTTTCACATTAGTTCTAAGATCCATTCTGAGTTAACTTCAGTAAATGGTGTGAGGTTTCCCAAGTTCACTTTCACTGCACACAGGTGTGTGGCCGCCCCAGCACACCTTCTCCACTGAGCACGTCTGTAAGAGACCAAGTCTGTACGTCTGTCCTTGTGCCAACACAACGGCCCTGGAGTCCGGCAGTGCTGGCCTCTAATTCTGCTCTCGTCCACATGGATTCTGGCTGTTCTTTGCATTTCCAACAGGTTTTGGAATGAGTTGGTCAATTTCTAGGACAAGGCCTGCTGGGCACTGACCAGGGCTGTGTCAACGTTCGGGCGGGTTGGTCGGGGACTTCCATCTTCACGACACCTGTGCCCCGCCTGCCCCGTCCAGGATCGTCTCCCATCACAAGACCCTTGGGCCCATCTACGAAGAGCCCCTTCCCACACACGGGAACATTTCCAGCGGTGCCTGGAAACGGTCGGACACTCTCTGCAGTCCTCCACCCAGGGTGGGTGCTACTGGGGTTGAGGGAAGTGGGTCCAGGGGCAGGGAAATCCAGCTGTAATGAGACACAAGACAGCCTTGCAGACGCTGAAATCGAAGACTGACACCCCAGGCACAATCCAGACGCACACACACCTATTTGTGGACAGCAGTGTGGGAGCCCAGACCGTCCGCACAGCCAGCCCCACCTCCCCGGGCACCCCGGGGAGACAAGCTACGTCCACACAAAACCTGTCTGTGGACACTCAAAGCAGCTTTACGCACAATAGACAAAACTGGAAGCAACCCAAATGCCCCTCAACACAGGCGACAGATGCTGTGGGAAGTGCTGGGGGGGACGGTGGGGAGGCTCAGGCATAGCCCCAGACCCTGGCGGCTGTCACGGAGTCAAGGAAGGCCTTCATCCACACAAAACCCTAAAGACGGGACCAGTAATCTCTAAGGACAGAAATCGGATCAGTGGGGCCTGCGGCTGGACCAACTCGCCCGGGTGGCTGGTCCAACTCTTGGGATCTGGGACCACGTGCCCCGCACTCTGCAGGTCAGGGCTTTGGTGCGTGGGGAGGGGCTTCGAGGGTCCTGGCACCCAGGGGCCCCCGAACACCAGCATTTTCTAGCAAACCCAACACATCAGTCCCCACAAATGTGCCCCATTCCTTCCTCGACGGTCAGAAAAAAACGGTTTCGTAAAGCTATTTGAGAACTTTTGCAAAGCAAGACCTAGGCGTCCTGTTTTCAATTCCTACTTAGCAGAAATTTCTGGTCGGTGGACTGCCGCTGGACATGTGACACCCAGTCCCCGAACAACACGGGGGCTACGGGGATGGGACCCTGGCGGGCACGCAGCCAGCGCAACACACATGACTCTGAAGAATTGGTATGAAAAAAGAACGTTATAATGTCTCGATGTTTTCCTATTGATCACACGTTAAAATAATATTTTGTGTATATTAAGTAAAATATAGTTAAATTCACCTACTTCTTTACACCTTTTTAATATAACCACTAAAAAATTACCAACTGTGTTTGGCTCACGTTACATTTCTATCGGCCAGAACTGTCTGTCTACAAAGCAATCCAATCTGCTCTTTAGAGATGCAGACCCGGGACAGAAGTAGAAGGAAACACAAGCAAAGGCCGACTTGGGACAGCGGCCACCTCTGGAGAGAGGGAGGGCATCTGGGAGCAAACAGTGCACAGGCCCCAGCAGAATGGGCTGAATGCCAGCCGAAGCCGTTACTAAGGGAGAAAGGGGGTCATTGGCACGTTTGTTCCAGTAAGTTCAATGACTTGGATAAAATGGACAAATCCCTTGAGAGATGCCAATTAAGAACAGAAATCCAAACATCTCCGTATCAGTTAAACACTGGAATTTATAACTTAAAACTATCGTTGGTGCATTCTAACAGCCATTAGAGTGGGAATGAACCCCAATGTCACAAACTCCTTCATAAAATAAGGGAGGAGGAGAACATTTCAACCTGTCTTGTAGGTCGGCATTAACTTGATTCCAAAACCAGACAAAAATACAAGTAAACCGCAGGGCGTTGTCCCTTGTGGGCAGAGATGCACGCGTGCCCCACAGATTATTATTATTATTTTTTAAAGATTTTATTTATTTATTTGACAGAGGGAGAGGGATCACAAGTAGGCAGAGAGAGAGAGGGGCGAAGCAGGACGCGGGGCTCGAGCCCAGGACCCTGAGATCATGACCTGAGCAGAAGGCAGAGGCTTAACCCACCGAACCACCCAGGCGCCCCATCCCCCACAGATTATTAACAACAAACCCAGACACACAGCCCTCTCAACCACGAGGTGCTGATCCTACACATTCAAGTTTAGTTTAACATCTGAGAATCAGGAAAAAAATCGTACAATGACTTTAATAGGTGAAGGAAAAGCATTTGACAAAATCCAACACCCAATCAAGGTACAAGGTACAACCTCTCAGAACACCAACAACGGAAAGGAATTTACTCAACCTGCTAAGGGCCCCCATCTCGCTTGCGGGTGGGAGCCGGCGTGGGGGGCGGGGTGGGAGAGCCTGTTCCCGCGGTGGCTCGGCAGCCAAACGAAACACCCCTGCCCCACCTGGAGGAGGGGAGTTCAAGAAAACGGGGGTTCGGACTTCAGAACGTCTCTGCCAACCTGGCTCTTGGGGCCGTAATGGCTTTGGCTGCAGGATGCACGTGGCCCGTGGCCCGGAGACGGCCCGAGACCACTGGGGTAGGAGCCACGGA